>JACEFZ010027757.1:0-280000 GCA_014155875.1 Cepaea nemoralis
GTTTAAAAAAAAAAAAAAAAACCAAAAAAAGAAAAAAAAAAAAGAAAAATCAAAAACTTACCTCATAGAAATTTTATGATAAAGAGATAAAAAAACCTTGACACATGAACACCCAAACAATCACCCCAAACACCATCCACTCGATATTATTACATGGAAAGCACTATCATTCAGACCAAATTTAACTGAGAGAGATAAAACCAAGCTAGTCTGTCTCATTAAACATTAGCAAATCATCTATTCCGTCATTTACGGAAAGTACATCAAGAATTAAACAATTGTTAACACAATATTTGGATGATCAAACTAAAATTAAGATTACTAGATGTGGCAGACTATAATCTCAGTAAACCCACATGTAATACTGAAAATCAATGGGAAAGATGTTTGATACATCTGCAGATGAGAAGTACTATCATAAAAAGTATAGATAAACTCTCCATATTCACATAATGAACTCTTGCCTTGTGATATGTAGATAGAAGATATATATATTTTAGAATAGAAGATTGTTTAGTATAGATATAATTTTTTTTAACAGAATGAATGCTTAGTTAATGGTAATATGTTTGAATGAGTATATTAGACAAGGAACATCATATGCCAGAATAATAACATGAACTACGGCTCTAATGGTCAGGAGCAAAACTGAGATATGACATACTGTAAAAGTGATGCCATCATGATAGAATGCCATGATCAAGTGTTAAATGGAGTTAATGTAATACTTCTACTTCATTCTGATGGTGATATCAATGTAATGCAATGCAAACATGTAAACCTTTGATGTAAATAGCAAAGAAAAACATTGCAAATGTACATCACATCACCTGTAAATCACCTCATAGCAAGGGTGCTTGAAGAATCAACAGAACTCTGAATTGCTAATCAGGACATTTGCATTTCAATGGAAACAGCTTAAAATTAGTTACTACTATCTCTTGTATTAATACTTGTCGTATATGCATATGTACATAGATACGTACATCCCATTGTATTATTATTCTCAGACAGTATTAGGGTACTGAAGCTGAATGGAGAGTAAGAATGAAGCTGCAGATAGAAGTCATACGCCACTTGAGCATAAGATGAGCACCATAGAAGTCCATAGACCACCAGACTAGTTACAAGCCACTGTTGAATGGATACAAGAGTGATCTACACCTCACAAGTGTCATCAAAGATTCTAGGTTCAACACATGAATTTAAAATTATAATTTGTATCATTTCCATCATCATCAAAAATTTTTGGGAAACTATTATTTCCTCTGATGTTGTTATTATCATTTTATCATTCCAGTCATCATCAGTATGACAAAGAATTGAATACTTATTTAGACAATTATAGATTTTGAAACTGAATAGTCCCAGTACAATTTAGGATTTTATGAGAAGATCCACTACATATAGTACGAGAGACATCGATGAGTCTACTACTTGACGTCTCTACAGCAGAATAACTATGTGTTCTAAACAGAGTCAGTCAGGTCTTAGTCAGATATGGCTGAGCTACCGTATAACAGTAGACGGTACTACCTGGTTTCTGTTAGCGCCGAACGTTGGGCGGCGCTTACCAAACCCGACACCCCACATTGTGCCAACGGCTTCGGGCGGAAGAGCGCAATTGGGAGGGTACAAGCCTTACCCTGGTGCGAGGAAATGCAAGCTAAAGACAAAATTGTCATGGCAGGGCAGACCAGGCCCTAAGCCTTGGTTGGCGACTGGTCTAGGATCGAAGCTCCGACAGGCGGACAGTTAGAGCATTGCTTTGCTGATCCGGCAGCTTCTGCGGCTTGTCTTGTTCCAGATGTAGGGGTGTTACCTTTCCTCTGGAAGCAACTAGGCAGGCCGAGAGAGGGATCATGTTGCATGGGCAACACATGATCTCTATATTTTAGCCCAGGCTTTGTGCTATGGAGAGGCAATAACTCCATCCCTGGTCTTAACTGGTCTCGGAATCAAAGCGAGAGGCAACTGTTAAACAAGGAAAGACCAACGCGTAACACTCTGAGTGAGCTAAGGCAAGCTAGGAAGGATGTGCAAAAGGCTGCCAGGCAGTGTGCAAATGATTATTGGATCAAGTTATGTGAGTCCATTCAAATCGCAAGTGATAAGGGAGACATAAGAAGCATGTATGAAGGAATAAAGAAAGCCTGTGGTCCAGTGATCAAAAGAAGTGCACCATTGAAAACCTTGACTGGAGAAGTCATCACTGATAAGAAACAGCAGATGGACAGATGGGTAGAGCACTATTTGGAGCTTTACTCAAGTGAGACCAAACTAGCGGATGATGCCCTTAACGCCATAGAGGCTCTACCAACTCTTGACCACCTGGACACACTTCCCACTATAACAGAAGTTAAGTGTGCTATAAATGAACTTGCATCTGGCAAGGCTCCAGGTAAGGATGGGATTCCAATAGAGGTTATCAGGAGTGGGCAAGACACACTCACTCTACAGATCCACCAGCTAATAGAGCTATGCTGGCGTGAAGGACAAGTCCCACAGGATTTCAAAGATTCAAGCATCATAACACTGTACAAGAACAAGGGCGATCGGAGCGACTGCAACAACTATAGGGGTATCTCACTTCTGTGTATTGTTGGAAAAGTATTTGCCAGAATTGTTCTGCGCAGACTTCAAGTCCTAGGAGATCAAGTCTACCCGAATCACAGTGTGGCTTTCGACAGAACCGGTCTACCACTGATATGATATTCTCATTGCGACAAATGCAAGAAAAATGCCGTGAACAGAATCAACCACTGTTTATTGCCTTCATCGACCTCACAAAGGCATTTGATTTGGTCAGTCGTGAGGGTCTGTTCAAGGCACTAAAGAAGATTGGCTGCCCACCAACTCTTCTGTCCATTGTGGAATCGTTCCACACAAGCATGAAGGGTATAATCAAGTTTGATGGTGCAACTTCTGAAGAATTTGAAATCAAGAGTGGAGTTAAGCAAGGTTGTGTACTAGCTCCCACCCTCTTTGGAATATACTTTTCACTTCTACTGAAATATGCATTTCGTGATCAGGATGGTGGTATATACATTCACTCACGCTCAGATGGCGGCCTCTACAATGCTCAGAGATTGAAGGCTAAGACAAAAATTAGGAGGGTACTGATCAGAGAGTTGCTTTTTGCAGATGATGCTGCAGTTACGACCCACTCTGAGGAAGAATTGCAATGTCTACTATCTGCATTCTCCAATGCTTGTTCTGAATTTGGTTTAACAATTAGCAAAAAGAAGACACAGATTATGTCACAAGGTGCACATGGGGTACCATCAATCTTTATTGACGACGCCGAACTAGAGATAGTAGACCATTTTACATATCTAGGATCAGTGGTAAATAGCAAATTATCCCTAGATCAGGAAATCAACATCCGGATTGGTAAGGCAGCAACAACAATGAACAGGTTAAGAAAAAGAGTCTGGGAGAACAGGAAGCTTACTGCCAAAACAAAAGTCCTTGTCTATCAAGCCTGTGTCCTTAGTACTCTTCTCTATGGCAGTGAAACCTGGACAACTTACTCACACCAAGAGGACAATTTAAACAGCTTTCATATGCGGTGTCTGCGAAGAATTCTTGGTATTAAGTGGCAAGACAAAATCACAAATACTGAAGTATTGGAAAGATCAGGTTGTGTGACAGTTTATTCCATGCTCAGTCTTCGTAGACTTAGATGGATAGGACATCTTAGGAGGATGGATGATGGTAAAATACCAAAGGATATCTTTTTTGGTGAATTACTGATGGGTAAGAGATCTCAGGGTCGGCCTCTACTACGATACAAAGATGTGTGTAAGCGGGACATGATTGATACAGGCATTGATAATGCACATTGGGAGCAAGTCGCCGCTGAACGTGTTGCATGGAGGGCAAATATCAGAAATGGAATAAAGTCAAAGGAGAAAATTATTGCAGAAAAGTCACACACCAAGCGTTTGAGACGTAAGATGGTGCATGATGGTGGAAATGACCACGTGTTCACATGCACCCACTGTGAACGGACATTTACAGCGCAAATTGGCCTTATCAGTCACACTCGCTACCGCCATAGTTAAAAGTTATTATGCCTTTTTAGAGCACAAACTATCTTCTGTCAAGACGGCAAGGTGCCAATGAATCTAAACAGAGAAACTACAAGTCCAACAGTATGACACATGTGGTTACAGATAAAACAAAAAGGTACAAATGGAGGCAAATGCTAAAGCAAAGAATAGTCATAAGTCCACAGAACTTATGAAACAACAACAAGTGAAAATGTAAATTTGAGAGAAACCAAACAAGTACAAATCTGCAGAAATGTTCTAAACCAGAATATTTCAAATGAGAACAAATACGTTGTATATATGTGTTATATTACTTTATTGCTTCAATGAACAGTGATCAAAAAAGGGTAGAACATGTATACATAGGATGGAATATATTTTCATTCATTGGTTATGATAAAATATGTATACATGACATGGATATATTATTAGTATGTATGGGTGCTATAGAACACTTATGCATAGTATGGATATGATGATACAGTGAGGTAAATGAATCTCATTGGTAAATGCATAATTGAAAAAGACAAGAGAATAAGTCGCATAGAGAAGTGGTATAGCACAAACAGAAAACCAGCATCGCCATAACATCCATGGGCAATGATAGCTGCCAGACAAATAAAGATCAGCTAAACATACCCCAAAATAGAAATACCTATGTAAAGTACAGAAGAGATAAATACACTACAAGCATCAAAGCTGCACCAAGGTCAAACATAACTCATTAACGTCAAAGTCAAAGCAAGAGCAATCCAGTGATACAAGAAGGGACAGTGAAAGCCATAGTCCATAATCACACACATATACCTTTCTCAGAGCCTGGGGCTTGGATTGAGTAGGAAACTCATGTATAGTACATGATTGAGGAGCTACTAGGGATGTTTGATAAAACATTGGATAATACGCCAGACTAGATCACATACCTCTGAACTTGAAAAGGAGGCTGTGACTACACGGAAGTCTAGGTGTAGACGGGTTACCGTGTCCGCATAATATATTATATTATTTTTTGTTGTGATGTCGTTTATTGATGAAAACTTGTCACGAGTCTAAATGAATCATGGAAGAGATAAGCTCATATGTAATGACAATAGACGTACAGATATGTGCGAATATTGAGAGAGACCAAAGCGTGCGACCATAGAGTCCTCTAAAACAAACGGTTGTGTGTACTTATCCAACTCATGTCAAGAAGTATAAGACTGAGTAAAGGTAGTAAAAATGTTTGCAACATTTTAAAAAAAAGGGGGGGGGGGCATATTGCCATGAGATGGATAAGAGAAACAGAGCAAGTGTAAACTTATGTCATTAGGACACGAGTTGACAAACCAGCCCGACACCGGGACACGAAGGGGGCGGAGTTATGTGATCACATGACGCGTCCAGGTCAAAGCCGGAAAAGGGTGCGCTAGGACAGAGCGAACTGCGACGTGAGACAAGAAGGTTGAATTGAAGAGAGTTCTGAGTTTGAAAGCGGTTTGCGATGGTTGCAGTTATTCAAGATGCAGTCAACAGTGAAAGAGTGTTCTTGTTTAAGTAAGCTGTGAGTGAAGAAGCAGCACACTGAAGTTAACGAGTGATGATGGACCAGTAAATATCGACCAGTTGTGGTGAGATAGCTGACCCCGTTTTGTGAACATTCTGACATTCTGAATGGCGGAGCGAGAGACATGCCGTGACACGTTGGCCACCAGTGTGAGGTGCGTAAGTAAATAGAACTGGTATTATCGTTTAGCAGTAAAGTGTAGAGTCTATAGTGTGCAGCAACAGCAGGAACCAATGACGATTAGTTGTACCATGTACTCTTTATTGTTAGACAGAGTGTGTGTTGATCATGCACAGAACGCTGAAAGGCAGGAAGCTGGCGGTGCATGATGGCAACCACGGTGATGACTGTGCTGGAATAAAGTTATCGTGTACTCTAAGGACGAGTTGAACTTTTGTTGTATGCACGAAAGACTTGTACAGTATATATACGAGCCTACAGAGATATTTCTGCTAAATCTTCTAAACTCTATACCAGAAACCAAGATGTCGGGTGTCAGAATCTCTATGTCTCCAACCGAGAGGCAGGAACATCGTTACGCCCGCCAGGCGAATAGTCTCCAGCCGGGATGCAGTAACATCGTTACGGCCGCCAGGCGAGTACCAGTTACCTGCCCACAGGTTGCTGGCTGACGCGATCGTCAGCGGTCAGGCAAGGACAAAGCAAGACGCACGCAGTCCTTGTGAAGCCAGTCCACAGGGCAAGCACTGTGTGAGGAAACCGGCAGACTGCTTGGGAACTCGGACATGACAAGACGTGTGGGTTGAGAAAGGCTTCGTGTAGTTTCTGTGCCCGAAAGTCGAGTGCTTGTATATCTTGTGAGATAGACTGTGATGCTGTGGGTTTTGTCTGTAAGTGTACTGATGTATTGTATATGTATAATAATGATCATCACATGCCAAACTAGATTGTCTTGCATGTGAATTGTAAATAAATCCATTGAACTTCGTGTCATTGTGTGTCAAGTCCAATCACTTTGTACTTGTACTTGTCTCACATATGTTAGGTCCAACGAGCCAGGTTTAAGACCCTGACATCGGGCATGATGAGTGAGTCCGGCTCTTGTCATGGAGAACAATAAGAGAAAAGCGTCGATGATGACAGCTGAGGTGATTCTCTTAAGGGCCAACTCTTCTGGCCAACGAGTGCAAGTGTCAACTGCTGTTAGAATGTATCTATTGCCTCTCTCAGTCATGGTGTTAAAAGGTCCAACAATGTCAACAGCAATTTTTTCGAAAGGGCGGGACGATAGGTCCGTCTGTTGCACAAGTGCCTTGGGATGTCTGCCCTTTTGTGACATCTTCTGACATACGCTGCATGACTGAACGTATTTGCGTATGTCGTTGGCAAAACCCGGCCAGTAAAAATTCGACAAAATCCTGGCGGTTGTTCTTGCAATGCCCATATGCCCTGCAAAAGGAATATCGTGTGCTGTTTGTAACACCTTCTGTCGGAATTGTGTTGGTACTACAGTTTGAGATACTTGGGTACCATTTTTCTCATATACCCTCGTTAATATGTCATTGTGCAGTGTGAAAGACCATTTACCAGACTTAGACATTTTGGTGGATGGTCCAGTAAAGTGAAGCAGTGATGCAGAGAGGGATCAGCGGATTGTAATGCCCTAAAATCCTCAGGCTTCGTTACCATGTGAGGTACTACTTGTGGGAAAGATAAGGTGTTGTCCTTAACTAACTGATTCTCCCTAGTAGTTTGCAACCGAGTGACTGCATTTGCCAGCAAGTGTTGAGATTCCCATTTTGCTATGTCGTGCTGAGAAATGTCCTGTAAATTCGGGATATTCCCCAGAAGTACATCAGCACAGGGATCAGGTAGCACAGCTACCTTAATTCTGCCGGTAAAATACGGACAATCGATGTCAGCCCAAGCAATCCTAAATTTCTCTCTTCTCCCACCGAATGTTCTGCAAATGACATGTTCCCCAGTATAATCGGTGTCCCTAATTAGTCTCTTGTGATACAACCGGCGAATCTGGAATCCTAAAACGTTGACCAAAGTTTGAATGATCTTCTATTTCTTCGACGAGCATCCCATGTCACGGAACGTAATGTGCCCCGGGTGATGAGGATTAAAGAGGGGACGTGCCTAGAAGGTTAGCCGGTCGACTCGTGTGTTATCCAGGGGAAGGATAACCTTGAAGATCCCCAGACCAATGGTCAAGACCTGCGGGGTGGCGCTCTTCGTCACAGGTCAACACAGTCAAACGAAGGAAGAGCCACTCAGGAACGCACCGTGGAGCGATGAAAAGATGAGTTTATTATTTCCAGGATGCTGTGTTAGACACGGTAAACAAGCACACCATCAAGCGGTCCGCATTCTCGCGTTACTACCATCAACTTGATGCAATGTACTCCCGCCACAAATCATTCCTGACCCACTCTCACGCCTCCTACAGTGTCCGTGTTGTGGTCACGCATCCCCTTGGCGTGTGGCTGGCGTCCGGCGCTATCACCCACGGCCGGTCAGACTACCAGCATCTTCGCGGTAAGTACAGTCGGCGTTCGAAGCGAATTGGCTGGGCTGAAACTGCCTAGCACATTCTATCAACGGCTTTCTGCGGAGGAGTATTGGTGACTGATCGTACCTGTTGTTGTCTGTCTGGTTGAAGTAGTGAGTTGTAGTGAGCGAAGTGTTGAAGCATCTCTGTGAAATGTTTCCTAATGACAAGTCTGCGATGAGCGTCTGTACATGTTGAAGTGTAGAGCTGAAGTGTGTCTTTGTGACAGTCGCGTTGTCAAACAACACGACTTCGTGACGTAGCGTTCATTGTGCTACTTCGTGCTCTAATTTGTTGTTCTATCTGTTTTTGTTAACTGATGTGTGCGCACTCTAGACGCCTGTCATTTATCATATGACAGTGATCTATAACATTTGCTTGCCCTGTTAGTTTACCGGCTCTGTGGCACAGATGCTACGGACACAATTCGTAATCCTGCATTCACAGCTGCGGGTGATTTAGCCGTAGACCGCCTTACGTTGGTTTACATTTGTCTACCGGTCATTCAGAAAGCAGTCAAAAACGCTGGGATTGGCTGCGACTGTTGTTCCTAAAGTGACCCATATACGTTATTTCCGGGTATGTGATCTGCTGTCTGCAGCGCTGATCCTCAATTACCCCTGGCTGATATGCCAATCTTCAGTTTACGTGTAGTTGTGTGATCGATTGTGTCCTGTTCTGAGGCGGAACATAATGATGTGTTTTCGTCTGTCCATAAAGTGGAAATCGTCTTTGCTAGTTTAGTTTAGTTCAGTCGACGGATCAACATCACGGCACACGGGTGTAATCCATAAGTGCTCTGTTCTACTCCTAACTTAAGCATGAGTCCGAAGAAACTCAGCTCCGTGCACGAACTCCGTAGCATCGGCGAGGATCCTGAAATACTTTGGGTAGATTTTTAACTCGAAAGTTTGTCCGGGCAGCGCCGTTAGGCTACTCTTTTTCGATTTCCAATTGCCGAGGTATGTTTTACGTGCACAACAATATACAAGGGGGTCCGATTTCACTACTCAGAGACCAGGGAAAATGTTGAGCTATAGCCTACGATAGGTGACGTTGTGATATTCTAGTGTGAGAAATTGGTTGCGTCTAGTGTGTACCGCGTGGTCTAGTGGTTACACACACACGACACACGCCAGTGATCCGGGGTTTGTTTCCGGGTCCGGTCAAGGATATGCACTACTGACGAGTTCAAACGAGAGCAAAACTCGAGTCTAGTGCTTCCGAATTGACGTGGACAAGCTCTTAGGTTCGTACCAGAATACGATCAGCGTTGCCAGTAGTGGGTTGTGCTCAATCTTTAAATGATCTAACTTATTATGCTGACTACTAAAACTGACTGGCACTTTGCCGTCTTGACAGACGATAGTTTGTAAAATGGGGTTATACCTATACATAGCTCACATCTTGCATGTAGAGACCCAGTGTTGTCCGTGCTACATGATCCCTCTCTCGGTCTGCCTAGTTTACTCCTAGAGACCCAGTGTATGTCCGTACTGCATGATCCATCTCTCGGTCTGACTAGTTTACTCCTAGAGACCCAGTGTATGTCCGTACTGCATGATCCCTCTCTCGGTCTGCCTAGTTTACTCCAGAGGAAAGGTAACACCAATACATCTGGAACAAGACATGCTGCATGATCCATCTCTCGGTCTGCCTAGTTTACTCCAGAGGAAAGGTAACACCAATACATCTGGAACAAGACATGCTGCAGAAGCTGCCGGATCAGCAAACTGTTCGCCTGTTGGAGCTTCGATCCTACACCAGTTGCTGATCAAGGCTTAGGGCCTGGCCTGCCGTGTCATGACATTTAGTCTTTAGGTTGCTTTAATCACATTATTTCTAAAACAGTAAATAAATAAATAAATCGTATTGAAATTCTGAAAACAAATTTTTTTGGGATTAATTTCAACTTTCAGTGAGAGCGCAATAAACGATGTGATAACACAACAGTGTACTTATGTAACTTTCAGTGATAGTGCAACAGTGTACTCATGTAACTTTCCGTGGTAGCGTAATAATAGAAGTGATAATACAATGTTGTTCTTATGTAACTTTCAGTGGTAGCGTAACAATAGATGTGATAATACAACTTTGCCCTTATGTAAGTTTCAGTGGTAGCTTAAGAGAAGATGTGATAATACAACATTGTTCTTATGTAACTTTCAGTGGTAGCGTAACAATAGATGTGATAATACAACTTTGCTCTTATGTAAGTTTCAGTGGTAGCTTAATAGAAGATGTGATAATACAGCATGTAACTTTCAGTGGCAATATTAATAGAAGATGTGATAATACAACGTTGTTCTTATGTAACTTTCAGTGACAGCGTAGTAATAAGTGTGGTAATACAACAATGTGCTTATGTAGCTTTAAGTGATAGCGTAATAAAAGATGTGTACTAAATATCGTGAAAAATCTTTTATCATAGTAAAGGGGGCTAAATGAATTAAATAGATCTGTAGACGTGCTGCGTGTTTTGAGAAGTTGTCTCCCTGAGCACTTGAGTTATCTCTTTTGTTTTCACAAGTGGCTTGTGTTATCTCATTTATCCCCTCTCAATAGCTTGTGTTGTCGCATTTGTCTCCGTCAGTCGCTTATGTTATCAACAGTTACAGACATAAATGCTGGGAGCATTCTCCAACGGGTACCTGTAAACAGAAATGGCACATGTTAGGTTCAGTTTCGGCTGCCTATTGTAAATCTACATACCACGTGACTTGTATTTGGGTAAAAAAAGTGACCTATGGAAATGTTTTATCTATTTAAAATTGACCATTGAAAGTGTTTTATCTATTTAAAATGGACTAATGAAAATGTTTTATCTATTTACACCGAAATCTTGTGCGCCATTTGCATTATAATCGCAGTGATCTTCGCCAGAAATGTTAGCAGTTTCTTGAATGAGTTGAGGTAAGCTGATTCCATAACCAGCATCACACCACTCTGAGCTTTCCTATACGTACATTGCCCTAATCTTCAACAACCAGCGAAGAGTCCTAACACTACTGATATTAGTTGCAATTTGATTATGTGTTCATCTGGCCTTTCCTCGGGGTACTCGCGCACCATTCTCTCCGGGTAATGATTACAACTTATCATGTACCAATACTCCACCTCGAGGTACAGATCCAGCTCATATCTCCCCCTGCTCGTTTCCCAGCATGCCGTGGAGAAAAGATCCTATATATGCTCATTGTCTTTGATTGTTTGTTTTTTTAACTGACCGCCACTTTGCACGGGGCATACCTGTCTTCACCATTCTTAGCATGCTCCGTGAGTCTTTTATATCCACGACATAGTGTGCTGTTTTTCCTCCAGCCAGGGGAACGTCACAGCAACTTACTCCACTCCTGTCTTAGACTAGAATCCGTGGTACCATATGCCAGGCCCTCCTTTTTCAAATACGACATAGTGTGCTGTTTTTCCTCCAGCCAGGGGAACGCCACAGCAACTTACTCCACTCCTGTCTTAGACTAGAATCCGTGGTATCATATGCCAGGCCCTCCTGTACTAAAAACCGTCCATTAACCGCCGCTGTTTCTAGGTTCTGGTTGCACTTCCTTAACTTTAGCTCACCACCACCTTGGTAACTGTATTATGTATAGCTTGTGTGTTGGGTCGAACCCCCTCTCCGTTCCCAGCTTGAGCAAAAATAAAAGACTAAATCAAATCAAATCAAAATCAAATCAACTTTATTAGGGTCACAAATTGGGCGCGCAGGCCCGTCTTACATTCGGCCCTTTCAATCACTCGTCTTTCGTTCATCAAGAGCATTATACATTTACATAGGATGAAAAATAAACATTGTGAAATGAATGTTGTAAACATAAACAAGGCTAATTACCATGTTATGAAGCCCATCTCCCACCTATCCATACATCACCCCACCCACACAACCCCACCTACCCACACACACGCGCACCAAGGGACACATAAACACTCCCACCTACCCACACACACGCACACCAAGGGACACATACATACCCCACCAACCGACCCATCCCCCTCCCGTACATCCCCCACCCACACACACTGCCCTCACCTGATCCCCCAACCAAAACACACTCGCCACCCACAAACATTCCTCCACCAACCCACACATCCCACGCCCATCCACATCCTAACCCACACATCCTCTCCCCACCCACACCTCAAACCACCCATCCCCCAGCCACATCTCCATCGACAACATATTCCCCACCCATGCACACAATCCCTCACCAACCCACACATCGCACATCCACTCACACATCCCCAAACCATACACACACATCCCACCAACTGACATGTCCCTACCCCCCCCCCCACCCACCCACACACACCTCCCTAACCACCCATACATCGCCAATCCACACACACACACCCCACCACCCACACATACAACTTCCTCCCACCCACATATGCCTTAACCTAAACCCCCACCACGCAATCCCCCACCGGCACATCGCATACACCCCCTACCACGCACTATTCCCAACTCACGCACCACACACACACATATCCCTCACCAACACATCCCCACTTACACACCACACACATATCCCCCACCCAGATACCACACAATATTCCCACCCACACCCACACAGATACCCTTACCCATCCACCCCACATACCCACACTCACACACCACAAAAATCCCCCACCCACACATACATACCTCACTCACACAATATCCCCAACCAACACACCACACACCTCTCCCCACCCACACACGCATTCCCTACCCGTCCACCAAACACACTCACTCACGCATACATCCTCCACTAGGCACTCACACACCCCCACCCACCCCCAACCAAACATCTCTCGATCACAATACCCCTACCCACACACATCCTCCACCCACTCACACATCCCATCCCGACACATACAACTCCCTTACGCACCTACACATCTATAAGCCACTCACACACCCCCACCCACACATTCCCAATCCACACACACACATCTCCCACCCACACACCCCCGCATACTTCCCCCAACCACCACAATCCCCTACTCACCCACACATATACCCCACCCATACGCACATTCCCCGCACCCATCACACACATCCCCCACACCACACACCAGCCTCCACCCATACCACCACAAACATACCCTCCACCCACACATCATTCAAACATCCCCCACCAACACACCGCACACATATCTCAAACCCACACACCATACACTTCTCCCCACCCGCCCTTGCATCCCCAATCCACCCAACACAATCCCCTATCCACACAACCCCGCCTCCCACACATACTTCTTCAAACCATCCACACATCTCCACCCACATACACACACATCCCCCGCATCCGTCCCATACACATATCCTCCACCCATACACACATCCCCCACACCCATTCCAACACCCCTACTTTCACCCCCACACATCCATCCACACATCCCACCAACACCCACAAATACCACTACCCACCAAAACCCACACACCCCAACCCATCCAAACGCATAACCCCACCCACACTTATCCCCACACTCACACACATCCTCCACATACACTCACACTTCCTCACATCTAGACACATACAAAATGTCTCACGTTAGTATTGAAACTAGTATGAACAAACTCCCACACTTTACTCACACACATACACTGACACTTGTCATGAGCAGTCTCATAAAAATGTTAAACATGGAGAAAAATGTGTACATAAAATGTATGTGACGTAAAAATAGTGATGCTCTCTCTCTCTCTCTCTCTCTCTCTCTCTCTCTCTCTCTCTCTCTCTCTCTCTCTCTCTCTCTCTCTCACACACACACACACACACACACACACACACACACACACACACATTCACTCTCCCGCTCATTCTTTCACTCTCACGCTCACTCGTTCTGTCTCTCATTCACACTCACTGACTCTCTCACTCAAACTACAGTAATGAACATGAGTTTATATTATGCATGATAAAATCAAATGGTATTTAACTGATAATATGACAGATGAGAATACACAAACATATGGATCCGCGTGTTACATAACATGCGTGTTACATGACATGCATCTGCTCAGCTCTCTCTCTCTCTCTCTCTCTCTCTCTCTCTCTCTCTCTCTCTCTCTCTCTCTCTCTCTCTCTCTCGCTCTCTCTCTCTCTCTGTATTCTTTCATATACACACACTCACACGCATGCGCGCGCTCACACACACACACTAACACATCAACTCTCCCACTGTCTCACTCTCTAACACACAATCCTTCACACACACACTCACTCTCTCACACATACACGTGCACATGAACGCATGCAGCAACGCACACACTCCCTCACTCACTCTCACACATACACGTACGAATGCATGCACTGACACATTCCCCCACCATTTCTCGCTCAATCACTCTCTCCACACACACGCATGCACACACGCATTCACTCTCTCCCTCTCTCTGACACCCACTTTCTCTCTCTCTCTCTCTCTCTCTCTCTCTCTCTCTATCTCTCTCTCTCTCCCTCTCTCTCTCTCTCTCTCGCTCCCACACGCACACACATATATAGTGAACAATTATAATGAACAATTATACTGAACAATTATACCAGTAAATGAATTATGGTGGCATATAGTCGGTATGGATTAAGTATTGAAAGAGTTTTCGGTTAAATGTGTAGGGACTCATTGGAGTTTTCAGGTCTGGAGGCAGATGATTCCATAAGTGAGCACCAGAATAGGCAAAACATGTTTTGTATAGGTCCATCTAAGCGTGCACTGAAGAGGATGGACCTCAGCTGGAACGTCCCCTTATATTCATTGACTGTATATTAGTGTGCAAATTATGGAGGTGTTACAAAGTCCCGTTGTCATCTGTTGCAATTGATTGATCGTCTTTAGTCTACATTGCAGCAAAGGGCTATGGTAGTCGCATAAAAGTTGCCGCTTTTGAAATATGAAACCTTGGCATACTTCAGACCATTACATTTGAGTTAGGGTGGCCAGGTCTCTTCCTAGATCTATTCTGGATCTACCCCTAGAGCTATACTGGGTCGACAGCTAGAGCTATACTGGGTCGACAGCTAGAGCTATACTGGGTCGACAGCTAGAGCTATACTGGGTCGACAGCTAGAGCTGTACTGGGTCGACAGTTAGAGCTATACTGGGTGGATCCCTATAGCTATACTGGGTCGACAACTAGAGCTGTACTGGGTCGACAGCTAGAGCTGTACTGGGTCGACAGCTAGAGCTGTACTGGGTCGACAGCTAGAGCTATACTGGGTGGATCCCTATAGCTATACTGGGTCGACAGCTAGAGCTGTACTGGGTCGACAGCTAGAGCTGTACTGGGTCGACAGCTAGAGCTATACTGGGTGGATCCCTATAGCTATACTGGGTCGACAGCTAGAGCTATACTGGGTGGATCCCTATAGCTATACTGGGTCGACAGCTAGAGCTATACTGGGTGGATCCCTATAGCTATACTGGGTCGACAGCTAGAGCTGTATTGGGTCGACAGCTAGAAATGTACTGGGTCGACAGCTAGAGCTATACTGGGTGGATCCCTATAGCTATACTGGGTCGACAGCTAGAGCTATACTGAGTGGATCCCTATAGCTATACTGGGTCGACAGCTAGAGCTGTACTGGGTGGATCCCTATAGCTATACTGGGTCGACAGCTAGAGCTGTATTGGGTCGACAGCTAGAAATTTACTGGGTCGACAGCTAGAGCTATACTGGGTGGATCCCTATAGCTATACTGGGTCGACAGCTAGAGCTATACTGGGTCGACAGCTAAAGCTATACTGGGTGGGAACAATCAACAGTGCCACTGCTGGAAACTGGATTCGAACTACTGTCTTGGCTGGCGCATTAACTGCTATGTAACCACAGTGCAGCTGGGTATTGGCATAGACAACTACACTGGTCCCTCAAACATACACGTTATCTGCATGTATGGGAGAGGGTTCTCAAATGAAAACCTTCAAAGTGTGATAGAAATCACAATAACCATGCCATTGTCTTGTAACCTGTCAATATTGTTGTTATGGATGTCAAAAGTGTTAAGCACGTGGCATCACGGTGCAGACGAACACGATGACGTTATAAAACAGTTTAAAGATGGCTGCCCCACTTTTGACATACACCAAAGGGGTGTCTGTTGCTCGTTTTTTTATTTGTGAAGGGGTGAAACCTATACAAATTCATCGGCTAATGAAGGTCCAGTATGGTGATGCATGCCTGTCAGTCCAGCAAGTGTATGAGTCGAATAGGAAGTTTAAAGACGGCGTGACTTCTGTTAATAGGTGCTGCATGAGTGGTTACACACGCGACCAAGAGGACTTGCATTCAATGCAATGGTCACTACATGTAAAAATAATAGATGTTTTCTTTATTTTTCAGAATATATTCGGACATACCAACAACAACAAAATTAAGGTTTTCATTTGAAGTCACCTCGTATTTAAACAGGGAACATCCCACTTCCAAACTTCGGAGGGAACCAGCTACTAGATGGTTCGATTAGTCTTTCGCCCCTATACCCAAGTTTGACGATCGATTTGCACGTCAGAATCGCCACGAACCTCCACCAGAGTTTCCTCTGGCTTCGTTCTACTCAGGCATAGTTCACCATCCGACCTCAGATCGGACACACACACACAGAGTAATTTGACCAAAAATAAATATTAGTTGCATATCATTTACAGGAAGTTGCAGTCAACCCCTGCATTTATGTCTGCTTGTGATTTCATGGCCGCAGATATATTGTGAACGCGGTATGCGGGATTGTGAGTTGCCTTGGTAACCCCTTCGTCACAGATTAGTCTATTTTGTTGCCAGCCTGACAAGTGACACATTACATATCTCCTGTAGTTCCCTCCATATCTTTCCCGCTTGATCCATCCTTCCCTCTATTTCACACCACTTTGAATTTTAGGGTTTACTCTATTTCGTTATCACTGTTGATTATAGACAAAGGACTATCAATCAATCAATCAATCAATCAGGTGCCGTCTCCACAATGAAGGCTGGCTGCAATGGATCTCCAACACTGTCTGTCTCTTGCCTTGACTGTACATTCTGTCAGGCTGATGTTCGTCCATCTCTTGACGTTATCTTCCCACTTGTATCGTTGTCTACCGCTTGCTCGCTTGCCCTCAACCTTGCCCTCCAGTATGATTTTTATAAGAGTATCATGTCTTTTAACATGGCCGAAATATTTCACTTGCCTCCTTTTTATTTCTTTCATCAACTATCTCTCTTCATTCCCAGTTTTTCTAGAACCTCTGCATTTGATTATTTTTGTTTCCATGAAATACGACCTATTCGTCTGTATATCCACATCTCCAGGGCTTCTAAGCGACTTTCTAGTTGCTTGTTCAATTTCCAGGCTTCCGAGCCATACAGTAACTTTCTCATTTTTAATGCTTATTAATCTCTTTAGATCAGTGGTTCTCAACCGGTGGGGAATTCCCCCCCCCCTCCCCAGGGGGGAAATTTTGGGTTTCCAGGAAGGGGGGGGGGGGGATGAAGATTATTTCAAGATCGCGTTAATACAAGAACCGATTACTTGATATTGTTTTTCCCTTCATACTTTACGGTTCTGTAAGTCTCACCCCTTCTAAAATTCATTTTATAAAGTAAGTAGACCCACAAATCACGTTTTATGTGGACGTCTAGACTTGTTTTAATATGTGCTTCCATTATTACATATACTGTGTAGGGGTGGGAGGACGGAATTTTTAGGTGGGAAATACGAAAAGGGGGGGGGGGGATGACTTTCTGAAAATATGGTAAAGGGGCACGGATCAAAAAAGGTTGAGAACCACTGCTCTAGATGTTATTAATATGACTATCTATTTATACTATTACGTTGTTTCCTCAAGGTGTATTCTGTCTAGAGCCAGCATCTATTTCTCACCTTAAGTTGTTGTAAGTTTTGGTTTGGTTAGTTTTCTCCATAAGATGCGCATAGTTTTGAAGGTTTAACTTTAAACACATATCATCATCCTCGTCATGAACAGAATCAAGTATTTCTGCCTTTATCAGTTTGGCGTTTTATGTTACATTGCCAATGCTTGGTATCGTATATCTTGTTGCCAATGTCTGGTGTCTTGTATGATGTTGACATAGCTTGTATCTTATATGATGTTGACATAGTTTGTATCTTATATGATGTTGCATAGTTGTGTGTGTTATATCATGTTGTCATTGTCTTGTGTGTTATATCATGTTGCCATTGTCTTGTGTTTTATATCATGTTGCCAATGTCTTATGTCTTATATCATGTTGCCGTTATTTGGTGTTTTATAAAATGTTGCCATTGTCTGGTGTGTTATATCATAATGGTATTGTGTGGTGTTTTATGTTATGTTGCCAATGGTTGGTGTCGTATATCATATCGTCATTTTCTGGTGTCTTAAACCGTGTTGACATAGTTTGGTGTCGAAATGGGAATTAGGGGCGTGTAACAATTACGACTCAAAAGTTGTTAATCTTGTAGCAGACATGTTGTATTATATACCAAATTAAAGGAGGTTTCATAGTGAAAACTACTGTGTTCATATGTTAACTATACGCTGATTTATAAGTCCATGGAGGTTACGGGAAATTGGAATTAGACGATATATCATCCCTTGGCATTTATTGGAAATTGCGTCCTTGTTTACCTTATATTTTGTATGACATGTTCGTTTGTTCAATACAGCTAGATGACCTCTACTGACCACAAGAAAGACATGGACAAGGAACGTTACTACAAAAAAACTCAGCTCCTACTTGGGTCCCTGGAGCTTCAATATGTACGGCACAAGTGTCGGCTTCTCAGGCGCCCCACTAGGAACCGTGAGGGTCAGATTGTTGCAAGTGTCAGTGGAGGCATAGGTTCTCTGTGGCTGCAAGAAAGTTTCACTTCGGTCTCAGTTTATAAACGTGCAGTCTGAGTATATACTTGTTATTTAAGCTCAAGAGTATAGCATACAGAACAGTATATATAAGGTCAACATCATCATCAGTAGCGAACTGGCGGTTGTTGTTGTTGTTACTTCCACTTTTGCCGTTAGGCGTCGTGGGGAGGCGTCATTGAAGTTCCGGCGCCTGTGACTGGCGCCTTTCCTCTAATTTTCTCCATGAATCTTGAGCAGAATTTTAGGATCAAGTAAATTCTCTACCGGTTTGCTAGATCAGTCATAGGTTCCTTGTCTACTCCCTACCATTATTGCCTATATATAGTACCTTGGGTGTAGAGCAGGCAGGTTTTGAACCTGAATAATTCAAGCTGACAGGCTATTGCAATCGCAACAAACTGTGCTGGCGGCTATAGTTTTCTTTTTACCCCCCTCCCCCCCCTTTTTTTAAAGCATATCCTTTACAGGACTTAGCTGTCAACACCAGCATCTTTCAGCTGTATGTTGATCTCTTGGCAAGATTACGTTCAGTAGTTTGCCATTGTTTTCTGAGCGGCCGGCTCAGTATCCCGCAAGTCACGAGCGGGGGTCGAACCGCCTCAGCTCTCGCTCCGCTACGAGACTCTGCGTGATAAACGGGATTACAGAGAGAAAGTGTTGTAACTCCACAGCCAGAGAGACCGCCCCCCCCCCCCCCCCCCGATAGACAGAAATCCATTCATTTTAGCGAGGATTCGAACCTGGGTTTCTCGAATAGGATTACGGTGTTTTAGGCTGACAGTAAATTACCTTGAAATAAATAACAACTTTAACCCCCCCCCCCCCCCCCTCCCCCCCCCCCCCCCCCAAAAAAAAATATTTAAAAACATGGACTTTTTACACTCTTGGAGAAAGCACATACACTGACACAGAAAATCAATTTGAGAAAACTTTGAGGCCACTAAGACAGTTTAAAAATAAACACACATTCTCACATTGTATTGTTTTGGCACTCATAGAAGGAGAAGAAGGAGTTTAGTTAAGTTTAGTCGACGGATCAACATCACGGCACTCGGGTGTAACCCATAAGTGGTTCTACTCCTAACTCAAGCCTGAGTCCGGAGAATCTCAGCTCAGTGCACGAATTCCGTAGCACCGGCGAGGATCCTGAAGTACTTTGAGTAGATTTTTAACTCGAAATTTTGTCCGAGCAGCGCCGTTAGGCTACTCTTTTTCGATTTCCAACTGCTAAGTTGGATTATTTACGTGCGCAGAAATACACACGGGCGTCCAATCTCACTACCCAGAGACCAGGGTACAATTTTTTTACTAGAAGTTCACGTGAAAAAATTCCGGCCCTCACTGGGGCTTGAACCCGTGACCTCCAGCACTCGAGGCGGACACCATACCTCGAGACCACAGGAGAAGAAGGAAGTAGAGATTAGAGGATGCACTAGACAACATACAATTTGAAAGCTATAGTTACCGACCGGGATTCGAACCTGTCACCTCCAAATGACGACGGCGCCTTGCTGCAGGAACAAGTGTACTTCGACGCATGATCAACTGGACACTCCAAAAAAAAGTGTCTTCATTAGTCATGTCTATCATACACATGAACCTACAACAATGGAACACGGACAGAATTTGTATCGAACCATTGAGATAGCACCATAGGTCTCATAATGTGTATTAAACCAGCATAGGTCAAATAACAAACACACAATCACGTCGGACCGTAATGCAGTGCAGAGTATATTCACAAACATTTAAAGAAGAGAAATGATTCAGTCAGTAGTAGTATGTTCTTTGCAGAACATAACAACCTTCCAGAAAACCTCTCGATCATAAGCAAGATGTCACGCGTCCGCTACACCCATCTGGAGATCATCCGCCACATCCTGCACCCATCTTCTCTTTGGCCTTCCTCTTCCTCTCTTCCCAGGCGTATACCCCTCCATTATTGTTCTCTCCAATCTTTTATGGCGTTTCAAGTGACCAAAATATTTCAATTTTCTTTGTTTTATCGTCTTTAATAGCCAACCTTCTTCAATATTCAGCTCTTGAAGTATGGATGCATTTGTTCTTTTCTTTAACCAAGATATTCTTAGAACTCGTCTATAATATTTATATTCAAAGGCATTTACGCGCTGTTCAGCTTGTTTAGTAAGTCTCACAAGCGTATGTTGCAATGGGAAAGATGCATGCTCTTAAAAATCTAATTTTTGTAGTTCTATCTGTCCCAATCCATAATTTATTCAGTTGTTTTAGTCTTTGAAGAGCAATCGATAGTCGTCGTTTAATTTCTTTCATTGTGTCACCGTTGTTGGTAATCAGTGATCCAAGATATTCAAAATTTCCCACCACCTCTAAGTTTTCCTCATTAACATATATTTCTTTCTCCATAGTAGTTTTATCTGTATGCATTATCTTTGTTTTTGCTATGTAAAGATATAAGTTGTGATTTTCACTATTCAATTGGGTTGAGGCTATTAGGTTTTCTATACCTTTCTGTGTTGTGGATAGCAATACCGTATCATCAGCATACCGAATCTCTGGTATGTCATGACCGCCAATATTTAGGGCATCATATAGCTCCTTGTTTATATCATCTCTTGCATTTCTCATTATATTTTCGGCGTACATGTTAAACAAATAGGGGGACAGCACATATCCCTGACGGACTCCTTGCTTGATTTCAAACCAATCGGATGTCTCGCCATCAGAGAAATGATTGGTCGGTTAAATTTAGACCACTTACAGAGGAAATGAATTGGGAAACCCCAATAATAAGTGGGAAACAATACTATGTGCTTTCATTAGTGAACTCCCATACACTGATCAAACGACAGTGCTCGAGTCGCCTAGACAGCCCAAAAGGCGATGAATTGGTCATGTTGTTGTATGTTATCACGATCGACATCCCCGTAATCTGGGTATCCCCTTGCGTTCTCAGTCTTCTGATGCAGCAGCCATCTCAAAGTATCTCCACTCTCTTGTTTCCTAGAGTAGTTGGTTGTAATGGCTCATCTCTGGCTCTCGAAGGCGGCATTAACGTTCTTGGTCAGGGTTCACTTCCAATTCGTGTAGTCGAACCAGCGTTTCTTTCTTTTTCTTTGAGCAGTAACAAGTCTAATATCATCACATGGCAAATCAGACGACGAGATCGGGCACCAATACTAAAGGACAAATGCGTATCAGTAGATTATAAATAAGCACTCTACATTACAATCTTCCTACCAACTCTATGCTACCAATGCCAAACCTGAACAATGACAGAAAAAGAGAAAAGAAAAATTACAACTGAAATAAGATTCCTGAGAAGAATACTCAATGTATCAAGGGGAGATAAAATCAGAAATGATGAAATCAGGTCTAAAGCTGTGGTTAAAGCAGCGCTAGATTTAATTATTTTTTTTTTAAACAGCAAGTGAAATGGTTCGGCCACATAACTAGGTTATCAACTGACAGTATACCAGAACAAGCAATGATGTACCAAATGGAACCAGAAGAAAAAGCCGACCATGTAAACGATGGACAGCGAGAAATACAGAATCCATGCGAATCTCGACATATGAAGTCCATAAAAGAGCGCTTTCCCACTGTTTATGCTTCACCATGAAACCCCAAGGTACAAAAGGAACAAAATGAGATGCGATGAGATGAGATAAGATGAGATGAGATAAACTAGCATTAGAGACCAGTAGATATGGGCCATCTGGATCTGCACAGCATTGACAATGTCGATATCAACATTTCTGATGGATCTATACACGAGGACATTTTTTGCGAGTAGCTGGCAAACGGTAACAACATAATTGAGAGCTCACACCTACGATTTTTAAAAAAAAAACGTGCAAGAGGGATATTGGGGGGAAGACACCACAACATGCAAGGAAAAGACTGGAGGGATCACTGTAAGAAACAAGTCTGAACTGGCTGAAAGAAGACAACGTCACCAAGCAGACGAGAAACAACCCCCGGAATGGAAGAGAACACATGGCTATGTAGCTGGAATCTTCCTGCTGTAAGTGCGTATCAGTGTATGCTATGGCCGAAGGTGGACATAACGATTATATACAATAAAGATAAACAACTAGGAATAAACAAACCAAATAACAATGTCAGTTAATATAATTTAAATATTGCGCGTAGACTAGAATCAAGCGAATAGAAATGAATAGAAGAACAGCAGTAGAAATTAGCACAGTACTTGAAACACACAGGCGTACAATCAGATGATTAGAGGTGGGATGTATAAAAAACGCAGCTGGAAAAATAAGAAGAGATAGAGAGACAAATGAGTAACTAAGAACAAGTGTAAGGTTAACACCTATTACTGATTTTATAGAACACCAAATAATTGAATAGTTCGGACGTTCAGTTAGAACGGAACATGATCAATCCGTGGCTCGGGCCGTCTACGTGAGAACATCGGGATACAAAGCAAGAGGACGACCCAGGAAGCTTTGGCTAGTTGCAGTAAAAGTGGCAGTGAAGACATCAAATATGACGCTAGTACCAGCAACAAGACAAACCAAACACAGATAATGACATCTGCCTCCACTCTGCCACACTTCATGACAAAAGCAGTAGGAAAGACAAACCAAAAAAAAAAACAAACGAAGTTAGCACGCACGCTCAACATTAACACTTAAAGTCGCTTAAAAATCGACAGGGTCGACTTCATTGCACCGGGTTTTTATCGCATATTGCTCAGTCTCTTTCCGCAGTGCGGAAAGCGTTGCACAAAGCATGGAACTCCGTAGCTCCAGCGACGACCCCCAGGAGTCTTTAAGAAATGCATCTCGTGAACCGAAGGTTCGCGGCCCGGAATCGAACCCACAATCTTCTGAGCCCCAGTCAGCCGACTTGACCACTTCGCCACGCAGACTCAACATTAACATTAACAATTACAATGTAACAAATCGAAATTCCAACTCGTTTGGGTACATACAAGGTAACGGAAACCCCGGAGCAGCCGTAACCTGGTGGGTAGACGCTAGGATGTCAGTCTTCTCCCCTTAATGCACAGAACCGCCGTCCCACGACATTTCCTATAACCTATTTTAGGCTGGGTCGACTCGGGAGCCCAAGTCTATTTTGAAAAGCCGAATCGGCCCGTTGTGGATGGACCTCCTGACTAGTGGACCAACAGCGAGTGTCTAGCCACTTCGCCATCGGGACCCCTATGAGAAAGGAACCTTTAGAAAACGCCGTTGCCACTGGGAATGTCAGTGAGAAAAGAAGCAGAGGCTGAACTGAGATAAATTAATACATGGATACGGTGGTATGGAGAGAGCGTATTAACGCTAGTGATTCGATCACAAAGCTCCGAGACCTGTTAAGAGTCAGCGAAAGCCTACTGTAACTGGCAGGGCACATGACGATGATGATGATGATGATGATTTTGATGATGATTTTGATGATGATGATGATGATGATGATGATGATGATGATGATGATGAGGATGATGATGGCTAAATGGTGAAACAAACATATTGAGACTCAGGTTAGTTAGTTAATCATTAGTTGTGATTCCAACTTCACTGCAAAGGGTAACCCCATACTGCTCCGTTCCTGTGTCAGTTAATGTCACAAAATTTGCTCCTCGCTGTGAAAAGTGGAACAGACAGCAGTCCCGAAAAACCAACAGTATGCACAGGCATGCATGCATAAGTCTGCTGCAAGAATGCCGACACAACAGTCCGCCACTAAAATTACAGTTGATCATCGATGGAAGCGGCAGTCATTAGGAAACCAGCAGTTGCACACACATTACTGCTTAACGAAAAACCAGCTATAGTATGTCCAGAAAAGAATGCCGTCATTCACGATCAATTATTTTGAAAACTTTCTGCTGAATATTACGAAATTTTTCCTGCCGTCTTATATTTACCCCCACCCAAGGAATATGTCTTTGATAGGTCCAAAAGCAACTTAAATCATCGAAAGCGGTGACATTTCTTTGATGTTTTGCTGAAAAACTAGTGATTTCTCGCTAACAAACTTGTGTTTACAGTAATGAATGCCCCGCCAATTCAGATGACACACAAGGCGTATCCGGATTCGTATGGGAGTGGGTGCAATAAAAGAAGTAGCTTAAAAGTCGACATGGTCGGCTGCATTGCACCGGGTTTTATACCATATGGCTTAGTTCCTTTCTGCAGCGCTGAAAGCGTCGCACAAAGCACGAACTCCGTAGCTCCAGCGACGACCCTCGGGAGTCTCCGAAACAATGCACTCGTGAAATGAAGGACGCGGCCCGGAATCGAACATACAACCTTCGGATCCCGAGTCAGACGGCTTGACCACTTCACCACGGAGAATCCCGAGAGGGGTGCAATGTGTAATATTAGTAAAGACAGAGAATGTACAGAGGCATGGGATAAATAATTTGTAAATTGACAGGAAAGTAGAAGGAATATATTTCTTACCTTATTTTTCATTTCCTTCTTGCTTCTTCAGCTGCTGGTTAATAATGTGTACACATGTATTCATGTTAGCTTTTTATATTGAGTTCGTGAAAGCTTCCAAATAGCTGTGAGTTAATGTGCGTATGGAGTGACCAGAAATGATACAGCAATTTTGTCATCATGCTTTCATTTTTAAGGTTCTGTTCAGCTGTCTGTGTAGTTTGTTCACATGTACACATTGGTGACAGACCCGCTTTGAGTCTTCGTGAAAGATTGTCTACTCTGCTGTTTACCGTTCAGAGACGGAACATGATTACTTGTTTTGCACTATGAAAATAGTTATCAGTGTCTCTGTAGTGGGCTTTCTTCTTAACGACCAAGATGTTGGTCCTCTTTTCATTGAAGCTTATAGATTGATTCGTATGCACGTGTGTTGTCCCCTAATTTGACAACGTGTTTGCTCTCACGTTTCTTGTTATGCCACAATATGTATATGTCAGTTTCCACCGCAATATTATTATTCTGTTGGTATTCAATGCGTTTAGTGTGTGTGTGTGTTTTTTTTTCTTCAATAAAGTTGTTTGTCACCGCAGAGGGCTTGCGGTATTGAAAATTCATCACTGTGGAATACAAACTGTTGCCATTGACATTATGCTGATGCTGTAATGTTTAGGGCCTGCAATTCGTCTGAATATTTGTAGCAAAATATCCCAGTAAGTGTGTACGTAGATTAAGGTCTGCGATCTGCTCAGACCTTAATCTGTGTCGGACGATTCCAGTAGGTTGATGATTGCTCTCGGTTGCATAAAATTCAATCCATCCTGTCTCCAGTAGTCCTCTTCCTCTTTCAACACATGGTCCTCACATTTTTTCCAGTAACTTTTATCAATATTTAATAGCGCAGACTGGGTTAGTATCTTGACGTAAGACAATTTGAATGTAGTATTGGCAGCTGCCACCTGTCCTTTAATTTTAGCCCACACAAGTTCTATAAGGTGTAAATGAGAATGATACGGCGGAAGTCTCAAGCACCTATGGCCGTGCTCTTCTATCAACTTGTCGATGTGATATTTCTTGCTATTTTCGCCTGTTTTACAAGGGACAACAACTGTAGCTTGAAATATGTTTCTGAAAATGGTATATTTTCCCTTCGGAGCCATATCTTTATTGCTTCCTGTGTGCTCGATGCCGTAGGTATTTTGTCTTCTTGGGCAACAACATTGTGATATGATGCATTGTCAATGATTAGACAAGACGGTCTATCAGGGGATGGAAGTACTGTATTCTCGATCCAATCTCTAAATACATTACCATTCATCTCATTTTGATAATCCCTATTGTCTGTATGCTTTGATACGAACACGAGCCCAGCATTCTGTAGTAAGCCATTATGAGTACTACCAGCATAGGCTATGACCAAACGCTGTCCTTTACTACTGGGCACATAACGCTTTATCTGTCCATCCATTGATCGCCATTCCTTTTCACTTGTGTTGTCATGTGGCAAATGACAGTGATGCAGGCAATGGATGAGTTAGCGCATCAAAGAAGAAGATAAAGAGTGCCACAAATGGTGAACATTGGGACACCAACATTGAACGCAATTTGACGTATATAGGACGCACCTAATTAGCCCGCAAAAATAACGGGGCTAAGCATATGGCTGTCTATCAACTTGTCGATGTGATATTTCTTGCTATTTTCGCCATCGATGCCGTAGGATTTTGTCTTCTTGGGCAATAACATTGTGATATGATGCATTGTCAATGATTGAGACAAGACGGTCTATCAGGGGATGGAAGTACTGTATTCTCTAGCCAATCTATAAATACATTACCATTCATCTTATTATGATAATCCCTATTGTCTGTATGCTTTGATACGAACACGAGCCCAGCATTCTGTAGTAAGCCATTATGAGTACTACCAGCATAGGCTATGACCAAACGCTGTTCTTTACTACTGGGCACATAACGCTTTATCTGTCCATCCATTGATCGCCATTCCTTTTCACTTGTGAGGTGCGCATTGATCCACGTCTCATCCAAATACACTATGTCATAATTTACTTTGCGCATTTCCCTTATTTCACTTAGGTATCTGCTTCTCATGGCTCCTAAATGCGGTTGCTCGCAAAGGATATTTCTACCTCCCTTGTACTTTCTAAAAGTGAAGCCTAATGTCCTTATAATTTTCCACAAAGTTGTTTTGGATAGCTCTGTGTTATTTTTCTTTCTCAACAAAACCCTCAGTTTTCTTACAGTCACTGTTTCTTTGACATCCATCATTTTTATAATAACTCGCCTGATGACATCCTTGTCAAAGCTGTCTACAATTGCCTTTCTACCTACCGTTTGCTTATCGCGTGTTGGTTTCATTCCAGATTCTTGCACGCATCGACGAAATGACCGTTTACTCAAACCCAATGCATGCACTGTTCTTTTTTCGGGATTTGTAACAGTATGAAACAGTTTCCTGCGATCAGCTTCTTGACAAAAATATGTGCACAACTTCATAGCGATGCTTTGAAGTCAGTGGCGTGCAGAGGGAGTGCGGGGGTGCGACGGCTCCGGGCATCCAGCCGACAGGGGGGCATCCAATTTGGGAGAGGGGGCAGCACAGTGCAGTGGGAGGGGAGGAAGAATGAATTAGGGAAAGAACAATAAAGGGGCATCCAATCAAGGGGTTGGCCCCGGGCATCAAAGAACCTCTGCACGCCACTGTTTGAAGTGTACACAATTTCACTTTTAATCTCATTGAACAATATTCACACATTCAAATATTAGCTATTAATATTATAATAATGGTAAGATGTATTTATATATTTATTTATATAATCACGTTTCATGAAAGAACCCACATCGGAGACACCTCTGAACAATCCCATATATATGCGCGCAGTCTGTGCCAAATCGAAAACCGCGAGACAATTTAAAAAAAAGCGCGGATGTGTCTTGGTGAAGCTGTAATACTTTTAAAATGATGGACTTAATCTCTATGCCGTAAATTATATACCGCATATAAACAAACATTGAAATCTGCTGTACAATCTCCAGAGCAAAAATTTTTTGTTGCGTGGACATAATGATAAGGTTATATGCTAAATCTCATCATTTTCCCTCAGTTGGTTACTGAGATATTGAATTTTATATTGGGGCAAAAAAAAAAAAAAGTAAACACACTATAGTTCAGCAACCGACCTTCTGCCATTCTACTGAACATACAGTTCACAATACAAAAACAGATTATTATCATTATTACCCCCTTTACGTTGACTTGTTTACAGTTTTGCCAGTCTGAAGAGAAGACAAATGGTTGGAGACGCGCCGCGGCGTTCCTACAGTCTTTTGTTGCTTGTAGATCATCATTGGTTAGAGACTTGATCTGGTTAGCATCGAAAGTCCCAGGTCTGTATGGAATATACGTCAGAAGTTTGCCTTTACATACGTCTTTATCTTATAACTGGTTGTTTAGTTGCACATCCTTTACAGGACCTTGCAATCAACCCCACATTTATTGGCTTTTTGTATTTTTACGAGGCGAATTTGGTTATATAGTTTGCCACTAACTACTGAAGGAAAACATTGTCTTGTAAATCATAAACAAGCAAATAATACTGGGGATGTCTGCGACGTCGTATAAAGTATATAATAGTAACTCGTTAGTTTTCCAATACTTTCCGAAAGGCTGATGCCTCATACCACCGACAGCAAAGCGGTGAATTATGATTCCAAACCGCCCGCGACTGATGTCGAACCCTGGAAGAGGTAAGTCTGGGAATTATAAAACTGCGCGTTTCACTATCCCCTAGATAATGTGACCGGTTCATACCTGGTTAGTGATCTTTAACTCCTTCAAAATAATTTGTATGCTCTATTTTAACTGATTAAATTGCATGAAGCCGGTCTCCCTGGCGAAGATGTCAAGGATGATGTACGCAATCCCGTATACTCTCGTACGAAACACAGCTGCCCGAGATTCGGCAGTGGATTGCGTCGTACTGGTGCCAAATGACGTCCTGGGGTATAAATGAACACTGCAAAGAAGCTGGTACAGAACAGCTCGTTATGAACATTCAACGTCAACTGACAAGCTCGAGAAGCCAAAACTGAACTGGATAAATAAGTCCACTCCGTCAGACGTTAGCAGTTAGATCGTGCTTTATTTCTGCAGCACGCCGGCTTGGTACAATGTCTTGGCAAAAAAACATAGAACAAATACTGGGCCTGTTCTGTCCAGGCTACACTTATGATGCGAACCGAGATCACTGTCCAAAACCAGGTCCGCTAAAATTTACACACACTAACTTGGCCCGTCAACACGGCGACCTTCTCTCCATCCGATATCCTCTACATCTCCTTCTCGGCGTTTCTCTGATCTTGAGCTTCTGCATTCGTCTCGATATTCAATCGTGGCTTAGATGAACGTTGTCTCCACACATCGACTCGTCCATTCCATGTAATGACTCCGCCACCAGTGCGATATAATGCCAGTATGTCGCCAACCTATCCTCCGCATAAGCTGCCGCTTCTATCAAGCTCCAAAGTCCGTCTGATCTTGTTGTTGTTGACAATTTCTCGTGACGTGTCTGTCCTTCTACGTCAATCCCCTAGATTCATTAGCGATTTGGCTTTGGGATTCTCTGATACTTCTTATTTGCGTCATTACGTCAGACGTGCTACTTGTCAGCTGGTTACTTACGGAGGTATGTGAGTCGGTCGTTCAGAAATCAATGGCAAACTACTGAACGTAAAACTTGCCAAGATATCAACAGCAGCTGAAAAATACTGGTGTTGACTGCAATGTCCTTTAAAGAATATGTGGGAAAACAATTGTATGAAACAAAGTAAAAATATGATGGTTGGACAGTTAGACAAGGACAACAGAGAACGTATGATCGGTGTCTATTCGGCAACATAAATAGACACATACAACAGCTGTCAATGATATGTGCATGGTTACCTACACAGTCAGACCTACTCCCATAGAATGAGAGTCAATGGATGACAGTCGTGTGACATTTCACAATCACTAAACAAGACAATTGGGGCTTTACACACAGAAGTCACAAACAATATGTTGCACGATTTATTGCCTGGCATATTTCGTTGCATCTCGTCAAGTATATACTGCAATGTTATATACGATATGAAGTGAGTAAATGAATAATACTTCAGCTGAAGAAATTCAAACACACAGTAACAGGAATTGTTCTATACACTTCCAATGAGATTTTACATTTCAGCTTCATATGATATATAACTGTAGACGAGAGGCAGCGAAATTTGCCAGGCAATAAATCGTGCAACATATTGTTTGTAGCTTCTGTGTTTAACTCTTTCGCTACCACGGGCCTATCTCGTGCCCCATTGGACGGACTGTAGTGGCAATTGGTAGTTTTATCGACACGGAATGATCAGTGGTTAATTTGATACATATCTGCTCCATTTCGGAATTTTAACTTACAGTAAACTGAAAAGTCGCACAACCGGAAGAGAGCAACATCATGGTTGTGTCGTCAAACATTTGTTAACATTGGATTTTTGTGTATTTTCAGTTTTAAAGTTGTTTGTTTCGGTTTTTCACAATGGTAACGCCCACTAGTACGCGTCCACGTAGAATGACTTCAGATCAAGCTCGATTATTGTTTGAAACTGTTTTAAACAATAGTGATTCCGATAATAGAGATTCAGACAGAAGTTTTATATTGTGAATCTAAAGTTTTAGCACGTGGTGTTAAAGATACTAGTCGGAACTTCGTCTTCAGCTGAGGTGTCTTACAATGAATGTCCGTCTGACAATGAATGTCAGGATGTCACAATCACTTCTCAGCGCAAAGGAAAGCAAACAGTACAAAATAAGAATAAAACTGGAGGAAAAAACTTGAATCTACAAGCTTCTGTACAGCGTGATGCACCTATCCCATCACCATCGACATGGAAAGATGTGTCAGAAGGAGAAACAAAACCGAAATTTGAGTTTCGTCCTCGAAGATCTCACGTCAACTCTAAACTTTATCAACTGCAAATACCTATGGATTTTCTCAAAGTGTTTTTTGATGATGACATAGTGGATTGGTTAATTAAAAATGTAAACAAATATGCAGAAAAGATCTTGATGCAGAACACTCCTAAAAGAAAACATTCTAGTCTGTTATCCTGGACCCCACTCACGAAGCACGAATGGCTGAAGTTTACGTCTGTCATTATTGCTATGGGACTTGATCCAAGACCATCTATCAAAGACTACTGGTGTACAAGTGCACATTTATATACTCCTTAGTGTCAAAGAGCTGCATGTAAGCAGATAGAGAAGAGAAGAGTGAAACTAAGGAAGAGGACTAAGTTAGGATAGAGAGAACATCCCTATCTAGGAAATGGGAAATAGAAGGGACAGAAGCCGCAGGGAGAACTGTGAACAGTTCTCCAACCGGACACACACGTGTCCTAAAAGGGGACACGTCAGGACATGATTAGGAGTTACCCAGGTTAGAGTGAGGAAACCATTACCACGAGGAGTGTCCATTAATAGTAGTAACTCTAAGAAGAGAAAGCTATTGACAAGTTACTAAACGCGTGCTTGAATACCTGCATGCAAACCTGCTGACGCACGAAGGGTCACCTGCTCGTGGCTGGACACGCCACGAAAGTCAAGCAGATGAGGACATGACAGCGTAGAGGACGGATCGGAGTAATCGCTTTGAATACTGTGTGGTTTAGAGGACAGTAGACTTAGGCTTAGACTAATACCGTAGTTAGAACCATAAATAGTGTTATAACGAAATGTGTAGGGAACATAACATGAAAATTAGCACAAGCAAAACAGAGGTAATGACTATAACTAAAGAAGAACAAACAGCAACAATTCACCTAAACGAACATCCCTTGAAACAAGTAAAGAGCTTCAAGTACCTAGGAAGTATAATATCATCAAATGGCAGATCAGAAGACGAGATCGAAAATAGGTGCAATAAGGCAAATCAACTCATTGGACAAATGGCACCAATACTAAAGAACAAACATGTATCAATAACTACTAAGAAAGCACTTTACAACACAATCTTCCTACCAACTCTGTGCTACCAATGCCAAACCTGGACAATGACAGAAAAAGAGAAAAGAAAAATCACAACAACAGAAATGAGGTTCCTGAGAAGAATACTCAACGTATCAAGAAGAGATAAGATCAGAAATGAAGAAATCAGGACTAAAGTGGGGGTTAAAGCTGCTCTAGATTTTATTAGAAAGCAGCAAGTCAAATGGTTTGGCCATGCATGTAGGCTACCAGTCAACAGCATGCCACAACAAGCAATGATGTACAGACCAGATGGAAACAGAGGAAGAGGCCGACCACGTAAACGTTGGACGGAGGGAATAACAGAATCCATGGGAATGCCGATATACGAAGCCCATACCCGGGCACTCTCACGAAGTTTATACTTCACCTCGACACCGCAAGGTACAAGAGGAACATGATGAGATGAGATGAGATGAGAACGTACTATTGTAATAATGTATATGTTCCATGTGATTGTCAGCTCTCAGAGCTATCATGTAACTAGTCCCAAATAAATCTATATCCTTTTGTACGACGTGCGAGTTATCATTCGTGTGGTACAAAAGAAGAATCCATGTGTGCCTGTCAAAGCTGAGTTGCTGACACTTAGTATGCCACTATGTTTCCCAGGAATAGATTTGAATCTATTTATCACACCATGTTTCACGTATGCATCAGGTGGAAAAAAAATTGATCCTCTTGTTCACATGATTCTGAAGAAATTCCAGGAAGTATTTTACCCATTTGAAAATGTGTCCATTGATGAAATAGATTTCAGCACAGACAATACAATGCAACAAAGCCTCACAAGTACCACATCAAAACATTTTGCCTTTGTGATTCTGCGACTAGCTATGTGGTGAATTTAAAAATTTACTATGGAAGAAACACCGAATACAGTCCAGATTTAGATCTCACAACTGCTTATGCAGTGAAAGTGTTTGCCACACTACTGAATGTTCTCGGAGCTGGCCATCACATCTTTGCTGACAGATTCTACACTTCGAAAGCTCTGATTGATTATCTGCATTCCAACAATTTCAATTATACAGGGACACTGAATGTCAACCGAGTAGGCTCCCCTCCTGAGTTGAAGCATTTGCGACTTCAGCATCAAGAGATGAAGTGGTTTCTTGAAGGAGAAAGAATATTGTGTGTGGCATAGAGAGATTAAAAAAGCTAATAAAAAACATGAATTGTTGTCTCTACCAAGTCTGTAGTTGGAACTGTTGAGAGCGGATTGCGAAAACATCAAAGCAAGCCGAACATGGTCCATGAATATAACATGGAGATGAATGGCTGCGACAGAATGGACCAAATGGTTGGATATTATAATATCCATGATAGGAAAACCATTAAGTGGTGGAAGAAGATCTACTACTGGATCTTTGAAATTGCACAGATCAATGCTCACATCCTACATTCCATATGCCAAACAGAGAAAGGAGGAAAAAAACTGTCATTGAAGGATTTCAAGCAAAGTTTACTTGAAAGTGCTCATCGCGAAGCAGCTCAGAGTATTCCTGAAAGTTTGACACTCTGCCTGCCGAAGAATTTCAAAAAGTCTGTTGCAGGAAATGTCGAAAGAGTGACAGAAGCCAAACATTTAATAGAATTTGTCGGTGTCAATAGAGACTGTGTTTTTTTGCAGCACTCGAACTAAACGACACAGACAATCTTTTGTTTGCTCCGGCTGCACTAATAGACCACATTTGTGCGCCAAAGTTTGCTTTGCAGCCTATCACAAATAGACTGCCACATATAGTAAATAAAAACAAACAGACATGTGTAAATATTCATTGTAATTAAATGTAAATCTGCCAAGTGTTTTCCTAATTTTTGTCTGAAAAAGGTAAAATACATGATTCAGAATCTGCGGCAAAACTTCTTTTCGGATGATTGATTGGGAGCAATTGTGTTTATAGTTTAGAAAAGTATTGTTTGTTCAGTAAATTCAACAGGATTAGCAGTGATCAGGATATTGGATAACAACGCCCCCTTGGTAAGTGCAATGTTTACATTATTTTTACCTCTTTTTAACAAATTATTTTAAACGTTATATTATTATTTTTATTATATTTACAACCTACAGCAAAAATTCCCCTACCAACATATTTCTTGTGCAATCCCCTTTATTTTGATATATAATACAACATTTCTGCTACAATTTTAACCATCTTAATAACATTATTGTGACACACCCCTACTTCAAGTTTTCTGCCATTATTATTTTTCATTTGTGTGAAAAAGACCAAACCTTCCTTTTGGGTAATTTTAATGAGCAATACTGTTTTTATATTCTTGAAGACAAGTGGTGTTTGTTTGATTATTCAGTAAATTAAACATGATTAGCAGTAGAGCAGTCTAGAAAACACATTATAAGTGCAATGTTTACATTATTTTTACCTCTTTTTGTCCAATTATTTTACAAATTATATTATTCTTTTTTATTATATTTACAAACTATAGCAATAAATCCATTACCAACACATTACTTGTGCAATCCCCTTTACTTTGATATATAATACAACATTGCTGCTACAATTTTAACCATGTTCATAACATTATTGTGACAGGCTCCAACTTACAGTTTTCTGTCATTATTTTTTTTTCATTTTTTGTGAAAAAGACATGGTTCAGAATATGCACTAAAACTTCCTTGTGGGTGATTTTAATGAGCAATACTGTTTATATTCTTGAAGATAAGTGGTGTTTGTTTGATTATTCAGTAAATTAAACATGATTAGCAGTATAGGAGTGTAGAAAACACCTTATAAGTGCAGTTTTTTAAATAATTTTTACCTCTTTAATTTCAGTTGTTATTATTAAACCTCTCATTATTGTCATAATATTTGTAACCTATCAATTACTTATTAACACTGTCATGTTCCTTGTGCAATACCTCTTTAATTTGATATGTAATACAATAGATCTGCTACCAATTTAATCATTTTAAAAGCATTATTGTAACACACCCCTACTTCCAATTTTCTGCCATGAATTTCTGTTTGGTCAGGACCCAATTTTTATTTGGTAGCGAAAGAGTTAAATTCACTAAAGGAAAACACTGTTTTGAATTTCTGAGGCCTTTGAACTTGTTACAGAATGTTCTAGAATATCGTGGACCAAGGAGAAAAACAATACTGACATTTCACAAAAACTAAACATGGAAGAACTGAACACCGAAGCCTGGTACTGTAGAAAGACATAATAGCGGACAGAAAGAGAAGTAGACACAGAAATGAACGAAATGGGGAGATCACGGACAGAGCTGCACGTGGCAGCTAAAGATGGGAGGGCTTGGTGTGAGTTGGTGAAGGATCTCTGCCCCTCTGGGGTATAGAATGCAACATAAGAATTATAAAAATCTAAAGTGTAACTGAACATAGCGGTGAGTTAGCGAAGTTGATAGGTAACTTCGCCGATAATGTTATGAGTACTTCCAACAAATGTGAGAGGAAGGATGGCCTAATCCCTGGTGTATTCAGATCCACGAAAGTGGGAGAGTGCTTGGCTGCCTAATCCCTGGTGTATTCAGACCTACGAAAGTGCGAGAAGAATTGGTCATTAATCCCTCATGCATTCAGACCTAAGAATGTTAGAGAAAGATTGGCCATCTAACCCCTCGTGCATTCAGACCTACGAAAGTTAGAGAAAGATTTGCTATCGAATGCCTCATGCATTCAGACCTATTAAAGTGAAAGAAAGATTGGCCATTAATCCCTCGTGCATTCAGACCTAAGAATGTTAGAGAAAGATTGGCCATCGATTCCTTCGTGCATTCAGGCCTACTATAGTGAGAGAACGATTGGCCACTTAATTTCTCATGTATTCAGACCTAAGAAATGTGAAGGCTCAGTCGCATCACAGACCAATATAAGGAAATTGCGTCTGGGAAAATGTCTGTTTAAATACCTGAATATATATATATATATATATATATATATTATATATATATATATATATATATATATATATATATATATATATATATATATTATATATATATATTGAAACGCGTCTAGTGAATGTTTGTCATGTTTATGTGACACTTAAATTCTAAGGCGTCTCCCCTTCCCCCTAGCCAGTACTCTCCCCTAGGGTGGCTAGACAAATCCCTAGGATTGTGAAGTTATTAACATATAGTCCACTGACCCGCTTTAACCACACATCCGGTTCATTCACTCCACTGTAAGACATCATACCCCTGATTGTTTAAGACATATTCAGCCACAACGATGATATAGTTAAGCAACGTGCATGTTTGTATGTTCATTTAGTGTTTTACATGTAGTTGTGTCGATTTTTGTTTGTTTATTCTGTGCTGACGAATGCTTAATCCACATCGTCCAATTTATTACTTCTAATTGTGTTCTAGTAAAGCTCACAATCTACTTCTCGTTTTCTGGTGATTCATTCATTACATGTTTATTCAATGGCGGGTATATATATCAAATATGTTCAGTGCTCAAACTTCACAAATGTTGCTTCAGAAAATAGCAATACCTTAGTGCTCTTTCTTATTTGTCTTATCGGTGAGAGATGATGATGATGATAACAGATAATCGCCGCATTTCAAAGATGAATACTATAATGCACGGAAAAAGAAAATTAAAAATAAAAAACACACAGAAGAAGGAAGTTACCAATTAACTGAAAGAAACACATACCCAAATGCAACAACAGACAACCGATACAATTATGCTACCACGAGGACAGACAATAGGTTGCACATAAACAGGGTGTAAAGAATCACAAACGTAATGTCACTGTTTCCGGTGAAGTTTTTTCTCAGGATGTAGATGACGTCATCATCTTCTTGTATGACAATTCCAATAACAGCGCGCAACAGCACTCCGGCGGTAGACTCCTCCATGTATAAAATAGGAACCTGAGAGAAATGTCGAGTAATTATTATGTTTATCGTAGACAATAAGAAAGAAATACCACAATGTAATATTAGGAGTCGTGGGAATATTCTTAAACAAATGAATCCGTACAGCTATCTCGGAACATTAATAATATTTGATGGTATTGCCTTGAAGAAACTAGAACAATAATCGCCGTAGGAAAGGTAGCCCTGTGCAAAATTGCTAAAACAATTCTCCTATATAACAAAACAAGTTAGTTCAGCATCCGACCGTCACTAGTATAGCATGCTGTTTTGCAATAGTAAATGTGGCTCTGAGCCACCGAATATCTTGTTATATACGTCAAGTGACGTCCCGAAGAAGCTAGCCCGTATCGAAGCCACAAAGCTAGATAATATTCATATTTTCGCAGGCAACGGGCAGACAACTCGGGTGTTTCTTATGGACCGTTTTTTTTTTTTAATTTTCTTTTTTTTATTTTCTTTGTAATAATTTTTTTTTTAAATTGAAAATTACAGATGGTTCCTTGTTAATTACGGTCGGTCTGTAAAATTTTAATATAAAGATGACAATGTGGAGGAGTAGAAACTGCGTAGCCGAGAGTTTATAGCTCTCTCAAATTTCCAGATGTTGAGTAAGGTGTCCAGACCCCTCCTCGGTGAGTTCAATACTCATAAGAAGCCCCCCCCCCCACCCACACACGCATAAGCAAATAACAAATACTCACACAAACACGCACTCAAACATACAATTATACATACACACATGTCAAGACGACATATGGATTGTTTGTTTTGGTTACCTGTTCACTAATCAGGCGGTCACGCACCAAGACAAAAGTCCAAATTTGTGAAATTCTATCCAGAGTTATCTGATTATCTCAACCTAGACGCTTCGCGTTGTATGAAATATTATCTTTGAGGCTAAATATGAACTTTCTAATGATCAGTCAATGTTCTGGTTTTGTTGTGTTATTATTTGTATACAACCTGGCTTTCTGTTGGCCCCGAACTATGTGGAGTTTTTTTTAAATTGAAGTGCGACCAATAGAATTATTTACCTTACAACAATATTTGGGGACAAGTTATAACCCCGGTACTGTGATGCCAATGTAGCGGGTTCGAATCTCCTACTGGACAGATTTAATTCTCGGCGGATGCGCACTCCTTTCGCACGCCCGCCCCTACCCCATCTCCTACATCACAGGCGCACACATACGACCCGCCTCCCCCCACTCTGCCATCTTTATATTCAAATTTTAAAGACCGACAGTAATTAACAATTGACCATTTGTAATTTTCAATTTTAAATAAATAATTTTAAAAAATACAGACTGAACAAATTCTCCGATTTGTCTGCCCCTTGCACGCGAAAACTCCTTGCGGCTTCTATATGGGCTAGCTTAATCGTAACTTCAATTGACTCATATAATAGTTTTTTGGTGGCTCAGAGCCACATTTACTATAGCAAAACAACATGCTATACTACTACCGTCCGTTATTTTTCTGAACTGCAGTTCACAATACAAACAACCGCGGACAGATGCAAAAGCACCCTACATGAAATCCACAGCTCACAGTATCGCTCCCCGCACTTAACCTAGTAGCTAGACGACGAGTATATTGAGTATATGTTTTTAGTCCCATATTGTTCGACGACTTGGCATTCGATGGGTGGTTTGTTCATATAATACAAGCCGCCTTTACTTTTAGTCACATCTCCTTGTACCCATTTAACACTGGGTCGTAGTGTGAGGCCACGTCAAGTTTAAAAAATCCATACCACCAAGACCACCAAGAGGTTTCGAACAAACTGCCGCTAACAGCATCATGAGATTATAATCAGTTGTCCTCCTAAATCGTTGCCCGAGAAAGACAAAACAACTCATCTACACTCGTGGTCTCATTTTGTTGACTCCAGAGACTCACCCTTTGAGCCCCCTCGTGTCAGTGGAAATATTTCGTGGAGGCCACGAGTTGGGCTTAATTGAGTGGGGCAATCTGAGAATCTCGTATTTGGGAATAATTAATTGGTAACGAGACTTGCTACAGCCTCGTGCCCCGACTACGTCAAATCTGGGACATATGTTTGTGGGTGGGTAGTTATTTTGTCGCATCGGTTAATTACTTGATTGTACGTGTTGTTTTTCTCTGTGACTTTAATGTGGTTACTTAGATGTCTGGGAGCTGCAGTAACGTGATGACTAGACGTTTGCCTGCTGACCCTCGAGGTATGGCTTCGAATTCTTATCAAGGAGCGTATTCAAAACTGGCATGTGCACTCAGCCTAAAATAGGTTCTAGGTAATGCCTGAGGAGGAGTTGGAGTAGCGTCATGCCTAGATAATCAGTCTAAGACAGGTTCTAGGCTACGCCTGAGGGAGGAAACAGGGTAGCGTCTTGCCTAGATACGCAGTATAAAATAGGTTCTAGGCAATGTCTGATGGGGAGACGGAGTAGCGTAATGCCTAAATACTCAGCCTAAAATAGGTTCTAGGCTATGGCTGATGGGGAGATGGCATAGCGTAATGCCTAGATACTCAGCCTAAAATAGGTTCAAGGTTTAGTCAGAGGGGAGAGACGGGATAGCTTGGATAGCGTCATTGCTAGATACTCGCCTGCCGGTCTAGCGGTCATTGGTTCGATCGGCATCGAGACGAATTCGGATTTTTGAAATTTTTACTCAGCTTAAAATAGGTGCCAAGAAATATCTATGGGAAGGAAGGCGGCCCACGTGATACTAACCAGCTCACCCGCCGAGTGCCGAATGGTATCTACAAATATGGGTCTAGCAAGGCGTGTAACCGGACCATTTACTTTCTTACTTACTAATTGATTTATGTGGCTGTTTCGGGATTTGAGGTTTCAAGACTGAAAACAACCCACTACTGGCAACGCGGATGGTATTCTGGTACGAACCTAAGGCTGTGTCCATGTCATTACTAACTAATGCTTTGGGAAGTAAAGTCGCTGACGGAGGGGGGGGGGGGGGGGGGGGAGTGGGGGGAGGGGCTGATGTTTACCTCATCAGTCATGAAGTACCTGTTGTGGTATATACAAATATATAAGTCTATCACCAAATGTCATGTACACTTTAAGGAGTGATAACGCGTCCTTTATTGTTTTTTTTTTTACATATCCTATTTACAGGACATCGCTGTCAACACCAGCACTGCTGTTGTTGATGTCTTGGCCAGTTTACGTTCAGTAGTTTACCATTGCTTTCTGAACGACCGGCTCCCATACCAACACGTTAAGACCCAGCGCGACACGGTCTGCTGCCAAATCGGTCGCAGCTGTGTTTCTAATGCAGGTAAGCGGCTTACAAATCGCGTTCGCAAGCCTTTAGCCATGGAGACCGGCGTCCTTTATTTACGTCACATAATATTTAGCTGTGTAGAGAACTGACTTCATAGAACTCGAGACATTCCCATAATGCCCTGTCCTCATCTTCAACAGCCAGCGAAGAGTCTCAAAGCTAATGGTCCGGTAGCAGTTTGACTGTTTGTCCGTTTGGCCTTTCCTTGTAGTTCTGAGTGTCGGCTAGATACTCTGGCGACTTCCTAAAGCACTATTCTCTCCAGGCCGTGAAGATCTATCTATACTTCTATTATTATGTGTGTGTGTATAGGAAGGAGATAGTGTGTGTGTGCGTTGCTGCATGTATGAATGAGGATATATGGACATGAGAGAGATAGAGAGAGAGAGAGAGAGAGAGAGAGAGAGAGAGAGAGAGAGAGAGAGAGAGAGAGAGAGAGAGAGAGAGAGAGAGAGATGCGGGGGGAGGGGTGGAGAAAGAGAGAGAATATATACGCATGTATAAGTAAATTTTTGTTAGTAAGTTGTGATTGTGAGTGAGTGTATGTGTATACGAGGGAGAGTGTATTTGTGTATTATTGAGTGGGTGGTCTGTAAATGATGTAAGTGTGTATGCAGGTATGTATACATGTATTTAAACATGTGTATGTGTGTGTATATATATATATATATGTGTGTGTGTGTGTATATATATATATATGTGTGTGTGTGTGTGTGTGCGTGCGTGTGTGTGTGTATTTGTGTGTATGTGTGTGTGTGTGCGCGCGCGCGTTGCGTGCGTACCGGCCTATCTCATAACATGGTAATATGCCTTCTTTATGTCCACAACATTCATCTGACAATGTTTTTTTTTTAATGTGAATGTATTATGCACAATAGATAATTGATTTACGAAAGATGAGTGGTTGGAAGGGCCGAATGTAAGACGGACCCCCATGACCAATTTGTGAATCCTTTGAAAATAAAGTTCGTTCATTCATTTGTTCCGCACTATACACACGATCTTAAAGGGCTCATCATATTTTGTGAGTCTGTAACAATCAAGACATGTCTGTGTCCTTTATCTCCAGTGTGTGGTGTTTATCCCCAGTGTGTGGTGTTTATCCCCAGTGTGTGGTTTTTATCCCCAGTGTGTGATGTTTATCCCCAGTGTGCGGTGTTTATCCCGTGTGTGGTGTTTATCCCAAGTGTCTGGTGTTTATCCCCAGTGTGTGGTGTTTATCTACATTGTGTGGTGCTTATCCCCAATGTGTGGTGTTTATCCCCAATGTGTGGTGTTTATCCCCAGTGTGTGGTGTTTATCCTCAGTGTGTGGTGTTAATCCCAGGTGTGTGTGGTGTCTATCCCCAGTGTGTGGTGTTCATCCCAAATGTGTGGTGTTTATCCCCAGTGTGTGGTGTTTTTCCCATGTGTGTGGTGTTTATCCCCAGTGTGTGGTGTTTATCCCCAGTGTGTGGTGTTTATCCCAAGTGTGTGGTGTTTATCTCCAGTGTGTGGTGTTTATCCCCAGTGTGTGGTGTGTATCCCCAGTGTGTGTTGTGTATCCCCAAGGTGTGGTGTTTATCCCCAGTGTCTGGTGTTTATCTCCAGTGTGTGGTGTTTATCCCCAGTGTGTGGTGTTTATCCGCGGTGTGTGTGGTGTTTATCCCCAGTGTGGGGTGTTTATCTCCAGTGTGTGGTGTTTATCCGCAGTATGTGGTGTTTATCCCCAGTGTGTGGTGTTTATCCCCTTTGTTTGGTGTTTATCCCCGGTGTGTGGTGTTTATCCCCAGTGTGTTGTGTTTATCCCCGGTGTGTGATGCTTACCCCCGGTTTGTGGTGTTTATCGCCGGTGTGGTGTTTATCTCCAGTGTGTGGTATTTATCCCCAGTGTGTGGTGTTTATCTCCAGTGTGTGGTGTTTATCCCCAGTGTGTGGTGTTTATCTCCAGTGTGTGGTGTTTATCACCAGTTGTGGTGTTTATTCCCAGTGTGTGGTGTTAATCTCCAGTGTATGGTATTTATCCCCAGTGTGTGGTGTTTATCCCCGGTGTGTGGTGTTTATCCCCAGTGTGTGGTGTTTATCCCCAGTGTGTGGTGTTTTTCCCCAGTGTGTGGTGTTTATCCCCAGTGTGTGGTGTTTATCCCCAGTGTGAGGTGTTTATCCCCAGTGTGTGGTGTTTATCCCCAGTGTGTGGTGTTTATCCCCGGTGTGTGTTGTGTGTATCCCCAGTGTGTGGTGTTTATCCCCAGTGTGTGGTGTTTATCCCCAGTGTGTGGTGTATATCCCCAGTATGTGGTGTTTTTCCCCAGTCTGTGGTGTTTATCCCCAGTGTGTGGTGTTTATCCCCAGTGTGTGGTGTTTATCCCCAGTGTGTGGTGTTTATCCCCAGTGTGTGTTGTGTGTATCCCCAGTGTGTGTTGTGTGTATCCCCAGTGTGTGGTGTTTATCCCCAGTGTGTGGTGTTTATCCCCAGTGTATGGTGTATATCCCCAGCGTGTGGTGTTTATCTCCAACCCAGCGAAACGCCACCGTGACTGCCTAAACTTACCCGTAGATACACTTACCCGTAGATACACTTACCTGTATATACACTTACCCGTAGATACACTTACCCGTAGATACACTTACCTGTAGATACACTTACCCGTAGATACACTTATCTATAGATTCACTTACCCGTAGATACACTTACCCTTAGATACACTTACCCGTAGATAGACTTATCTTTAGATACACTTACCTGTAGATACACTTACCCGTAGATATACTTATTTGTTGATACACTTACCTGTAGATACACTTACCTGTAGATAAACTTACCTGTAGATACACTTACCTGTAGATACACTTACCTGTAGATACACTTACCGGTGACAACTGAGGTGCAAATACAGGCTGGATTCTTATATTGATCGCAGAGCGGTTGGCACCATCTTTCTCCACCTGTTCTCTGTTAATATAATTGCCGTTCAGGACACAGAAAAACTCGGCCAGGTTTCTCGACAGGTCTGGATTAAAGTCACAGAAACATTTGTTAGTTGTCTGGTGTGTGCATTTGAATGGCATCTTGGCGTCTTGACAGACGATAGTTTGTAAAATGGAGTTATATCCTTACATAACACAACGCCTGGGCTGAATTTAGAGACCATGTGTTGGCCGTGCAGCATCATCCCTCTCTCGGCCTGCCTAGTTTACTCCAGAGTTAAAGTTAGTAGCATATTCTTTACAGGACGCTGCAATCAACTCCAGCATTTTTGACTATTTGTGATTCATGGGCATGTTTACCTTCAATATTGTTTTCTCAGCGTATGGCACGCATACCAATAAATGAGAACCAAAAAAAGACGGTCTGCTTCCAAATCGCCCGCAGTTGTGTTCCGAAGGCGGTATGCGGGAGTTTGAACTGCGTCCTTAACCAGTTCGCCACAGAGCCCGCGAACACACTCTTTTTCCCGCATATCCTATTCACAGGACGTCGCTGTCATCACCAGCTTTTACCGCTGTTGTTCATTTCTTGGCAAGATTACGCTCAGTAGTTTACCATTGCTTTCTGAGCGATCGACATACCCCCAGTCAGTAACCAATGAGACGCGATCCGCTACTGAATCTCGCGCAGCTTCGTTACCCTACGTGGATATACGTGATTACGGAGAAAGTCAGTAACCCCTTCGCCAGGGAGCAGACGGCGAATACACTAAACAATATACAAAGTTAAAGATATCGTTACCCACAGAGATTCGAACCTGTCACCTCCAAATGATGACGGCACCTCGTTAGAGGAACACCTGTTCTGGCCATTACCAATGATAATATATAGGTGAGATCAGTGGAGTGCATATAGGAGCGATCGGTCGTGAATTCTCCTGAGAAAGAAAACCACAATAGGAACAAGCAGAGACGCTAGCAACATTATCCAGCACAACAACGATGCCATAGAAGTGTGCACGACAAACCCGACCTACTGACACGACAGGCAAAGAAGAAGAAATATACACCGATCTTCGAAACGCAGCAAACACAGGACGCGCAATAAACAGCAGCCAACAGTCCAAAACTGGAAGAAGGCTCATCTGAAACATCTGACATATAATATCTCATAATGAGTTGAGCGAGGGCTTAATGTCTTCTCTCTTTAGTAGCAGAGCAGGTGTTGTTTGTCGTAATCAACGTTCATATCTACATTTGTGTGTACTTGCTTGTGTCTCTAGACATCTACAATTGTGTGTGCTTGCTTGTCTCTGTAGGTATCTACAACTAGGTGTGCTTGCTTCTCTCTCTAGATATCTACAACTATGTGTGCTTGCTTGTCTCTCTAGATATCTACAACTGTGAGTGTTTGCTTCTCTCTATATATATCTACAAATGTGTGTGTTTGCTTGTCTCTCTAGATATCTACAACTGTGAGTGCTTGCTTCTCTCTCTATATATATCTACAAATGTGTGTGCTTGTGTAACAGAGGAGGAGACGAATGCAACAGATCCATACGAAGGCCTGGCAGTAGTTGCTGGATATCTTGCTTTATTTATGAAACTTCAGTAGACATAAACTTGACATACAATTCTAGATGGTAATATCGCGTCCTGCCAGCATGGCCTCCAGTTGGTTACTAATATTCCCCACCCCCGCGTCACAGCTTGAGCGTCCCTAGTTACATCCCAACGGGATGCTCAGCCGTGCCTTGTATACTAGTCTTTTTCCCCTTGCACACCCATCTAAACCCCTTAATAGAGATGCTCTGTTATACTTGCTTGTCTATCTAGATATTTACAACTGTGAGTGCTTGCTTCTCTCTCCAGATATATAAAATTGTGAGTGCTTGCTTGTCTCTCTATATATCTACAACTGTGAGTGCTTGCTTCTCTCTCTAGATATATACAACTGTGAGTGCTTGCTTCTCTCTCCAGATATATAAAATTGTGCGTGCTTGCTTGTCTCTCTATATATTTACAACTGTGAGTGCTTGCTTCTCTCTCCAGATATATAAAATTGTGCGTGCTTGCTTGTCTCTCTATATATTTACAACTGTGAGTGCTTGCTTCTCTCTCTAGATATATACAACTGTGAGTGCTTGCTTCTCTCTCCAGATATATAAAATTGTGCGTGCTTGCTTGTCTCTCTATATATTTACAACTGTGAGTGCTTGCTTCTCTCTCCAGATATATACAACTGTGAGTGCTTGCTTCTCTCTCTAGATATATACAACTGTGAGTGCTTGCTTCTCTCTCTAGATATATACAACTGTGAGTGCTTGCTTCTCTCTCTAGATATATACAACTGTGAGTGCTTGCTTCTCTCTCTAGATATATACAACTGTGAGTGCTTGCTTCTCTCTCTAGATATATACAACTGTGAGTGCTTGCTTCTCTCTCCAGATATATAAAATTGTGCGTGCTTGCTTGTCTCTCTATATATTTACAACTGTGAGTGCTTGCTTCTCTCTCCAGATATATAAAATTGTGCGTGCTTGCTTGTCTCTCTATATATTTACAACTGTGAGTGCTTGCTTCTCTCTCTAGATATATACAACTGTGAGTGCTTGCTTCTCTCTCCAGATATATAAAATTGTGCGTGCTTGCTTGTCTCTCTATATATTTACAACTGTGAGTGCTTGCTTCTCTCTCTATATATCTACAACTGTGAGTGCTTGCTTCTCTCTCTAGATATATACAACTGTGAGTGCTTGCTTCTCTCTCCGGATATATAAAATTGTGCGTGCTTGCTTGTCTCTCTATATATCTACAATTGTTTGTACTTTCTCATCTCTCTAGATACCTCCAACTGTATATGCTTGCTTGTCTCTCCAGCTATCTACAATTGTTCGTCCTTGCTTATCTTTCTAGATATCTACAATTTTTAACCCACGTTTTTTTCACTCACCATAGCATCTGAGAACGGCAATGAAAGCCAGAAACGCAAAAAGTCTGAGAGGCTGCATGTTGTCCTGTTCACTCCACATGAGACAAACAAGCAACGAGAGACAGAAAATAAATAGACGAGAGAGTCATAAGACGTAATTATTTATGCATACATTCTGTGCATCAGAATGGTTTCTAAAAGGACTTCATCATATTGAAGTCTGCTTCTAAAAGCACCAGTTGCAAATGAGAAGCAACATCGAACAATCATCATACGACACATTCTTGATGAGATAAGGAAATATATTTGCTACTAATTCAACTTTCTATGTATAAACAAACGTAAGTCACAGTTGGAACATGTACAGAGAACTTTCACACAAACATAGAAAGACACAAACGTGAGCGTCCTACGGTTAGTTAGTTGTCTATTTGATGTTTTAACAGTGGTGGTTAATAGATATGTGACTTTGGTCCCCGTCTAGTAGATGTGTTGTTGATGTTTATGACGGATACCGTCAACATCATCATCATCATCATCATCATCATCATCATCATCATCATCATCATCATCATCATCATCATCATCATTATCTTCCACTTATGCTCCAAGCGTCTAGGATAGGCAGGCTTGTCCATGGGACATATTTTTCTGTCCCATCCCATCCCATGGTAAGTTATGCCTGTCCCATCCCATCCCATCCCATGGAACCTTTCCCGTGGGATTCCCATGGGAATAACATTCCCATGGCCAAGCCTGAGGATAGGGGTATAAGTTATTGTCTTTTAGATGTGTCCTTGATGTTTATGTCTGATATATTGATCATCATCATCTCATCATCATCATCATCATCGTCATCATCATCATCATCATCTCATCATCATCATCATCATCATCATCATCTTCATCTTCATCATCATCATCATCATCATCATCATCATCATCATCATCATAATCATCACTATCATCATCATCTTCCACCTTAGCGTCCAGCATCGCGGGGAGAAATAATTGACGTTGCATCACCCGATGGGTGGCGCCGGAAAGTGTCATTCCGTGTGATTGTACAATGTTATTTTTTTTAAATTGCCGTCTATCAATTTTCTTCTTGGGAGTCCTCTTGCTCTCGAAGAAGATCTTCTTTGATGTAGGGCCAGTACTGGTCGTATATCATCTAATAAAATGGAGGTCAGCTTGGCGGAATAGATACGAGTGCCCGTTCTTATACAACCGATGTGCTGATGCCGAAATTGCGGGTTCAACCCCTAAACCGGTTAATTGGACTAAAATATTGACTTCTCGACCTTGACTTGGGACGTAAATTACAAGTACCTCTGAAGTCGGAGTAGGTTCGCCTGATGGCGAGGGACACTGGTAATAGGGAAAGCTAACCCACACGCAAAATTCAGTCCAGTGCTAGTAGATGTAGTGTGTATACATAACGCTGGAGTTAGTAGCGAGTGAGCGCAACAACAACAACAACAACAACAACAACAACAACAACAACAACACACACACACACACACACACACATACACACACACATACACAAACAAACGTTCACAGACATACATCATCAGACATTCACAGATATACCGTAACAACCTGTCAAAGACCTACGGTAACATAAGGGTACTGAAGCACAAAAACAAAATGTTACAGACATACAAGAAGATATGACAAACAACCAGCAAACATATTTTCACAAACTGCTGAAACGATCTAAATATTTACATAGTGTTTTCAAGTTTGAAATAATTACAGTCATAAACTACTTTAGAGAATATAGATTGAGTTAGAGATAGTATACTTTCATTTGTGACTCTAATTTCAAGATACACCAGATATGTATCATCTTGTCATAAATGTGTTGACAATGATCAAAGTGGTAAATGCATGAATTTATTTAATATGGATGAATGGTCACACCTACAGTTGCACATTTGTGCCCAAAGATATAGTTCAACAGCTGATGTTTAAGTCTTCATGTAATAGGTTGTCAATGTAAGTACATCGTATTTACATATTTAATGAATAGTTACATTTGCTCAGCCTTATAGATGTGCCTCTTCCCGAGCATGCGGCAACAGCTGGGCACGATACAGCCTGTCATAGTATGGGCATCTCTGCCCTTTTCTTCTTCTTCTTCTTCTTCTTCTTCTTCTTCTTCTTCTTCTTCTTCTTCTTCTTCTTCTTCTTCTTCTTCTTCTTCTTCTTCTTCTTCTTCTCCTTCTTCTTTTTCTTCTTCTTCTCATTCTTGTTCTTCTCCCTCTCCTTCTTCGTCTTACAATTCCTCTGCACCACCTTTTCCCTTCTTTGCCCTCCTCCGTCCATTCTTCTTTTGTTTCCTCTTTCTCCTCCTCCTTCTTCCTACTCATCCATCTTCCTCCTCCCTCTTCCTCCTCCCTCTTCCTCCTCCTCCTCCCTCCTCCTCCATCCTCCTACCTCCTCCCTCTCCTCCCTCCTCCTCACTCTCCTCCTCCCTCCTCCTCCTCCCTCCTCCTTCTCCTGCTCCTCATCCCTCCTCTTCCCTCTTCCTCCCTCCTCCTCCTCCCTCCTCCTTCTCCTCTTCCTCATCCCTCCTCCTCCCTCCTCCCTCTCCTCCTTCCTCCTCCTCCTCCCTCCTCCTCCCTTCTCTTCCTCCCTCCTCCTCTCTCTTCCTCCTCCCTCCTCCTCCCTCTCCCTCCTCCCCCTCCTCATCCTCCCTCCTCCTCCCCCTCCTCCCTCATCCTTCTCCCTTCTCCTCCCTCCACATCCCTCCTCCCCCTCCTCATCCTCCCTCCTCCTCCCTCCTCCCTCATCCTTCTCCCTTCTTCTTTCTCTCTTCCTCCTCCCTCCTCCTCCCTCCTCCTCCTTCCTCCTCCTTCTCCTTCTCCCTCCGCCTCCTCCCTTCTCCAGTAAAAATAAACTCATGACACAGGGCAGTAATGAAAACATTAATTCCTGGCTAAAAGTAGATTTTGAACTTGAAAACTCGACACAGGCATTCACCGAATCTACGCAGCCCACAATTACAGCTGTCGACAGCACACCAGCTAATAATGTTCGTCAATTAACTCATACGATGAGTGTACATGACAACATCAACACGAGGCCTGCCAATGCCCTAATGCTCTTGGCCATTGAATACATAATGGAGCGTATCCAAAACAACATAGAACCCAATGTTGACATTGTTGAAGAAGTACCTGCCTCAGATAACAATAGCATCTTAACTATCAATGGACATTCGTGCGACTGTAAACAGCGCATTGAGGAACTAGAACAATCACTAAAGGCGCTCATTGTCACTGTTTCAACCAACATTGAAGCAAACAACAAGATAAGCAGTGATTACAATGCTCTCAAGACAGAAGTCGCACTCCTGCGGGACGAAAATTTGCTGCTGAGAAATACAGTTCAAATCTTACAGAATGTGTCCTCTACCAACCAAACCGAAGAAGCATGTAATTCCCAAGCAACCGCTTCATCCTTAGGAAATCTTGGGGAAGCTCAATCCCATCCAGAACAGATAATCACTATGAAAACAACTCAACGCGCAGAGGAAGATAAAAAACAACAAACACCTCAATGTGCAGACGAAGATAAACAACAACAAGCAGTCTACCCCATTGACGTCAAAATAAGCAATAGGTTTGAAGTACTTCAAGAAAAGTCACCAGAAAACCTACAGTGCTCTAACATGCTGCCAACGGGCAAGACAAGCCTACAAGATACATCGAGAGAACCACATGGAGACATAAAGACTGCTGATAATCGGAAATGGATGAAACAACGGGCGAGACGTGCTGAAAACCAACATGTACAGACAGCACGACCTGACTGTACACATATTATACTAGGCGATTCCTTAAAGAAAGGTTTATACAGCGACAGAATGGCCACGTCAGACACAGACATTGTTTCAATAATCCCACTGCCTGGGGCTGGTGTAGACCGGCTAACAGACAAGATTAGCAGGTTGGCTGTTAATCATAGCGTTAGAAGGGCAAGCGTACATATTGGTATCACCGACACCATGAACAACCAACAAATCACAGGGTCTCAACTACTGGCACTCTTGAACGGATTACGTCACACTTTTCCTAACTCATCCATTTTCTTCTCCTCCATCATATCACCAAGTTATGGACAGCAGCGCCGTCTAGCTGACATAAATAACAACATTTTGCAGAAGTTCTGTTCTCAAAACATGATACAATTCATCAACAACACAGCATCATTCACTTCACAGGCTGGTGCACCAAAAAAGAGTCTTTATAAGGATGAAATACATTTGTCTACATTGGGCACCAGTTTTCTCGCCAAGAATATCAAATATCCTGAACGGACATACCATACATCCAATACGGGTTCGCGCCGGACACTTTTAGCTACTCCTGAAACTCAAGCCAGACGGCATACTCCCGTCACATCAAGTACCAATAGGACAGAAGTTTGCAGACCACTCTTAACCACTGCACCTGAAATCCAAGCCAGGCGGGACACTACCACTACACCAAGTCCGTTAAATACTTTCACACAGGAGGGTAATAATTACGAAGATATTTTTCCTATTCTCCCCAGAAAGCAACCAACTCTCAGCAACAACGATGTGCCACCACAACCTCCTGTTAGCCACCAACCAGAGGCTCTAGTTGGTAGTCATTACATACCCATGAGACATCATCAGTACCCAGTTCATTGTAACCCAGAATGGTTGCACCTCACACGGTATAGCCCAGCTACACTTCGTCAAGCACTTATAATGTCGCTATACCAACAACCAACACAACCTGGTATTTACTAGCAACTTAGCACAAAGCTACACCGGATTTCGGTACAAGAAAGAGCCTCTCCTTGAACGTTTATCTGCATATTTGGTTACTACTTGGTCTAGTAACGTATTAGGTTATAAGCAACTACAAACATTAACTTGTTTTGACTTTATATTAATGGATAGTACTTAGCTGTATAGCTTGTATAATACTTTTCATTGTGTTTTTACTGTGAGTGAGGGGGTCTTCACTGTTCTTCCTTCTGCTTACTGTTTAACGTTTTATTTCACGTGTGGGATACTCCGCTTTAAACAGAGACATTGACTTGTATGGTCATTTATTAATTCTTTTAGATAACAGTTGGTTACTTAGCTTGTGAAGTAGTTTTTTTCAGGTTAATTATTTGTTGTATGTTCTTTAATTCGTTTTGTTCCGTGTTTGCATTACATTCGTTGGTCTAATTAATTATATCGTTATAATATTGTCATTTACATATCTATTTGTATTACTGATATTTTGTAAGTTAATGTAATTGTGATTTTTTTTTTATGATCTTGTATTTTTGCCTAACTTTGACTAATTTACACTTTCTTCATGGATGAAATGTCTGAGAAGTGGCAACACTGGCTCAATAAGTCAGGAATACGCCTTGGACACTTAAACATTTGCAGCTTATTTAACAAGCTACCAGAGTTATCTTCTATTCTTAATAAAAATTTTCATTTATTCGGCCTTAGTGAAAGTAGACTTAATGATAACATTTCAGATGAGGACATATCTATTAAAGGGTACAAAGTTTTTAGAAGGGATCCCTGTAGGAAACAAGAGACAGGCATAGTAACTTATGTTTCTAATTTACTAAATGCTCACCGTAGGCTAGACTTTGAAACTTGCGAAATAGAATGTATGTGGTTAGAGCTAAAACTTAAAAACCGCACACCCCTGATAATTGGCTACCTCTATCGAAATCCCAGTGCTGGACACGTCTGGTACGAAAACTTCACTACCATGATGGATGTGGTTTTCGCTTCCGGGAAGGAAATTATACTACTCGGAGACTTTAACATTGACACCAACAAATCCAACATAATATGGGGAAATATAATTGCATCATACAATTTCCAACAAATAGTACAACAGGCTACTAGAGTAACAAAGTCATCTTCAACAGTCATAGATCACATTTATGTAACTTGCTCAGACAACATCATAGAATGCGCTGTACCCAATTGTGCAATGAGCGATCACTACCCAATATGCTGCACGTGGTCTAAACAAGGAATTAAAACTCCTAAACATAAACACATAAGTGTAAAATATAGAAGTTACAAACATTTCAACCAAAACGCATTTTTACAGGACTTGCTCAGTTCACCTCTAGACAATGTTTGTCAGCTTCCTGACCCGGATGATGCTCTGGAATTCTGGATGAAAACATTTATTGATGTTTTTGATAGACATGTGCCAATCAAGGAAGTTCGAGTAAAACACCACGTAAAGCCACCTTGGATCACCCAGGAAATACTTCAAATTATGAGAGACAGGGATAAAGCACATAAAAAGCGGGATCTCAGCGCATATCGTACTCTTAGAAACAAAGTTCAATATACCATACGACGGGAAAAGAAAAATTACTTTAAGAACTTAGTAGTGGATAAAACAAATAGTAAGGATATATGGAAGGCAATTAACACCTTGACAAACAAGTGTAACTTCCGAAATTCTTTACCATCAAATCATATTACATGCGACCAATTCAGTAATTTTTTTCAAACTGACATAGACCAGTTGAAGGCTTCAATACCTAATTCTCCTTGCAACTTATCTTTACTGTCATCGTTTTGCGAGAATAGATGCTCCGGCGATATTCTTTCCGACATACCGCTAATGACAATCACTGAGGTATTCACTTACCTCAGTAACCTAAAAAACACAACCTCATCTGGGTTAGATGGAATCAGCAACCGGATTCTCCGTTGTGCTGCGCCAGTGATCTGTATATCACTAACCTATGTATATAATCAGTGTCTCACCAAAGGCCACTTTCCATCAGCTCTCAAAATAGCTAAAGTGTACCCTCTTCTTAAATCTGGTTCATTGGACAATGATCTCCCGAACAATTACAGACCAATTTCCTTACTATCATCACTATCTAAGCCACTAGAAAAACACATCCATAAAGTAACATTAATGTATTTAGTTCGCAACAAGCTTATTGTTGACAACCAATCAGGATTTCGACCAAAATATTCTTGTCATTCGGCCCTAACAAACATGATAGAAAATTGGCACCAGAATATAAACAACAACAGTCTATGTGGAACTGTGTTTATTGATTTCAAGAAAGCATTTGGTATGATAGACCATGTTATTTTAATTAAAAAACTTAAGACAATGAAAATTGGCCCTAATGTAGTCACTCTAATATCATCTTTTCTATCAAACAGAAAGCAAGTAGTATCACATAATAAATGTCTGTCTCATACCACTACCTTCAATATTGGAGTACCGCAAGGCTCTATTCTTGGCCCTCTATTGTTTGCCATATATATTAACGATCTACCTTTACATCTTTCGTCGTCCTGCGATCTATTTGCAGACGACTGTACAGTGTACACAAATGCTGAAAACTGTATTTTATTGGAGTCGTCTTTACAACAAGAATTAAATAATGTAGTTAGGTGGAGCTATTCAAACCGTATGCAAATTAACATCACTAAAACAAAATCAATGTTACTAACAACCAGACAAAGACTTCAAACTCTAAGCTCACACACATCACTTCAACTTCACATCGATAACATGCCAGTAGAAAGTGTAACTGAGCACAAAACATTAGGCATAATCATTGATAGAAACCTAACTTTAATTCCCACGTTCAAGCGCTTATTAAACAAACAGCGAAAAAAGTCTACCAACTCGCCAAAATTAATAACTTCCTTGATGAGGACAGAAGGAAACTATTCTATACTTCTCATATACAGACACACTTTGACTACTGCTCTACAATCTGGGACGGTTGTTCTAATTCAAACACCAAGCGACTTTACTCACTCCAGAAACGGGCCATGAGTCTAATTTATAACAAACATTTATCTGACAATCCTAGCCTGTATAAACGCCTTCAGTTACTACCACTCCGCAAACGCCTGCTTTTCAATAAAGCTAAACTAATTCACAAAATCCTGCATCGGAATGCCCCAAATTACCTTTGGCCATTGTTTAAATATAATGCTAGGCACAGTAAACGTTTAAATATATTACACATTCCGAAGCCTAGGATTGACTTATACAAAACAAGCTTAACTTACTCTGCAGCTCAGCTGTGGAACAATCTTCCACAAGAAATCAAAGACATCACCAATCCCTATTCATATAATCGCAAATTACTCGAACACTATCTCAGTACAGATTATCTTCCCCCTTAATAATAGAGATAATAATAATAATAACGAAACCCTAGTATAACAGCCAGTCCTCTTTTTGTAGGCCAGTATATTCCACATGGCTAATAACAAGTGTCAGACCATTATCTAATTTTACTGTGTCGTGTAGTTTTGATGTTCGCATTTTGCCCATGCCTTTATAATGCATATCTTTTTTATTGTTGCTGTTCTCTGTTAGCCTTGAATGATGTGTGAATGAAATAATGTATGAAAGAGAGTGATAGAAGGGCAGAATGTTAGACGGGCCTGCGTGCCCAATTCTTAACCCTTTGAAAATAAAGTTTGTTCGTTCGTTCGTTCGTTCCTCCTCCTCCCTCCTCCTCCTTCCTCCTCCTCCCTCTCCCTCCTCCTCCCCCTCCTCCCTCCTCCTCCTTCCTCCTTCTCCCTCCGCCTCCTCCCTTCTCCTCCTCCTCCTCCCTCCTCCTTCCTCCTCCTCCCTCTCCCTCCTCCTCCCTCCTCCTCCTAACTCCTCCTCCTCCCTCCTCCTCCTCCTTCCTCCTCCCCCCTTCTCCTCCTCCCTTCTTCTCCCTCCTCCTCCTCCCTCCTTCTCTCTCTTCCTCCTCCTCATTCTCCCTCCTCCTCCCTCATCCTCCTCCCTCCTCCTCCCCCTCCTCCTCCCACCTCCTCCCACCTCCTCCCCCTCTTCCCTCCTCCTCGCTCTTCCTCCTCCTCCCTCTCCTCCTCCCCCTCCTCCTCCCCTCCTCCTCCCTCCTCATTCTCCCTCCTCCTCCCTCATCCTCCTTTCTCACTCCTCTGCCTCCCTCCTCCTCCTCCCTCATCCTCCTCCCTCCTCCTCCCTCTTCCTTCTCCTCCCTCCTCCTACCTCCTCCTCCCTCCTCCTCCTCCCTCCCCTTCCTCCCTCCTCCTCCTCCCTCCGCCGAATATGAATTAAATGATATGCTCCCCACCAGGGACTGGGCGAAGCCGGGCCGGGTCGTCTTATTTGGGAACGGGAACGGGAGCAGGGGCCGATTATGAATTAAATAAGATGCTCCATTTATCCAAGTTAATTGTTGGGGGAAGATGTAAAGATCTTTCAAGTGCTCTTTCTAATAATAGACAGACAGACAGTAGATAGCCGGGAACGGGAACGGGAGCTTATATGACTACTTATATGAATTAAATGAGATGCTCCCCACCAGGGACTGGGCGAAGCCGGGCCGGGACAGACAGACAGACAGACAGACAGACAGATAGTCGGGAACGGGAACGGGAGCTTATATGACTACTTATATTAATTAAATGAGATGCTCCCCACCAGGTTCTGAGCGAAGCAGGGCCGGGTCAGCTAGTAGATTATATTTTGCGTTCGTATTGTTCCTATTGTTCGTATTGTTCGTATTGTTCGTATTGTTCCTATTGTTCGTATTGTTCGTATTGTTCGTATTGTTCGTATTGTTCGTATTGTTCCTATTGTTCGTATTGTTCGTATTGTTCGTATTGTTCCTATTGTTCGTATTGTTCGTATTGTTCCTATTGTTCGTATTGTTCGTATTGTTCGTATTGTTCCTATTGTTCGTATTGTTCGTATTGTTCGTATTGTTCGTATTGTTCGTATTGTTCGTATGGTTTAAACACAAGCTTAATCCATGCATGTGCTACTGCCTCTAGTGCACAGAACTGATTTCTGCGTGTGGATTAGCTTTTCTTATTACCAGTGTCTCTCGCCATCTGAGGAACCAACTCCGACTTCAGAGGTACTTGTAATTTACGTCCCCAGTCAAGGATGAGAAGTCAACATTTTAGTCCAGCTGACCTATGTAGGAGTTTAATTCGCTCTCTCGGCATATCAACTATTCCTCCCCATGGTGCTTGACGCAAATGTTGTAGATGATTATGATGATGATGATGATGATGATGATCTTGATGACCCTGATATCAGACACAGTCAACAACAACACATCTAACAGACAACAACTTCCCGGGACCAGAGCCCTCTAGGTATTAAACATCATTGTTAAAACATCAAGAAGACAACTAATTTCCCATAGGACATCATATTTTGTTATCTATTTTTTCACATGAAAGCTTCTCTGTATATGTTCCAGCTGTGACTAATGTTGTTTCTACATTACATAGAGAGATAAGTTCGTACCAAATACATTCTCTTATCTGATTAAGAATATGTCGTATGATGATAGTTCGATATTGCTTCACATTTGCTATTGATGTTTTAAGAAGCACTCTCCAATGTTATTAAGTAGTTTTAGAAAGCATTGTAATGTACAGAATTCATGCATACATAATTACATCTTCTGTCTGGTCAGCCTATTTATTATCTGTCTCTCGTTGCTTGTTTGTCTCATTTGGAGTGAACAAGACAACATGCAGCCTCTCAGACTTTGCGCATTTCTGGCTTCCATTGCCGTTCTCAGATGCTATGGTGAGTGAACAAACTTGGGTTTAAAACTGTAGATATCTAGGGCGACAAGCAAGTAGATATTCGAAGAGACAAGCAAGCACGCACACTTATAGATATTCGAAGAGACAAGCAAGCACGCACACTTATAGATATTCGAAGAGACAAGCAAGCACGCACACTTATAGATATTCGAAGAGACAAGCAATTACGCACAATTGTAGATATCTAGAGAGACAAGCAAGCAAGAACAATTGTAGATATATGAAGAGAAAATCAAGCACACACAATTGTAGATATCTAGAGAGACAAGCAAGTATGCACACTTTTAGATATCTAGAGCAATCACGCACAATTGTAGATATCTAGAGAGACAAGCAAGCACGCACGATTCTAAATATCTAGCAAGAACGCACAGTTGTAGATACTTAGAGGGACAAGCAATCACGCACAATAGTAGATATCTAGAGAGACAAGCAAGCAAGAACAATTGTAGATATATGAAGAGAAAATCAAGTACACACAATTGTAGATATCTAGAGAGACAAGCAAGTATGCACACTTGTAGATATCTAGAGCAATCACGCACAATTGTAGATATCTAGAGAGACAAGCAAGCATGCACGATTCTAAATATCTAGAGAGACATGCAAGCAAGCACAATTGTAGGCATCTAGATTGACAAGCAAGCACCATCTAGATTGACAAGCAAGCACGCACAATTGTAGATACTTGGAGGGACAAGTAAGAACGCACAATTGTAGATATCTAGAGCGACAAGCAAGCACGTACAGTTGTAGATATCTAGAGAGACAAGCAATCATGGACAGTTGTAGATTTCTAGGGAGACAAGCAAGCACGCACAATTGTATAATCTAAAGTGACAAGCAAGCACGCACAATTGTATAATCTAAAGTGACAAGCAAGCACGCACAAGTGTAGACACGCACGTAGATTACGTAAACAACACCCGCTGCTGCTACTGAACAGATTCAGTTCGAAACAAAAAGTGAGTTTGGACCGAACAAAAATAGATGGCGGAAAAACAGGAAATAGAGGTTTTGTGTAAAAATTGAAAAATCGAGACTGAGAGAAATTAGAAGAAGAAAGTCAAAAATTTTTGGACATGTTATGAGAAGAAATGGATTGGAGAACTTATTGACAACTGGCAAGATCGAGGGAACAGACCACGAGGAAGACCGAGAGGAAAATACCTGGATGGCTTGGCCACATGGCATGGACGAGACAGGAACACTGAGCTGATCCACGACTCCGGTGATCGAGTGAAATGGCGAGTCATGACCACCCTCGTTTTCCGGCAGGGCACATGATTGATTGATTGATGAATGTCAGCCGCTCAGAAAGCAAATGAAAACTTCTGAACGTAAATTTCCCAAATGAATCAGCCAAACAATGCTGAGGTTGTTTGCAACGTCCTTTAAAGAACATGTAACAAAATAACAAATGTTCCACATACTCACATAATATTCATCCTACGAGACTCATTGTATTTTATGTATTTTTTATTATTATTATTTTATATATCTAAACAAGTATAATGACCGTAGCGCATGCCTGGTATGCATAATTAAGGTGTAAATGCACACATCTAAAGTCAAGCCTTATTTAGATATGATTGAGCTACCGTATGATGGTAGACGGTACTACCTGCTTTCTTTTGGAGCCGAATATTGGGCAGTGCTCACCAAACCCGACACCCCACATTGTGCCAACGGCTTCGGGCGGAGGAGTGCAATTGTGAGGGTTCAAGCTTTACCCTAGTGCGAGAGAATGCAACCCAGAGGTTAAATGTCATTGCAAGGCAGACCAGGCCTTAAGCTTTTGTCGGTAACTGGTCTAGGATCGAAACTCCGACAGGCAGACAGTTAGAGCATTGCTTTGCTGATCCGACAGCTCCTGCAGCTTGTCTTGTTCCAGACGTATTGGTGTTACCTTTCCTCTGGAGTACACTAGACAGGCCGAGAGAGGAATCATGCTGCAGTGGCAACACAAGGTCTCTAAATTCGGGTTAGGTTTTGTGCTATGTAGAGGTAAGTAGTAGGAGAGGGTCTCTAGGCATCGCTTTGAGCAATGAGCAATGAGATATACAAAGAAAATAGAAGGAGGACCATGAGGACCCATGAGGACCCGCATTGTTTAGTAAGCTCAAAGAAGGGTAGGAGGGAACATAATTTATACATAATCGATTGGTGTGCGCCAGCTGATACGGGTTGATGTATTTGTATCTTTGGTAAGATCGGTGAACATCTGTGAGCAAAAAGTCGATATTGCCGGCAGGTGTATATTAGTGTCGGGGTCGAGGGAGGTCGCTGGTGCCATCTGTTGTTTTTAATTATGGGCGGTGTCGGAATAAAATAATAAGAGCAGAGAAAGATGTGTAGGGTGGGTTGGTAAGTGGTGAAAGACGGCGTGGGTGTGCGTAGTTGGTCATAGTGGGATATCACCAATGTGTAACAGGGGTTCTAGTTACTGCCATTGCGCTTGACAGGTTCGAATCTCAAGGTGTGGTTGAGGTAGTGTGGTGGTGGCCGAGTTGTAACGGAGCTAGGTGGTAGCATTGGTGGTTCGAATCACGCTGCTGGTCGATAACGATGTCCGCCCTAGACGGGTACTTTTTAAATGGCTACTAAGGGATGGTGAGGGCTGGTGAGGGATGCCGCTGCCTCCCTCGCCCTCGTGTTGGGTTGTGGTCTGGGTCCTTCCAAGCTTTGTGTTTTCCTAGATCGATATTTTTTGATTGTCTGTGGGTTAAAAACGAATGTAAATGCCAGTTGTTGATATTAATCGGGGTATGTGTAACAAAGCACAGGTCGCCTGATACAGTACTCTGTATTGTTCATACTCCCAGTCATCCTAATTGTGGCGCCAGGGGTCTATGCCTCATGGCTCGTGGTGGGGTCTATGCCTCCCTCGTGTTGGGTTGTGATCTGGGTTCTTCCACGCTTCGTGTTTTTCCTAGATCGATATTTTTTTTTGATTGTCTGTGGGTTAAAAAAGAATTTAAATGGCCGGTAAATTATGCAAGGTAGTTGGTGACATTAATCGGAGTATGTGTAACAAAGGAAAAGATCAATTGAACTAGGTGGGTAGGCTCAGTAAAGATGAGTTCGATAACGGCGGCAGCATCGTTCCTAATTGTTTCACAAGCTGTGACCAGCTGTATAACCCTTCCTTGTCTTCACATTTGTATGGTAACACTGTCGCATTGGAGATGCGCGTGATAAAGCTGTCAGCCATGGTAAAGAAGAAAAAAAAATAATTATCTTCCCGTTTGTATAGACGTACACAAGCTAGTTGGTACCATAGGCCCCCTCATATGGAGGTGATAAGTTCGAAGCTCGATTCTTTATTGTTGGTAAGTGTATGGGGTGCGTAGTTGGTCATAGAGGGATATCACCAGTGTGTAACAGGGGTGTCTAGTTGTTGTCAATGCGCTTGATAGGTTCGAGTCCTACTGTGTGGTGGAGTAGTGTAGTAGTAGTAGTAGTCAAGGTTGTAACGGAGATAGGTGGTGTTGTAGGCATCGTTTGAGAGTCGAAACACGCACCTGGTTGATAAGGGTGTCCACCCTAGGCGGCTCTTTTTAAGTGTATACTAAGCCGTAAATGTATAACAACGGTGTCTAGTTGCTGCCATAGCGCTTGTCAGGGTCGAAACCTACTGTGTGGTGGGGTAGTGTGGCAGTGGGCGAGTATGTAACGCAGCTAGGTGGTATCATTGGCGGTTCAAATCACGCCCCTGGTCGCTAACTATACCCAACATAGGTGCCAGAGAAGCGAATGCAGCGGTATCGCTTTGCATTTTCCTCAGAAACCGCAGTTCCAAGCCAGCAGATTCAGCGTGACTGCTCAGTATCTTCACATTCATACAAAAGCATAGGTTCTATGTAGCACCGCAGCACTCTTTTTCTCGTAGCAATTGCCATCTTTTGATTGGTCGCTATGTTTTTCATCTTGCTATTCACTTGTTTCAGAATATTCTCATTTACACGTATATTACATCGTGGTATTTCGTTCTTCCTAGTGACAATCATAAGCCGTGTCGTTTTATAATTTAATTCTAACCCTAGTTGTTCACTGTGTGCAACAACCGCCTCTTCTAAATATTGCAGATCATACGCAGTGTCTGTTGATTACATAAATTATATGAAGACAGTTGACAATTTAAATTAGATGAAGTTATTTTATTACAGACATGAAGACATTTGACTATAAATATTTAATAAAACGACGAAAAAACGGAGATCTACCGGCGTGAGAAAAAGCATATAAGTATGGTAATGTCAGTTCCTGTGAACATATTTACCAGAAGCATTCTGAATAGTATATGAATATTTAGCTTTAAGGTGAAATCAATACGGCTGTACCGATCGGAAACAAGAAGAATGACTAAAACAAATACTAATAAACAACAAACATTTATTAACTGGTGCCCACGTAGTTCACCATTGGCGTTCATGTCTCATTCAACAATTAGTATAATGTCTGAAGTCACATTTGCGACTTCAACATATGTTTTCATAGTATATGTATATATGAAGATATATTCAAGGTGATTTCTAAGAACACATTTCCTCATATCACACTCTACAAAAGACATATTTCGCTCAAACTTAAACATTAAGAGTGGAAAAGAGTATGTTGTAGATACTGTTTTTCCTTTGTTTCTAGTGGGACTTGATTATTTGTTGTTCTATCTGGGCATGGTATGTATATTTTCAACATATCTTCACTGATGTTTTTCATCTTGTCTGCTCATTGCGCCCGCTTCACAGTCATACAAAAGTACAGGTTCTATGAAAGACAGAGACACTTTGCGGTTATTGTTAACCAAAATGACAAATGAGAGGTCGATTAATATGTAAGTATTTGTAAATAAATAAATATACACAAGACTGGCTGGTATATAATGATAACAAAGGTAGCTAGTTTTAGAAAACGAAATAGACGTGCTACCATAATAATATCCACACAGAATTGGTGTTACAGATTTCTCCTACTCCTCACCAAAATCAGACACCGAAGAAGGGTAATGACATTTTTACAGTTGCGAAGTGCCGTATTCGAAGCCCAAATATTAACCTCAAGGTGCGGGTTAATCCAAAGCTAGTGAGTGTCTTCATTCTGATCTAGAGTTGTTTACCGTGCCTCCCACGCAAACGGAGGTGGAATAGTAACTACGTGTAGCTTAACTGTGGTGGCACCATCTGGAGATATTAATCAGATACTTGGTACCCAGTGAAGATGACAGATAACTGATGCGGGATAGGTCGCGTGGCCCTCAACAAAACATACAATGAAATAACGGTGAAATGAAATGTTGCGTCTCCGCGAAGCATTATTTTAGAAACCAAAGATTACAATCGGTCTGAGAGGGTAACAATAAACAGGTTAATCCTACCAGAAAGAGGTGTCTTATACAGTGGGTACCAACGACAGACAGCTGGCCAAAAAGAACAATACGGGTCTAGAGGGTACCATAGATCATATGGAGGTAACAGCTTCGATTTCGACGGGGTTGTGTGGCGGAAATATTGGTTGTTTTAATTAGCTGTGATGGAGTTTACATCTCCGATCAACAGGTTTTGAGAGGTCTAAATAGGCAGTATTTTAAAGAATTCAAGTATATTATTACAAGTTAAATTACATAATAAAATAAATACAGTGATGTGAATAAAATTATAAAAAACAAAAAAGTAAAAAACACCAGTGTTACATTAGCAAATAAGTGAAAAACACAACGGTATGAATACATTGGTGTATTAGTTACATACAAATGGTACATACAACATGCCCTCATGTCAGCGTAACGGTCTAGCTGTTAAATCACATGACCGCTATATGTTCTATATTGCAACCAAAATTAATTTTCGACAATAAAAATTAACAATTAAATTGCTACCAGAAACATTCAAATTAGAAACAATAAAGAGAAATTTAATGTATAATTTTTATTGTCGAAAATTAATTTTTGTAATTTTATTGTTGAAAGTTTATTTATTTGTTCCTTCAATGATAGTGACTTATCACCTAAGACACGTTTCATTTTCTGAAATACCTCTTTTGTTGTATTCTGCTCTTAAGCTCTATTGTGTACCTACCATCTGAGGTTATAAATGACCTCAAGTATATAAAATTATCCACTTGATTAAGCCTTTTCTCTTCTATTTTGATCTATCTATTAGTGTTCTTAATATATATCTTGCCTATTGTGTCTCTTTTCCTTCCATACATCCTTACCACTCGTCACCTCTTTTCACCCTTTATTGTCTTCCTTATTCTTCTCATTGTAACACTGAATAGCATCATAATTTTTTAGCCATCTGTAAAGAAGATCGTTTGTTATTGGTATTCTTCTTAGCAGTGACCATCCTGGTTGATGCTCATAGTCATTGTCTAATAAAGGGTCTTGTCAGATAGGGGACAGTCGATTTATCTGAAGTAGGTTGGGGAATTTACCCAGTCAGCAGAAAACCGGTTGTGTTGTAAGCAAAGAGAATGTTAGTGTTAAGTGATATGAAACGTTGAAAATTGGTTAGAAGATGTATTCGCTGGTATTCAAGGGGTCAATATGGCAGATGTTGTATTAAGAAAGACCGACCTCGCAACAGACACTGTTGGTTGGTTGTGAAATGACACAGTGAAATAGAGGTGGAAAAAGTGAGAAATGAAATTTTCACTAGACTTCTAGAAAACACCTGCAGTGTTGATAGCTGGAACAATCGAAGATTAGTATAGCAGACATTGTGGTATGGAAAGTTGAAGATATCAGTTATGGGAAATGGATCTTTGCTGACGAATACTCAGATGATATCGAAACTATCCCAAGTGGAGCCATAGACTGCATTGCCATAAATGTTGTTATTACTATGTCGTTGAAGCTCATGTACAACGAAGGTTTGGAGCTCTTGGTGCTGTGACATGGAAAAGTTGTGAAGCTATCTATGAAAGACAGAGACACTTTGTGTTATAAAGAAAAAAATCAAGAGTATGGAGTGATGAGTGATTAGTCTGTATAAGTGGTTCTTAAACAGAAACGCTGGAATGATAAGTTGAAGCTTTCAGTAATGTAAAAGAGGGAAGTGCTGACGTTGCTGATTATGTATTGTGAAATGTCTTTTCAAATAAAAGATCAAGACACGTTTGACATAACTATAGAAGCAACATTTTTCCTACTGTTTTTAAGTTTAGTTGAAATATTTATCTGTTTGGCCGATCTTTTTTCACCTTTGGTTAACAAATTTGTCCTACTTTGTACAATTTTGGACGAGACATTTCTTTACTTGGTCAATATTTTGCCCCTTTTGGTTAACATTATTTCCTACTTTTTATGAATTCGAACGAGTCATTTATAAGTTTGATCGATATAGTTTCAACTTTGGTTAACACAGTTTCCCACTTTTCGTAAGTTTGGCGGAGCTTTTTATAAGTTTGGTCGATATTTTTTCACATTTGTTTAACAAAGTTTCCTAGTGTTCATAAGTTTAGCAGCGATATTTATAAGTTTGGTCAACATATTTCTGTATTTACCCAACCTTTTATTACTTTGGTTCACTTATTTTCCTAGTTCGGTCGACATGTTTCTTAGTTTGATCAATATTTTCCCCTTTTGGCTAACACATTTTCCTACCTTTTATAAATCTGGGTAAGCTATTTTTTACTTGGCCCCTATTATTTCCTACTTTTTATAATTTGTTGAGATATTTATGTATTTGAACGACCTTTTCCCATTTCGGTTGACAAATTTTCCTACTTTTTACAAGATTAGATGAAATATTGCTCTCTATGTCGATATTTTTTTTTCTCATTAGGTTAATAAATGTTCCTAATTTTTATAAGTTTGTTGTAAATGTTTCTTTACAGGGTCAATATTTTTTCTCCTTAGGTTAACAAATTTTCCCATTTTTTCATAAGTTTGGATGAGACATTTATAAGTTTGACCGATATTTTTCATATTTGGCTAACATTATTTCCTTCTTTTTATGAATTCGGACGAGACATTTATAGGTTTGACCGATATTTTTCACCTTGGTTGTAGAAATTAAAATTTTCTACAATCTATAGTAGGTGTGGGTAATACACAAAGTGAGCAAGCAGAATTAACTGGTTGTGTTACTATGGTGGTCAGCGTATTTAAAATGATATTTTTAACTTTCTCGGTACTGTGGTAAAGAGGTAATTGCATAATTACGTTTATATCTGTTGTTCTCAAACAGAGGCCGAAAAAAACATTGTCTTGTCTTGTGGTATTGACTCTAGACAGAAATGCTGTTGGTAACTCGGTGCCAATCTTAGCAACTTGTAGGTGTTGTGTTGTTCATAGAACCTATACTTGTGTATGGACGTAAAGCGCAACATGCGGTAATTTGTTGTCAGAAAACACATGTATATATCTTCATATATACATATACTACGAAAACATATTTTGAAGCCTCAAATTTGACTTCTTCAGACATTACGCTAGTTTTCATGGGAGACATGAGTGCATAGGGTGATTTAAATATAACCAGATTTACGTTTCCAAGGAGATAACACATAGACTATGTTTTCGTTGAAAATTCGCTGTTTTCTCTAAGCAGACTGTCACTTTTGTCACCTCCAGTGTAGCTGGTCCTGTGTTTGTTGTGGTTATTATTAATGTAAATGTTTATTCTGTTTGTAGTATAAGGGCCATTTCTTCCATCGATAAGTTTTTATAAAACCAATGACCAATCCCTATAAGACACATATGACAACCGTATCTATCCTACTTCACTCATGTAGGTTTGGTCCACAGTGTCCACCTCGGTAAGATTTTACAACAATAGACTGGAGCAGGAAACAGGAAACGTTAACTGAATAACGATACACCGAGAGTCAATACGCTTGGATTTGTATTCTCACTACACTTTTACTGTCTCTATGGTTGTTTCCTGACAGGCGTCATCATCAAACTCACATCAAGTGATGGCGGCATGCACATAATTGTTGGCAACATTATAGAACAGATAGCGGGAGCTTGGTTTAAGTGTTAGTCTGTTACGCTGCCGTGAGGGGCGATCGGTGTATTTTGGTTGCAAAAAGAAAAAGGGAGGAAAAGAGAGAGTGAAGAGGGATGGTAGAAGAGAAAAAAAAGAAAGGTGATAGAAGAAAGGGAGAAAATAACAAGAATTTTTTAAAGAAAAGAAAAAAGAAAAAAAGAAGAAAAAGGAGGAGAGAAAAAAGAAAAAAAAAATATTTGAAAAGGGAAGAAGGAAAGAAGGAAGAGAGGGAGGGGGGAAGTAAAGAGGAGGAAAGAGAAGAGAGAAGGTTTTAAAAAAGGGGAGAGAAAATTTTGAAGAGGTTGAGGGCCCCGGAAGAAGAGAAGGGAAAGAGAAATAAGATGGGAAAGAAGTAAAGAAAGGCGGGGAGGAGGAAAAAAGAAGAAGAAGAAAATAGTTTTGGGAAAGATTGAGGAAAGGGGGAAAGGAGAAGAAAAAGAAGGGGAGGGAGGGAGGGGGAAAAGAAAAACGTGGGATAATAGGAGAGAGAAAAAGAGAATTTTAAAAGAGGGATATTTTTTTAAAAAAAAAAAAGAAGAGGAAAATAAGAAAGGTTTGTTTTAAGAATGTATTTTTTTTTGCTGGAAGCGGGGAATGAGAGAAAGATGAAAAAATAGTGAAGATATTTGAAAATTAATAATGAGATGAAAAAAATAAAAGTAAGAAAAAAGGAAAAAAAGTATTAAAAAATTTAAGTTTAAGTTTTAGGAAAAGTTTTTTTAGGGGATAGAGGAAAGTGAGAAACACCGAAAAAAAAAATCTATGAAAAAAGGAAGGAAAGGAAGAATTATAAATTGTTAATGAACTCGCCCGGGAATACGTGGGACCCTTTAAAAAAGTTTGTTGTTTAAGATTGTTTTGTTTTTCTTGTTTGATGGTAAGGTATTATTTACCCTTTAAAAAAATTTCATTAATTGAATGTTCTGGTAAATATGTTAAGGAAGAAAATAATATGTTTTTTAGGGTAGACTGTTTTTTGTGATTAAAATTTTATATAAATGCTTTGTTTTAATAAAATAACTTTTTTTAAATTGTAATGTTATATAAATTTTGTAAAAAGAATGCGAGATCTCAATATTTTGAAGAGGGGTTGTTGAAAGGAAAATAGGGTAGAATTAATTATAAAAGAACGGAGAGTCCCAGGGAACAAATACCAATGTAAAAATAGTGTAAAGAAATATTTTGAAAACAAGTAATAGAAGATGAAAAAAAGGAAATAAAAAGATGGAATTGCACGAAAAAAGAGTGTGGGTGAAAGAATATGTTTTTAGAATGTGAAGATACGGAGCAGAGTAATTGTGGTTGGGAATGCGGTTTCGGGAAAAAGAAAGGATAGTGATTGTTCTTGGCACCTATGTTGGGTATATTTAAAGGGGGGGATTTGAAGAAAGAACCCCCTACTTTAATATCGTGCCCCCAACCAAAGAGGGTTTATACAAGGTATGGGCAATAGAGTTGTTATACATTTACCCAGAACACTTAAAAGGCCCCCTAGGGGGGGGGAAATAAAGGTGGTTTTCGATCTAAAGATTAAAACCACCTATCTGTTTCAACCTTGACTATATCTATAATATAAAAGTAGGATCAACCTATAAGGATTTAAAAAAATAGAACCCCCTTTTAAAAGGTTATTTTACCAACTACGACCCCCTAATTTTAAAAATAAAAAAAAAGTTAATTTACCCCCTATACCATGGTAAACTAGCTTTGTACTTATACCGGGAAATAATTTTTTTTTTTTTTTTTAATGGTGACACTTTATAGGATTAATCGAAGTGTTAATACAAATGGAAGACAAAAAGGGTTTTCGCTGGTCACAGCTTGTAAAAATTTGGAACATGCTGCCCCTTATCGAATCATTTTATAGTAATGTTAATTGATTTTTTTTTTTTAAATATGTTTAAAGACCCAATATTGCTAATTTTGCCATTTAAATTCTTTTTAACCCACAGACAATCAAAAAAAAATATCGATCTAGGAAAAACACGAAGCGTGGAAGAACCCAGATCACAACCCAACACGAGGGAGGCATAGACCCCACCACGAGCCATGAGGCATAGACCCCTGGCGCCACAAGTTAGGATGACTGGGAGTATGAACAATACAGAGTACTGTATCAGGCGACCTGTGCTTTGTTACACATACCCCGATTAATATCAACAACTGGCATTTACATTCATTTTTAACCCACAGACAATCAAAAAATATCGATCTAGGAAAACACAAAGCTTGGAAGGACCCAGACCACAACCCAACACGAGGGCGAGGGAGGCAGCGGCATCCCTCACCAGCCCTCACCATCCCTTAGTAGCCATTTAAAAAGTACCCGTCTAGGGCGGACATCGTTATCGACCAGCAGCGTGATTCGAACCACCAATGCTACCACCTAGCTCCGTTACAACTCGACCACCACCACACTACCTCAACCACACCTTGAGATTCGAACCTGTCAAGCGCAATGGCAGTAACTAGAACCCCTGTTACACATTGGTGATATCCCACTATGACCAACTACGCACACCCACCCCGTCTTTCACCACTTACCAACCCACCCTACACATCTTTCTCTGCTCTTATTATTTTATTCCGACACCGCCCGTAATTAAAAACAACAGATGGCACCAGCGACCTCCCTCGACCCCGACACTAATATACACCTGCCGGCAATATCGACTTTTTGCTCACAGATGTTCACCGATCTTACCAAAGATACAAATACATCAACCCGTATCAGCTGGCGCACACCAATCGATTATGTATAAATTATGTTCCCTCCTACCCTTCTTTGAGCTTACTAAACAATGCGGGTCCTCATGGGTCCTCATGGTCCTCCTTCTATTTTCTTTGTATATCTCATTGCTCATTGCTCAAACCGATGCCTAGAGACCCTCTCCTACTACTGAGGTATAACTTCATTTTACAAACTATCGTCTACCAAGACGGCCAGGTGCCAGTCAAATGCACACATCAGACAACTAACAAATATCTTTGTGACTTCAATCCAGAACTGTCGACAAACAAGGCCGAGCTTTACTGTGTCATGAACGGCAATTTTAGTGACAGCGAACAGGTAGAGAAAGATGGTGCCAATCGTTCTGCGATCTATGTAAGAATCCAGCCTGTATTTGCACCTCAATTGTCACCGGTAAGTGTATCTACGGGTAAGTGTATCTACGGGTAAGTGTATCTACGGGTAAGTGTATCTACAGGTAAGTGTTGGAGGTCAGGATGGCGTTTCGCCGGCTGGGGGATAGGCAGCACACGCTGGGATCAGCATATGGGGGATAAACAGTATACGGTCGGGGATAAACAGTGGGGAATAAATAGTATACGGTCGAGGATAAACAGTGGGGAATAAACAGTATACGGTCGAGGATAAACAGTGGGAAATAAATAGTATACGGTCGAGGATAAACAGTGGGAAATAAATAGTATACGGTCGAGGATAAACAGTGGGGAATAAACAGTATACGGTCGAGGATAAACAGTGGGAAATAAATAGTATACGGTCGAGGATAAACAGTGGGGAATAAACAGTATACGGTCGAGGATAAACAGTGGGAAATAAATAGTATACGGTCGAGGATAAACAGTGGGAAATAAATAGTATACGGTCGAGCATAAACAGTGGGGAATAAACAGTATACGGTCGAGGATAAACAGTGGGAAATAAATAGTATACGGTCGAGGATAAACAGTGGGGAATAAACAATATACGGTCGAGGATAAACAGTAGAGAATACATAGTATACGGTCGAGGATAAACAGTGGGGAATAAATATTATACAGTCGGGGATAAACAGTGGGAAATAAATAGTATACGGTCGGGGATAAACAGTATACGGTCGGAGATAAACAGTGGGGAATAAATAGTATACGGTCGGGGATAAACAGTGAGGAATAAATAGTATACGGTCGGGGATAAACAGTGAGGAATAAATAGTATACGGTCGGAGATAAACAGTGAGGAATAAACAGTATACGGTCGGGGATAAACAGTGAGGAATAAATAGTATACGGTCGGGGATAAACAGTATACTGTCGGAGATAAACAGTGGGGAATAAATAGTATACGGTCGGGGATAAACAGTTGGGAATAAACAGTATACGATCGAGGATAAACAGTGGGAAATAAATAGTATACGGTCGAGGATAAACAGTGGGAAATAAATAGTATACGGTCGAGCATAAACAGTGGGGAATAAACAGTATACGGTCGAGGATAAACAGTGGGAAATAAATAGTATACGGTCGAGGATAAACAGTGGGGAATAAACAATATACGGTCGATGATAAACAGTGGGGAATAAATAGTATACGGTCGAGGATAAACAGTGGGGAATAAATATTATACAGTCGGGGATAAACAGTGAGGAATAAATAGTATACGGTCGGGGATAAAAAGTATACTGTCGGAGATAGACAGTGGGGAATAAATAGTATACGGTCGAGGATAAACAGTGGGAAATAAATAGTATACGGTCGGGGATAAACAGTTGGGAATAAACAGTATACGATCGAGGATAAACAGTGGGAAATAAATAGTATACGGTCGAGGATAAACAGTGGGAAATAAATAGTATACGGTCGGGGATAAACAGTTGGGAATAAACAGTATACGATCGAGGATAAACAGTGGGAAATAAATAGTATACGGTCGAGGATAAACAGTGGGAAATAAATAGTATACGGTCGAGCATAAACAGTGGGGAATAAACAGTATACGGTCGAGGATAAACAGTGGGAAATAAATAGTATACGGTCGAGGATAAACAGTGGGGAATAAACAATATACGGTCGAGGATAAACAGTGGGGAATAAATAGTATACGGTCGAGGATAAACAGTGGGGAATAAATATTATACAGTCGGGGATAAACAGTGAGGAATAAATAGTATACGGTCGGGGATAAAAAGTATACTGTCAGAGATAAACAGTGGGGAATAAATAGTATACGGTCGAGGATAAACAGTGGGAAATAAATAGTATACGGTCGGGGATAAACAGTTGGGAATAAACAGTATACGATCGAGGATAAACAGTGGGAAATAAATAGTATACGGTCGAGGATAAACAGTGGGAAATAAATAGTATACGGTCGAGCATAAACAGTGGGAATAAACAGTATACGGTCGAGGATAAACAGTGGGAAATAAATAGTATACGGTCGAGGATAAACAGTGGGGAATAAACAATATACGGTCGAGGATAAACAGTGGGGAATAAATAGTATACGGTCGAGGATAAACAGTGGGAATAAATATCATACAGTCGGGGATAAACAGTGGGAAATAAATAGTATACGGTCGGGGATAAACAGTATACGGTCGGAGATAAACAGTGGGGAATAAATAGTATACGGTCGGGGATAAACAGTGAGGAATAAATATTATACAGTCGGGGATAAACAGTGAGGAATAAATAGTATACGGTCGGGGATAAACAGTATACGGTCGGAGATAAACAGTGGGGATAAATAGTATACGGTCGGGGATAAACAGTGAGGAATAAATAGTATACGGTCGGGGATAAACAGTGAGGAATAAATAGTATACGGTCGAGGATAAACAGTGAGGAATAAATAGTATACGGTCGGGGATAAACAGTATACGGTCGGAGATAAACAGTGGGGAATAAATAGTATACGGTCGGGGATAAACAGTGAGGAATAAATAGTATACGGTCGGAGATAAACAGTGAGGAATAAATAGTATACGGTCGGGGATAAACAGTGAGGAATAAATAGTATACGGTCGGAGATAAACAGTGAGGAATAAATATTATACAGTCGGGGATAAACAGTGAGGAATAAATAGTATACGGTCGGGGATAAACAGTATACGGTCGGAGATAAACAGTGGGGAATAAATAGTATACGGTCGGGGATAAACAGTGAGGAATAAATAGTATACGGTCGGGGATAAACAGTGAGGAATAAATAGTATACGGTCGAGGATAAACAGTGAGGAATAAATAGTATACGGTCGGGGATAAACAGTATACGGTCGGAGATAAACAGTGGGGAATAAATAGTATACGGTCGGGGATAAACAGTATACGGTCGGAGATAAACAGTGAGGAATAAATAGTATACGGTCGGGGATAAACAGTATACGGTCGGAGATAAACAGTGAGGAATAAATAGTATACGGTCGGGGATAAACAGTGAGGAATAAATAGTATACGGTCGGGGATAAACAGTATACGGTCGGAGATAAACAGTGGGGAATAAATAGTATACGTTCGGGGATAAACAGTGAGGAATAAATAGTTTACGGTCGGGGATAAACAGCTGGGTGGTAAACAGTATACGGTCGGGGATAAACAGCTGGGGGGTAAACAGCACACGCTGGGAGAAGGGGGATGGATAGCACATGCTGGGGGATAAACAGCACACATTTAGGGATAACCAGCAGACATTTTGGGATAAACAGCACATGCTGGGGGATAAACAACACACATTTGGGGATAAATAGCACACATTTGGGGATAAATAGCACATGCTAGGGGATAAACAGCACACGCTGGAAAAGGTCGGGGAGGGGGGTTAATATCTGTCGTAATACGTGTCGTCCCTAGGGTGAGGGGAATCAACACCCACATTCTTTTAACCCCTCATATCATTATCTTAACGATCTCCTAGATCTCTGTCCACAAAACCCCGTCAGTCTTTGGATCTCTCTCTCTCTCTCTCTCTCTCTCTCTCTCTCTCTCTCTCTCTCTCTCTCTCTCTCTCTCTCTCTCTCTCTCTCTCTCTCTCTTCTTCTCTCTTCTTCTTCTCTCTTCTCTCTTTCTCTCTTACCACTGGACCATGCCCCCTCTCATTCTTTTCCAAAACATACTACACAACTCTAGCTTCTAAAAAAATGACAAATTAATTTAATAAAGAAAGGTGTCTGGTATGTGCAAAGTGTATGTGTAGAATGTCTGTCGTATACTCTAGTGTGTATGCAGAATCAGACCGAACAGCTCAGGATCAAAGTCTGCTTCATCACAGTACCGGCCACACAACAGCACCATAGATCAAGTACAGAAGGACCTCACCAAATGATGCGTCTCTCCGGCCAGATGTCGACTTCCTCCAGTAGCTCTTGGATAGTCCGGATGCCTGGTCACCAATAGTGGATATAGTCCAATACTGACCATGAATCTGACACACACAGTGTAACTAATATGTCACTAAAAGTTCTGTGATCTGATAACTCTTGTACAGTAAAATAAATGTTTACTGTCACTTTGAAACTAAATGTTAGTTGGTAATTTCTCACAGGAATTCACCACTTGGAAAAACGCAAATGTTAATTTTCAATTTCTCCATATAACTACTATTGTTCCTGTTACTGGTGGTATTGTAAGTATCTTCACTCTACTATGCTGATAACTACCACTGAGGAATCACTCTTAGATGATCATCGGTTCCTGCTCAGCAGAGGCCAGGCTCTTGCCGACCCTCTGGGTTATGGGCCCAGTGCAAAGGCCCCTGAGTAAAAACTGCCTTCAATGATCGAGCCATATTCTTCTTCTATGACTTGTCTGCTAGCTTTTTGGAAAACATAGTGGAACCTGTTGAAGAGAGAACACACCTGGTGAGAGCAACCCGATTCCGACCTTTATTAGGTGAGTGTAGGCCGACGGCCGCACTCAGATATATAACAGAGAACTAAACTCTGTCATAAGGCAGAGGAGCTCATCACATCGGTCTGAGTCATGGTAAGACAAGGAAAGACTAAAGGAAAAGTGCAGAAACCCAGTAGATACCCTACTGGAAGATCCCACCATTTGACATTTCCTTTATCCCCCCAACCATCCTCAATCTCCCTAAATATCATCCCACTACATTGTTCTTAACTCACTGAGTTAATTGATATCTCACACTAGCTAGTTTAAGCAACGCGATAGCCTACTGCTGCCGACGCTCCTACAATACGTTCTCACAACGCACATTACTACACTCGATTCCTAAGAATAATCTAATTTTGGTCTATTTAATTAAATACCATATATTTATTCCTGTTTGAAATTGAGACTACTAAATCACACAATGGATAAATGTCCGCCGATGTAAATCAACATAAGACACTGTAGTCTCTCTCCATAATCAAACCAGGAATATCACACACGTCCTTGTTGCTTCACAACATTTGGTCGACTCCCGCCAAAGTTGTTTGTCCAGACTGTTTTAATACTGTGTCTGAATGACGTCACAAATCTGACTAGACACTAGGCGTCGAGAAGTTATTTTTCTCTCTCCTTTTTCGACTCGATGTAAACAACTGGTCGGCTGTCCCGCTTTAATCTGGGGAATTGTTCCCGGTACTCCAAAAAGTCTTGCCGGCTTGTGATCTGGAGACTTGTTTCCCCCACAACAAAATATCTTGCCAACTCCCGTCAGAACAGTCTTGTCTCCACTATCAAAGAAATGGCGGCTGCCTGTAGACGAATGGCGCGACAGTCTTTCATCGATCGACAACTCCAAGAATTTCTGCGACAATATCACAGGCACGTCGTGATTGTAACGGACTCACATAGTACGATCAGCGCTATAGGATGGTGTGTATAGTGCGGAATAATAGATATATCATCACAGCGTGGATATACTGGAGCTGCAGGAAGCGACCAGAGGATCTGGCCGACACTCATGACACCGAGGAAAGGCCAGACGGACACATAATCAGACTACTACCGGTATAATTAGTTTTGGGACTCTTCGCTGGCTGCTGAAGTTTAGGACAGAGCAAGTACGGGAATGTCCTGAGTGCTGTGATGTCGGCTCTCAACTCAACTCAGTGTATCTACACAGCTAAATATTATGTGACGTAAGTAAAGGGCACTTCAACGATCCTTAAGGTGTACAGGACAATTGGTGATAGACTTATATTTGTATAGACCAACAGGCACTCTATGACTGATGCAGTAAGCGTTTACCCAGTGTTAAAAGAGTACACAAAATTTTATTGGAAGTTAAGGCGGTCGGGATTTTATTAAAACACCATCCATCGAACGCTAAGTCGTCGAACAATATGAGACTTGAATCATTAACTCAATATGCTCGTCGCCCAACTACTTGTTTAAGTGCGTGGAGCGATACTATGCGCTGTGCATTTTATGTGGAGTGCTTTTGCATCTGTCCGCGGTTGTTTGTGTTGTGAATTGCATATACATACAAATGGCGGACAGCTGGTTGCTGAACTAGCTGGTTTGGGTTTATGCAGTAATGAGTGTGCAACTGCTGGTTTTTAAAGTGGCTTCCTCTTCCATCGACGATGAACTGTAATTTTAGTGGTGGACTGCTGTGTTAGCATTCTGACAGGGCCTTATGCATATATGCATGTGCTTGCTGTTGGTTTGTCAGTTTCATTCTTTAAAATGGGGACAGAAAGGAATAATTTTGTTTTATATTCACTGACACAGAAACGGAGTATTAAGAGATGACCCTTTGCCGTAAATTTGGAACCGCGATTTAATCATTAAAATGAGCACTTTACTTATTTTATTTTTATTATGTCCTATAGCGTAATATGGGCATACCAAATGCCACCTGCCAGCATACATCAACAAGTACAAAAGACAGTGTAGCAATATAGCCATAGTTATAGATGCCATTTAATATTATACTTATCCCTTCTACTTCCATTTCTCTTGATTTTATTTCTTTTACTTTGATGTTATCTGGTCCTGGAGATTTCTGTTTCTCATATTGTTGTAGAACTTAGAACCAACGAGATGTGGTTCCTGTTGCGAATTCATCGGGCTGTCAGAATAACAGAATATGAAGTGAAGTGAGGCAATGGAGAACATCGTGAAAGGAACTGGAAGGATCAAAGGGATCAATGGGAAAAGAGGCAGAAGCAGAACAAGAGAAATGATGCTGGATGAACTGTGACGGTGGCGTGGAGAAATATCATCATCAGAATTCATCCAGAACACCATAGACCGAGATCTTGGGGAGATATGAAAACCAACGTTATCTGACAATGCACATGATAATAATGACGTTTAGATCATATTCTGCTTCAGACTGTAATATCTCCGATCCTTCATCCTGATCGCCAGTAATTAGTTCATGTCTATTATCATGAACTTATTATGTTATAGATTACGACCATTATCCTTTCTACTAAACAGATATAAACGTATGTCAGGACATTATCCAAATCACACTTACACAAAATCAACACCTGTGAGATGCGATGCTTGAGGGGTTCCCACAACTTAATTCTACGAGACGGACAAGAAATGAAATTATCAGACAAACAGTGGGATTAACATATTGTGCTACATATATGGAAAGGCAGAATTGTTCGCCCATCTCGCTAGAATGCAACACCATTAACTACCAGTACTAGCCCTACATCAGAGAAGATCTGGTTCGAGAACAAGAAGACGTCCGAGAAGACATCAAAGACATTGTACAATCACACTATACAATGCCACTCATCGGGCACTGGAACGCCAATTATTCCTCCCCACGACACTTATGGCGAAAGTGGAAGATGATGATAATGAAGATGATGATTTGGAGAAGCGGAAAAGGGAAACGCCACGCCATAGGTGAATTCAAGACTTGGTTGATAATGTACACATGAAAGCAACAGAGGGGGAACCTCTGGCTTATAATTGGGAGGGATTTAGAAAGGTTGTTATGGGGCCAAATTTCTGCACCGGGCAGGTGGGTCGATGGTGGTGATGATGATAATGATGATGATGATGATGATGATGATGATGATGATGATGATGATGATGATGGTGGTGGTGGAGGTGGTGGTGGTGGTGATGATGATGATGATGATGATGATGGTGGTGGTGATGATGATGATGATGATGATGATGATGGTGATGGTGACGATGATGGTGGTAATGTTGACGACGATGATGATGATGATTGTGATGATTATAGTGATGGTGTTGACTATGTTGATGATAATGATGATGATGATGGTGGTGGTGATGATGATGATGATGATGATGATGATGGTGGTGATGATGATGGTGGTGGAGGTGGTGGTGGTGGTGGTGATGATGATTGTGATGATGATAGTGATGGTGTTGACTATGATGATGATGATGATGATGATGATGATGATGATGATGATGATGATGATGATTGTCACAAAGTGAATGTTGACTAAGTGACAGATAGAGTGGCTATGGTTGTGTCTAGGGTATGTCCTTGTAACAATATGAGGTTGAACAACAGATTAACCAAGATGCATCACACCCAAACACCAGTCAGTGAACAAGCGTTAATTTGCGCACATAATATTCCTTTAATGATGACTTAACACAGACACATGTAGCATATAAATCCAGGAACAATAATTCTCTAAGAATATATCTCCATCCCAATGGAATACGTCGAATAGCACTGCCTCTCAAGGCTACTAAAATATCGTTCCACACGACAGGTATACTAGCCTCTCTCTAGGCCCGACTCAAAGTAACCCACTATGGGTCTCGAATTCCACTCACTATCCCTGGAACCCACAGTGCGGAGTTATCTTCAGAACTCCGTCACAATTCTTCACTTTCTCAGACAACGACCTTCTCCTGGTCCGCTCTAGACTCAACTCCCCGCTCGGAGTCCAAACATCAACTGCCCCGTCAATCTTTGTCCCTCTCTTTTCAACAATTCTATCCCCCACAATGCTTCACACACAACACACCACCTCACTGCTCCAACTGTCTGCCCCTTCTTGCAGCCCCTCTCCCTTACCGTTTATCTCCTTATATTCTCTTTCCGGTGAATGCCCTTTCACCTCTTGAACTGTTTATATTGTACGGCCACTCACCTTAATGCCACTGAACACAGGCATGTGACACTACCCCACCCTCAAAAGAAAACATCGTTTTCAAATGTTGGGAGACTCATACTTATCAAATATGTGACCCAGACACATTGCCTGGGTAGTCGTTAGTATAAATCCAACTTACTCTAGCTACCACACTACATAATACATCAAATACTCATAGTACACTCCCATATTCCCCACACATAAATACAAACAACTTTCTATCTTTTGTATCAATGCATGAACTAATACATCACATAATAATAATAATACATCATAGAAAAGCATTATACTTATGTACCCACAGGTCTCTTACTACTTCACGACCACACAATACTATTTGTGTACCGACACTATATCAGGTGGTTCTGTTCTTGCATTAACCACCTCTGATTCCTGTCGATGCTGTGTCTACCTTTCATGTACCCATCACTAATGGTACCTCTACAATTACAACATCTGTTTGCTATCCCTAGCCCTGGGTCAGTAATGTCGCGAACACTCTTTTGACCTGACTCAACTTTCCTATCTGCATATTGCACCATTACACTTGAGTCTCTGTTTAGTCTGAACTCTTTATTCAATCCTGGCCCATATATCTGGCACCTTTCTTTCTGCTGCATACGCCTTATGCCTATGTGCCCTGCACATGTACTATCCTGAGCTGTTCTAGTATATCGGTCTCTATGTGTTAACGGTAATACTACTTGCCCACATGCAGTTCCGCCATCTGAAAAGCGGCGAGTGAGAACATTGTTCTTCCTCTCGAAGCACCATCTACCTTTCTTTGACTGCCTATGTTCTACTCTCCTACACCCTTGTGAACATTTGTTCAGAGTAGTATCTTGTCTCTGGGAGCCACTAGCACTATATTTGGGATCCATTCTCATCTGCTCAGCTGTACTATCCTTGTCCTGAGTTCCTGTGTCTACTTCAAGTGCCTCTTCTACCTCAGCTATACTCTCTAATTTAGGTTCTCTTGTGGTAACTACCTCATTACTGCTTACACTATATTTTTGGTCCCAATAAACTACTTCCTCTTCTGTACACTCTTTAACTCCTATAACATTTCCTATGATGAGATCTGCCACTGGTGAGTCTAAAACACATGCTGTCACTCTTCCTGTTATGTATGGTGTTTTTACTGTTATCACGGCTATTGGGTAGTATTCTACTGTCCCATTAAATGTTATGGATCTAATCTTTTCCCCTGTATAATCCGAGGGATGCACTAAACCCTTTCTCACCCCGATGGACGTACATCCGGAATCCCTAATTGTTAACGCTGGCCTATCATTAACAAACCCATTATGCATCTTCAGACTTCCTCCTTCATGGACTGCTGATCCTGCTTTTACTGTATGACCACATATTAGGACTGGCTGACTGTCTTTTTCAAAAAGAGGTTTGCACCCACTACAATCTTCATTGTTCAGCGTCTCAATTACTTGCGCTGCATTTGAGTGCTCTGTTTCTCTCATCCTACATTGATGGCTGATATGCCCATTCTTTCCACATTTGAAACAAGTAATCTCCCTTTTAGTGTTGTTCGTTGGTCCATCTGCTGGTTGTGCATCACACTCTGCTGCCCTGTGTCTCCAGCTCCCACAATTCCAACATCCGGCATAATTTGGACGTCTCTGGAAGTTCCCTCTTCTATATGGGTACCGTCCTACTCTACCAACATTGTTTCCTCGGAAACCATTGTCTTGAAGTTCTTGCTGCTCACCTTTCTGTGCCGAATCCACGCTTTTCGCCCTTGGTCTGATGACTGGATTCTGGTCCTGTTTAGTGTACGCTGCACAGACTATTTCCTCACTCATTAGTTTCCCAATAGATACGTTAGGATGTGCAGTCATATAGTTTTGCCCTAACTGAGACATTGTGTCTATGTCCTTTGGCTTCCGTTCCTCAAAGAACGCCACTAAATTAGAATTGCATGCAGATACCACCTTGTCTCTTAACATTAGATCTACTAATTTATTAAAATCTTTCCCTATTTCTGCAAGCTCCATCCACTTATTAAATGTATTCTTTACTGTGTTAACAAAATCTGTGAAATCTTGATTTGTCTCTGGCACTAACTGTCTAAACTTTGTCCTATATCCATGCTCAGTGAGTTGGAACTTTGTCAGCAAACGTTGACGTAAGATAGTGTAGTTGTTCCTTTCTTCTACAGGTAAATTGAACATGGTGTCTAGTGCCTTGCCCGTAAGAAGTTCGCCAAGTCTAATAGCATACTGGTCTTCGGGGATGCCTAACACTTTCGCTGATGCCTGATATCTGTCAAGATAAGCTTCAAGGTTGTCTCGGTCCGTAAAGTATGGCAGTTTTAATCTCTGTGACGATTGCGACGGTCTTCTGCTTTCCTCACTTTGACCTTTCGAAGATAGTTCTAGTTTTCTTAACTCGATTTCAGTTTGCATCTGACACTTGATCTTCTCTTTCTCAATTTCCATTTTCATTTGTGTCTCTTTCTCTTCCTGTAAACGCTTTGCCTCGCGTTCATTATGCCTCTCCTCTCTTTCCGTCTGCTTTTGTTCTTTCGCTTCTGCATACTCCTGTAACTCTTTACCCTTCAGGCCTATTCGTTCACCTGCTTCAATATATTCCATTAAAGTAGGCATCTTGTACTTGTGGACACGTTGCTGTCTGTCAGCCAACTATAAATGTGACGACTCTGCTGTTAGTCTTTGTGTGCCCTCCCTAAGTACACCTCCACTCCCTGTGTACGTAAATTGTAGTGCTAAAATATCACCCTGTACTCACCCAGTCACTCTATAAGCACTAGGTAGTGAAGGGGGGAAGTATCACCTATACTCCCTTATATCTATATATCTATGACCAAAAGTTCATAAAGTCCCTGGAAATATTGTTAAACATACATATAAAAACATGTACACACAAATGGATGATAACACTAAGTGATGACTATCCAACGCTAGACTTCACAAGCTGAGTACACGGAGACGATGATGACACAGAAATAAACCACAGTAACAACCACAAGCTTGTGTAGAGACACCCACAGTGCGCGTAAATAAAAATATAAATTGACCACGACCACTAGACAGCAGAAATGACGAAAGATCACAATAAAAACATATATCCGAACACAACAAATATTATATGTAAATATAACGAAAAGAAAGAGAGAAAGAAAAGAATATATACTGAAAATATACACAGATCTGACGTCAGACAACTCGGCTCTAGATATTGGTTAAGACTATTTCAATGCCCCTGCATGATACGTCAACTCATTAACGTTTTTCTTACAAAAATATCGTAAGCACCAGAAAGACAAATAAATTATTGTGCTGTATCCCGACTCTCGAGAAACACCCCAACAAATCCCCTACTCTTGACAAACACTGGACCACATACAAGTAACAGCTTAACAACCGAAAACAATATTTATAAGACAATGAGCAGCAAACAGAATGTCCACATCGTTGGCCGATAAATATGTGCCCACTAATCCGTCGCCAAAAGTTCTTTTTATTCAATGTCTACGACGCTAGATTTCAAACCGACTTCTTGTTTTGTTGCGTGGTTATTGAATTCACATGGTGATCAAAAGTTCCAACTGTCGACAAAAGTTGAAGATGATAGTGATATCCGTAACGTTATTGTACTTTCTCTGTACGTGGTAATAATCCAAAGTGTTCTTTCGATTTGTTGTTACTCTCGTTGCGGAGATGGCGCTTCGCTGTATCATATATGTTATAGATTCACCAAAAGAAAAGACCAAAATAATGGCAATAAATGTTCAACGCTTTCACTCTGTACCGCCAGTTCTTTTTGGCAACTGTATGCAACTATGTTCGCGGAGATGCCACGTCATCAATCGTTGACAAAATGTTTGCTGATTATAAGGTAATGCACACAAAGGGCTTTTAACAAAGCCGAACATAAAGTCTAGTTTCACACAAAACCAGCTTGTTTATCCAGTTCCACTATGGAACATCTCAGTAACTTTCCACTGTCCACGGCCTTGACCCGCAGGTCAACTTCAGTAATCTTTGTCACAATAATACATACTGTAAACTGACCGGACACTTTTCCCGTTATACAAAACCACTTTCCACACAACTTCTCAGCCCCGACCCGGCTGTGAACAAAGTAATGTCAATTTTCACAGTGTATTCTTACACATTCATTAACTCTCCCCTTCCTGGGAGTTCAATGGTCTCGTAAACAGCGCTGACCCGAATTGTCCGTGGAGACTCACAATTTCCACCGTCCTCCCCCGTTGTGTTCGCTTGTCGACCCGCGACCAACACCGTGCGTTTGCCTTAGCACACACACACACCTGTCAGTATCTTTGATTTTCTTCAATCCTGTCTTCGTCACACCCACACACACCTGTCAGGGTATCATCCAGCCAGTATCATGGCGCCGACTTTTATGTGACTCGTCTGCTGGCGCTTTCGTCTCTTGACCTATAAACACAGGCGCCTGTCTGCGTTAATTCTCTGGCGTGCCCGCTAGCGTTGCAATGACGTGTGCTGACTGTCGTTAATTTACCTGTAGTATGACCTTCACTTGAACTGTCTGCTAGCTTGTGATTTTCCGCCGCGTACCCTCCCCGCGCGCTGACAGTTTTTCTTGGATGTGGCGTCTTATACACACCAAAGAGTTGCTGTTAATTTCTTGACGCAGTACTGTCTAAATTGATGGAACTAAGTCACAGATAATAACTCCTCTCTTTCAGCGAAGAGCCCACAGATATCTCAATATTGCACGGTGTTCCTTGACCGAATGCAGATGTGGTTTGTAATCCTGTCTTCGCCTACTGGCCATTACTGGATTGAACTTGGAAAACCATGTTGTTGCGCTTAATGAACTGATTCGTACTGATGTAAAATACCGAAGTCCAAGATCCCGGACGAGCCCCCAAAAATCTTCTCTGTCACAAAGTGAATGTTGACTAAGTGACAGATAGAGTGGCTATGGTTGTGTCTAGGGTATGTCCTTGTAACAATATGAGGTTGAACAACAGATTAACCAAGATGCATCACACCCAAACACCAGTCAGTGAACAAGCGTTAATTTGCGCACATAATATTCCTTTAATGATGACTTAACACAGACACATGTAGCATATAAATCCAGGAACAATAATTCTCTAAGAATATATCTCCATCCCAATGGAATACGTCGAATAGCACTGCCTCTCAAGGCTACTAAAATATCGTTCCACACGACAGGTATACTAGCCTCTCTCTAGGCCCGACTCAAAGTAACCCACTATGGGTCTCGAATTCCACTCACTATCCCTGGAACCCACAGTGCGGAGTTATCTTCAGAACTCCGTCACAATTCTTCACTTTCTCAGACAACGACCTTCTCCTGGTCCGCTCTAGACTCAACTCCCCGCTCGGAGTCCAAACATCAACTGCCCCGTCAATCTTTGTCCCTCTCTTTTCAACAATTCTATCCCCCACAATGCTTCACACACAACACACCACCTCACTGCTCCAACTGTCTGCCCCTTCTTGCAGCCCCTCTCCCTTACCGTTTATCTCCTTATATTCTCTTTCCGGTGAATGCCCTTTCACCTCTTGAACTGTTTATATTGTACGGCCACTCACCTTAATGCCACTGAACACAGGCATGTGACAATGATGATGATGATGGTGGTGGTGGTGGTGGTGATGATGATGATGATGATGATGATGATGATGATGATGATGATGATGATGATGATGATGATGATGATGATGATGATGATGATGATGATGATGATGATGATGATGATGATGATGATGATGATGATGACACAATACACACATACACACACACTAACACACACGTACATATGCATACAGACATGCACACACACCCATATACACACAAAAGCACACATACACATAAACACACACACAGTCACACATATACATACTTACACACATACGTACACACATACACACACATATACCATACACCCACATACACCCACATACTCACACATACACACATATACACATATATAAACACACCCACAAAGACATCGACGCACATGCACACACCTACACACGCATTTACAGAAATGCACACATCCTCTCACACATACATACGCAAATACACACACTTACATACACATACACACACACACACACACATATGCACACATACTTATACACACGTAGAGACATACACACATGCAAACATGTACACACATAAACACACAAGCACACACACACATACATACACACAAGCACACACACAAGCACACATACATACACACAAGCACACACACCAAGCACACATGAATTGTCACAAGAGCTAGTGTCCAAGGTCAAACAAAGCCACAGTTAACAGAAAGCACCAAAAGCAATGTCAAAACTTGGTTTGAAACCTGACCCAGGTGTCACCCGAGTCACCATCAGGAAATCAAAGAATATCTTATTGGTAATTAGTTGCTCAACAGATGGGGCTGGTTATCAACCAAGATAAGACAGAATATATGGTAATTTCAAGAGACGGAATGGCTAAAAACTCTGGCCACATACAAATAGATAATATGACCATTAAAAGAACGGAAACATACAAATACCTGGGTACAATCTTCAACTGCTCCAACATCATAAGGGAAGAAATACAAACTAGAATCAACTCTGGAAATAAGATATACTATGCACTACAACATCTACTAAAATCAAAGGCGCTATCTCGTAACACCAAAATCACAATATACAAAACACTGATCAGACCAGTTGTGCTGTATGGCTCTGAAACCTGGAGTACAACGAAAGGAGACGAAGCCTTGTTACAAACCTTTGAGAACAAAATTTTAAGACGCATCTTTGGACCCATTAGGGATACACAAAGTGGAGAGTGGAAAAGAAGAAGTAACAAAGACATTTATGATTTGTTTAAGTCCCCGCTAATCACTGGTATCATGAAGGCTAATAGACTACAATGGCTGGGGCATATAGAAAGAATGGAAGATAATAGGGAAACAAAACTCGCTTACACTCAGGAAATAAATGACCGTAGACCCCGAGGTAGACCAAGAAGGCGGTGGAGAGATAATATACATACAGACCTACAAGCACTTGGAATCAACGACTGGCAAGAGAAGGTCCACCAGAGAGACGAATGGAGACAGATTGTATTTGCAGCAAAGAACCTCAATGGCTCGGAATGCTGAAGAAGAAGAAGAAGAAGAAGAGAATTAGTTGCTCAGATGTCTACAAGAGCCCAACCTCAGATATCTGCATCGTCTTTGGGGGAGCCAAGATTGAAGATTTGAACCAGCAGTCCAAAGTTGCAGCTGCCAACAAATTTAAAGCATTTAACAGTGCTGGTGCCACAGGTAAACAAGTCAGCCCAGTGTCCCAGCCCATACAGGAGGAGTCCGAGGAGGAGTCCGAGGAGGAAGATGAGGAGGTCGATGACACCGGTGTTGAACAGAGGGACATTGAGCTGGTCATGTCCCAGGCAAATGTCTCCAAAGCCAAGACTGTGAAAGCACTCCTCAACAACAACAATGATACTCTCAATGCTATAATGGAATCGACGATGTAAAAATGTCCAGCTCCCATGACATTTGTTTTCTGTGTGCATTCATGGTGGTGTATATATTTCATGCTCGGGGTATTTTTCTCTGTGCTCTAAAGCCCCACACCCCCAGTTTATTTAAAGCATTAAATCAACAGATCTTTTGAAGAAACACAAAGTAATAACAATATGACATATCTCGCAGGTGCCATGTCTGTACATCGAGGAGTCTTCTGGCGGAGTGCTGTTGCGCGTTAATATTGCAATTGTTACACAAGAAGATGGTGACGTCATCTACCTACAGCGAAACAACTTCACCGGAAGCAGTGACATCACGACGTTTGTGAATTCTTTAAACCCTATTTATATGCAACCTGTTGCCGTCCTCGTCGTAGCAGAATTGTATCGTCTTTCTGTTGTTGCATTTGTTTGTTTGTTTCTTTCAGTTAATTGCTAACTTCCGTCTACTGTTTTTATTTTCTTTCGTGTATTATATTATTCTGCTTTCAAATGCCGCGATCATCGGTCATCATCATCATCATTATCATCATCATCAGCATCATCATCATCATCATTATCATCATCATCTTTCGCCGATAAGACAAATAAGACAGGGCACTAAGAGGTTGCATATTTCGTTTGGCAACATTTGCGAAGTTTGATCACTGAACGAATCTGCTAAATAAGTAAAACATATATCCGCCTTTGAATATAAGAGCAATAAATGAATCACCGGAAAACGAGTAGTAGATTGTGAGCTACTAGAACACAATTACGAGTAACGAAATGGACGCTGCGGCTAAAGCCTTCTATAACTATATAGCACAGAATAAACAAACACAAACAGAGACAACTACATGAAAAACACTACATGAAAATATCAATATAGAAGTTACTTGTCTGTATCTTTGTTGTGGCTTGATACGTCTTAACGATCAGCGCGTACAATGAATACAATGGAGTGAATGAACCGGATGTGTAGTTAATCTGGTCAGCGGACTAAATTTCAATAACTTCACAAGCCTAGGAATTCTAGTCACGTGAGTGGAGAACACCCGCTAGAGGGAAGGGGAGACGCCTTTGAATATAAGTGTCACAGAAGCCTGCTAAACAGTCATTGGTCGGGATTATATATAATTCACTTATTCAGTTATTTAATTATAAATTTGTCCCGAAGCAATTTCCATCTAACAGTCTGTGATACGACTGCGCCTTCACATTTCGCAGGTCTGAATGCACGAAGGATTAGGTAGCCAATTTTTCTCTCACTGTCGAAGGTCTGGATGCATGAGGGATTAGGTTGCCAATCTTTCTCTCACAGTCGTAGGTCTGTATGCATGAGGGATTAGGTAGCCAATCTTTCTCTCACAGTCGTAGGTCTGTATGCATGAGGGATTAGGTAGCCAATCTTTCTCTCACTTTCGTAGGTCTGTATGCATGAGGGATTAGGTAGCCAATCTTTCTCTCACTTTCGTAAGTCTGTATGCATGAGGGATTAGGTAGCCAATCTTTCTCTCACGGTCGTAGATGTGAATGCGCGAGGGATTAGGTAGCCAATCTTTCTCGCAGGTACATACTGCAGTTATATATCATATGAAGTGAAGAAATGAATTATACTTCAGCTGAAGAAATTCAAACACACAGTCACGGGTATTGTTCTATACACTTGCATGTAATTTTACATTTCAACTTCACATGACATATAACTCTGCAGTATCTGATGGCTGTGGAAATGTGGTTTCTAAGGAATATGCAAAGAATGCCATGGACAGCCAGAAAGACCAATGAACAAGTCCTTCAAGAATCAAATGATTATCGTAAACTTATTAAAGACATTAGCCGTAGACAGTTAAAATTTTTTGGGCATGTTATGAGAAGAAATGAATTGGAGAACTTGGTGGCAACTGGCAAGATCGAAGGGAAGAGACTAAGGGGAAGACCGAGAAGTAAATACCTGGATTGCTTGGCCAAGTAGCATGGTCGAGACAGAAACACGGAGCTGATCCATGACTCTGGTATCGAGTGAGATGGCGAAACAAGACCGCCCACGTTTATCGGCATGGCACATGGTGGATGGAGTATGTACCTGATCATATGCTGCGAAATATGTCAGGCAATAAATAGCACAACATATTGTTTGTGGCTGTTGTGCTTAAAGACACAACTGCCTTGTTTATTGATTGCAAAATGTCCCACGACTCTCATCCATTGATTCCCATCCTATGAGAGCAACATTAACATTAATCATGCACATATCATTGACAGCTGTTGTGTGTGTATGTATGTTGCTGAGTAGACACCGATCATACGTTCTCTGTTGTACTTGTCTAATTGTCCAAATCCACTCTTGTTTTACTTTGTTTCATGCATTTTAGTCAGTTAAAATAAAGCATACACTTTATTTTTAAAGAATTAAAGAATATAATCAAGTGTGAACCAGCCACGTGGCTTAGGGGATAATGAGACGGGCAGTTTCATAATTCCCAAACTTACCGCGTCGAGGGTTTGAAATCAGTCGCGGGCGGTTTGGAAGTAGAATTCTCTGCATTGTTCTCAACGGCATGAAACGTCAGCCTTTCAGAAAACAAAGGCAAACTAAAAATGTACTTGCATATCCTTTACAGGTCGTCGCAGACATCCCCAGCATTGTTTGGATAAACAAAAATAGCCTTGTAAATCACAAAAAGCCAATAAATGTTGGGGTTGATTGCAAGGTCCTGTAAAGAACATGCAACTAACCAACCAGGTATGACATAATGACGTGTGTAAGCGTAAACTTCTGACATATATTCCATACAGACCTGGGACTTTCGATGCTAACCAGATCAAGTCTCTAACCAAGGACGATCTACAAGCACCAACAAACTGTAGGAACGCCTTGGAGCATGTCCAAAGATTGGTCTTCTCTTCAGACTATCAAAACTGTAAACAAGCCAACGCAAATGGGGTAATAATGATAATAATCTGTTTTTGTATTGTGAAATGCATGTTCAGTAAAATGGCGGACAGTCGGTTGCTGAACTAGCTGGTTTTGCTGTAATGTGTGTGCAACTGCTGGTTTTCTAGTGACTGCATCCTCCATCAACTGTAAATTTAATGGTGGATTGTTGAATCGGTATTCTGGCAACGGCCTTATGTATGTATGCTTTTTCGCGATGTTGGTTTGTCGGAACTGCTGTCTGTTCCACTTTTCACAGTTATGAGCATTTAGTGTGATATTTACTGGCACAAGAACTAAACAGTATGGGATGACCCTTTGCCGTGAAGTTGGAACCGCGACTAACGACTAACTAACTAATCTGTGTCTCAATATGTTTCTTTCACCATTTAGTCATCATCATGTGCCCTGTCAGTTAGAGTAGGCTTTCGTGACTCTCCACAGATCTCGGTGCGTTGTGATCGGAATCACTTGCGTTAATACGCTCTCTCCATACCACCGTCTCAATGTGTTCATTTCTCGCAGTCAGCATCTGCTTCTTGTCCCACTGATGTTCCCAGTGGCAACGGCGTTTTCTAAAGGTTTCTTTCTCATAAGGAGCCCCGATGGCGAAGTGGCTAGACCAGTGTTTCCCAACGTGGGGCCTACGCCCCACAGGGGGGCAATTCGATTGTTAAGGGGGGCAATTCGAAAATGGAAGAAATCGGCTGGATATAAATAACAAAACGGGGAGACTTGAGACTGAAGTTAACTAAATTGGAACCGGACATAAAATCTCTTTGCAGCAAGCATCAAGCGCAAGGATCTCTTCTTCTTCTTCTTCTTCTTCTTCTTCTTCTTCTTCTTCTTCTTCTTCTTCTTCTTCTTCTTCTTCTTCTTCTTCTTCTTCTTCTTCTTCTTCAGCATTCCGAGCCATTGAGGTTCTTTGCTGCAGATACAAGCCGTCTCCATTCGTCTCTCTGGTTGACCTTCTCTTGCCAGTCGCTGATTCCAAGTGCTTGTAGGTCTGTATGTATATTATCTCTCCACCGTCTTCTTGGTCTACCTCGGGGTCTACGGTCATTTATTTCCTGAGTGTAAGCGAGTTTTGTTTCCCTGTTATCTTCCATTCTTTCTATATGCCCCAGCCATTGCAGTCTATTAGCCTTCATGATACCAATGATTAGCGGGGACTTAAACAAATCATAAATGTCTTTGTTGCTTCTTCTTTTCCACTCTCCACTTTGTGTATCCCTAATGGGCCGAAAGATGCGTCTTAAGACTTTGTTCTCAAAGGTTTGTAACAAGGCTTAGTCTCCTTTAGTTGTACTCCAGGTTTCAGAGCCATACAGCACAACTGGTCTGATCAGTGTTTTGTATATTGTGATCTTGGTGTTGCGAGATAGCGCATTTGATGTTAGCAACCATATGTGTTGTGTTGGTGCCCTCGTTTCATTGACTTCAGTTCTTTAAAAAACTTTCTGGATTCGTTTTTCTGGTGATTAGTTTCCATATCTTTGATTATATTGCTCATATATTCTCGCTTCTGCTGCCGAACTATTTTTGTAGCCTCTTTACATTCAGTTCTATATTGCTCTTCATTTTGAATGTTATTGATGTCAACCATAACTGTCTGGCACTCTTTTTCCTAATGACTGCTTCTTCTCATTTTTGATTGAACCATCTGTTCTTTCTATGCATGGTTAACACACCGAGACATTCTTCTGCGGTGGTTTGAATTGTATTCTTGATGTTCAACCAAGTTTGGTCAACGCTTTCCTCCAACGGGTTTTGTAGAGTTTCAAGTTTACATTTTATGTCATCTGCAAATTTCTCTTTGACTGTAATTTCTTGTAGTTTTTCTCTGTTATATGTTGGGTGTAACCTCAGTGGTTTAGTATAGAAAGCTCTTTTAAGTTTTATTTTAAATTTTGCCCCAACGAGGAAGTGGTCGCTGTGACAAGGATCTCACTAAATTTAAATAATAAATAATTACTAATAATTAAAATAACTTCTAATATAGAAAAATCTTTCATTAAAATTATTTTGTGCTTGAATTTCAGTTCTCCATTATATTTTTTGAAAATTTACTTACTGTGTTTGCTCAATAATGTCCTAGTGATTTCTTCCTAAAACCTATAATTTAAGTTTCTTTAGTGAGCATTTCAATATTTGAATATTAAAAATTATGTATATGTTGGGGGGGGGGCATAAGAATTTTAGAGAGGATTAGGTGGGGCATGGCACAAAAAAGGTTGGGAAACACTGGGCTAGACACTCGCTGTGGGCTCACTAGACAGGGGTTCCATCCGCAACGGGCCGATTCGGATTTTAACAACTGACCTGGGCTCCCGAGTCGACCCAGCCTAAAATAGGTTACAGGAAATGTCGTGGTACGGCGGTTCTGTGCGTCTAGGGGAGAAGACTGATGATATCCTAGCGTCTACCCACTAGGCCGCGGCTGCTCCTGGGTTTCCGTTACCGTGTACGTACCCAAACGAGTTGGAATTTCGAATTGTTAAATTGTAATTGTTAATATTAATAGTGCATGCTAACCTCTTCTGGTTTTATTTTTATTTTTTTTTAATTTTATTGTGTCCTACTGCTTTTGTCATGAAGCGCCGCAGAGTGAAGGCAGATGTAATTATCTGTGTTTGGCTTCGTCTTGTTGCTGGTACTAGTGTCATATTTGATGTCTTCACTGCCTCTTTTACTGCAACTAGCCAAAGCTTCCTGGGTCGTCCTCTCACTTTGTATCCCGATGTTCTCACGTAGATCACTCTAGCCTACGTTGGTCGTTGATCGTGTTCCATTCTAAATGAACGTCCAAACCATTTAATTCTTTGGTGTTCTGTAAAATCAGTAATAGGTGTTAACCTTACAATTGTTCGTAGTTATTCATGTGTCTCTCTATCTCTTCTTGTTCTTCCTGCTGCGTTTTTTTAAACATAGCCTCAAATTATGTGATTGTACGCCTGTGTGTTTTAAGTACCGTGCTAACTTCTAGCACAGTTCTCCTGCACAGTTCGCGGCGACTGCAGTAGCCAGACGGCTTGAATTGTTCAGATTCAAAACCACCCTGTCCTACACTCAAGGCAGTATAGGCAATAATGGCACTTACCGCCATTTCGCTACTGACTGATGATGATGATGTTGACCTATGTATACTGTTCTGTATGCTTTACTGCTGAGCTTAAATAACAAGTATATACCTAGACTGCGCGTTAATAAACTGAGTGAACATAATGAACTTTCTTGCATCCACAGAGAACCTACGCTGCCACTCAAGCTTGTAACGAACATACCCTCACGGTTCCTAGTGGGTCGCCTGAGAAGCCGACACTTGTGCCGTACAAACTCAAGCTCCAGGGACCCAAGTAGGAGCTGTGTTTGATTGTAGTAACGTTCCTTGTCCATATGTCTTTAGTGTGGTCAGTAGAGGTCATCTAGGTATATAGAACAAACGAACATATCATACAAAATATCAGATAAAAAAGGACCCACTTTCAATTAAATGCGATGGGATCATACGTCATCTAATTCGAAATTTCCCGTAACTGCCATAGATTTACATATCAATTTATAGTTAAAATATCAATACAGTAGTTTTCCCTATGCAACCCCCTTTAATTTGGTATATAACACAACATGTCTGCTACCATATTAACAAATTTTGAGTCGTAACTGTGACAAGCCCCTACATCCCATTTTTCGCCATCCAGTTTTGTTTGGTCCAAACTTACTTGTTGTTTAGCACTGAATCTGTTATTACTGCAGAGAAACAATGTCCTCATACAGGGATACACAGAAACATCAAAGAAAATAATAGTAATCAAAATATTTGGAGAAAGAGGAAGGAGCGGAAAAGGGAAAAAATGTTTGAAGCAGACATTCACAAATCTCTCACTGCGAGTATATCATACATAGAATTACATATAGAATTACAGAGACTGGCAAATAATAAACATCAAAGAACTGATAGACACATGATAGACAACAAAGAAATAAACCTATCAATGCAAACTGTTGTGTTGTTTGTCCATCAAGAATGATGATGACCATTCATTTCATCCAGTGGGGTTGAAGGTGTGGAGCCGTGGGTTCTAAGATGGCTGATAAGGCCTATTTTGGCTCGAAATGTTCTTTGACAATGTGGGCAAAGAATGCTTGACGTCTCTGGAGGAAGATTTCCTGCAGTGGTTTTTCTGTCCTGCCTTTTCTTCACAGCTCTTGCAGTCCTGGTTGCCTCACATATGACTGCACCTTTGTGCAATGATGCACGCCACGAATTTCGGTCTCTGGCTGCAGCCTCCCAGGTGTCATGATGAATTCCAAAAGCATTCAGTGAAATTTTCAGAGTGTCTTTAAAACGTTTCCTCTGGCCACCTTGGGAGCGTTTACCACAACGCAGTTCGCTGTAGAAAATTCGTTTAGGGAGCCTGTGATCTGGCATGCGAGTCAAGTGACCAGCCCAGCGAATCTGATTCTTCATCAGTAGAGTGTGGATACTGGGCATGGATGCTCTTTCTAGGACTTCAGTGTCTGGAATCTTGTCTTGCCATTTAATCTTCAGGAGCTTCCTTAGGCAGACTGTGTGGAAGTGGTTTAATTTCCTAGCGTGTCGCTGATAAACAGTCCAGGTTTCACAAGCATATAGCAGTGTGGATAATACAACTGCTTTGTAGACTTTTAGCTTTGTTTGCAGGCTTATTCCAGTTCTGTCCCATACATTCTTGTACAGTCTGCCAAAGGCTGCACTGGCCTTGGAGATTCTTGCATTCACTTCGTCATCGATTGTGGCAGCTTGTGACACGGTGCTGCCAAGATAGGTGAATTTGTCCACAACACTTAGTCTATGATCATTCACTTTGATATTCGGCACAGTGTGATTATTCCCTGGAGCTGGCTGGTACATAACTACAGTCTTCTCCAAGTTGATATTGAGCCCAAAGTTGGCACAGGCATGTGAGAAAGCTGAAACATTATGTTGCATGTCCGCCTATGAGTTGGCGTATAGAGCGCAATCATCAGCAAACAGGAGCTCTCTGACGGTGCCGCTGTTAATTTTGGTTTTAGCTTTCAGCCTTTTGAGATTGAATAACTTTCCATCCATACGGTAGTTGATGTCTATTCCAATGTCGTCGTTCTCGAAGGCATTCATCAACATGGCTGAAAACATGAGGCTGAACAGTGTTGGTGCCAGGACACATCCTTGCTTCACTCCATTGGTGACAGGAAAGGGTTCAGACAGTTCACCATTTTCCTGTACTCTTGCCTGCATGCCGTCATGAAATAGCCGCACTATTTGGACAAACTTTCGTGGACAGCCATATTTTGCCATAATCTTCCACAGTCCTTCTCTGCTGACTGTATCAAAAGCCTTGGTAAGGTCAATGAAAGTGGAGAACATTTCGCAGTTCTGTTCCTGACATTTCTCTTGCAGCTGCCTTGCAGCGAAAATCATGTCAACAGTTCCACGTTCTTTTCTGAAGCCACATTGACTCTCAGGAAGAAGACCTTGATCGAGATGGGCTGTGAGGCGATTGAGAAGAATTCTGGCGAGTATCTTCCCTGCAATTGAAAGCAAGGAGATGCCTCGGTGGTTGTCACAGGATTGGCGGTTTCCTTTACGTTTGTAAAGGTGGACTATTGACGCGTCCTTAAAATCTTGTGGCATGGTCTCGTTCATCCATATGTTTGTGAAGACTTGGTGAAGCTGCTCTGTTAGGACCGGCCCACCTGCCTTGTATATCTCTGCTGGGATGGAGTCAGGACCAGGTGCCTTGCCGCTGGAGAGTTGCTGGATGGCTTTGTTTATTTCCACTATGGTTGGCAGGTCATCAAGTGTCTCATTGGTGGGAACTTGAGGAAGGCAGTTGATGGTTTCATCATCGAAGAAGGAAGTTGCGTTTAAGATTTTGCTGAAATGCTCTGCCCAGCGTTGGAGGATTTCTTTCTTATCGGTGAACAATGTTCCCCCGTCTGCACTGAGGAGGGGAACTATGCCTGGTGATGAAGGACCATAGACCGCTTTCAGTGAGTCGTAGAAGTTTTTCATATCATGTCTGTCAGCAAAGCCCTGAATTTCATCAGCTTTGCTGCTCAGCCAGGAGTCCCGCATGTGCCGAAGTTTCTGCTGCACTACTCTCTGAATGTTCTTGAAAGCATCTTTTTTTGATGTTGACTTTGGGTCATTCAAATGTGCCTTGAGGAGAAGATGTTTCTCGGCCAGCAATTGGTTGATGTCTTCGGAATTTTCATCAAACCAGTCTTTATGGTTTCGGGGGGCTGGCCCCAGGATTTCCATAGCAGTATTGTAAATGGTGTCCTTTAGGGCTCTCCATTCTGTTTCTGTATCCTGTTTAGCTTCAGCATTGGGCTTGAGGCGGTCTTCCAGCATATTTTCAAATGACTGCTGCATTTTCTTGCTGTTTAGGCGGGTGACATTTAGCTTTGTTTGCATTTTCGCTCCTTGAGGACGCCGTGGTGGCCTGATGTGGATGTTCATTTTCGAGACAATGAGACGATGGTCTGTCCAACATTCGGCACCACACATGGATTTTGTCACTCGAACGTCTTGTCTGTCACTCCTCCTGACGATGACATAGTCAATGAGGTTGGATGAAGAATGACTTGCGCGATGACTTGGATTAAAGTGAGGAAGAGTTGCGCAATTCGTCGACCTCACTCTCTCGCCTGAGTCCATCTGAGTCCAGTGGCAAGACAAGTCGAGACGATTGGAGACGAATACAGGTGCAGTGGATGACCAGGGCGCTCTACGTGCCTTGCCGTGCTCATTACGTTCCACAACGCTTTGCAGGTAAACGCCGTCTTGCCCGTTGAATCAGGAATGATTTCTTCCGCGCAGTCTGCCGAATCCTGTCTTCACATGCTGGGTAGGCATACCCTAGTTTACCTCTTGGTTTGACACCAAATCGGATACCCATGCCTGGTTTAGCCAGCCTCTCACAGCTGTTGCCCGGGGGGTGGCCGCTGTCGCATGCTGACAGCTACTAGGAGCCACAGGCACGAGCTGGGTGTCAGACTTGGACCAGAGGGGGATGGGTCCTGAAAGGACATGAGAGCCATCCTTACCAAAGGTGCTACCAATGCCTGACACCCCGTACCCCCCAATGCAAACTAAGAGGCGCATGATAGACAACAAAAAAATAAACCTATCAATGCAAACTAACGGACACAATAGACAACAAAGACGTGAAATAACCTGCAACTTGGCGACCAGTCAACTGCCGAAATACTTGATTCTGGTCACGATGACGATGATGATGATATTTGTTGAAGCTAAACCTCCAGAAATATGTGCAGCTCGTGAACAGAACTAAACAAACTAATCATTCACCAACTAAAGTTGAGAAAAAGATGCTTGCTCTAGATCAGTGGTTTTCAGCCTTTTTTGGCCCATGCACCCCTTCATCATATGTTCTAAATGGTACCCCCCCCCCCCCGCACTTCCTATTTCCTCCCTATAACACCCCCCCCCCCCCCCGCCACTACACAGTATACGCAAAAACGGAAGCTAAATTTAATAACACAAACTAGAACAAGTCTAGACATCTAAATAAAATGTGATTTGCGGGTGTACTTACGTTATAAAACGAATTTCAGAAGGGCTAGACTTACAGAACCGTAAAGTATGGACGGAAAACCAATATCAAGTAATCGGTTCTTGTATTAACGCGATCTTGAAACAATCTTAATTCCCCCCACCCACCTCCTGAAAACGTTAGAATCCCCCCCCCCCCCCCGGAAAGATATCATAATAGTATAAAGAGTGCTAAAGAAAGAGAGGACGATCTAACATGAAGTTCGTAATTCTGCACACCGTGTTCGAAACACGGTGTAATTGGTGTGTGTGTGGGTTTATGTGTATAAGTGTATGTGTATGTGTGTGAGGGTGTATGTGTTGGTGTCTGTATGGATGCGTGTGTGTGTGTGATGTTTTGTCAATATAATTGTGTCCGAGAACCCCCCACCCCCCTCTCTCTCTCTCCCTTTCCCCAAACACGCAGCTAACGTGTAAGTTTTAGGGACGAGTATAATTGTCTATGGCAATGCCAAACTTAACTGCGTTGACATAGTGGATAGTGCCTCCGCCTGCCAAGACAGTAGTCAGAATTCAGTTGCCAGCAGTGGCAAGGTTGATTGGTCCCACCTTGTATAGCTCTATGAGTCGACCCAGTACAGTTCTATGAGTCCACCCAGTATAGCTCTAGGGGTCCACCCAGTAAAACTCTAGGGGTCCACCCAGTATAGCTCTAGGGGTCGACCCAGTATAGCTCTAGGGGTCCACCCAGTATAGCTCTAGGGGTCCACCCAGTATAGCTCTAGGAAGAGACCTGGCCAGCCTACCTCAAATGTAGTGGTCTGAAGTATGATAAAGTTTCACGTTCCAAAGGCGACAACTTCTATGCGACTGCCATAGCCCTGTGCTGCAATGTAGACTACAGAAGATCAAACAATTGCAACAGATGACAACGGGACTTTGTAATACCTCCAGAGTTTGCACACTAGTATACAATCAATTAATGAAAGTGGACATTCCAGTCCAGGTTGATTCTCTTATACGTATAGGAAAGCTCGGAGTGATGTGATGCAAGTTATTGATTCAGCTTAACTCAAGAAACTGCTAACATTTCTGGCGAAGATCGTTGCAATTATAATACAAGATCCCGGTTTAAATAGATAAAACATTTTCAAGTGTTACTTAGTACCCACATACAAGTTACATATATCAATCAATGATATATTACCTACAATGGACAGCTGAAACAGAACCTAACTTGTGCCATTTCTGTTACAGGTACCCGCTGGAGAACGCTCCTCAGAATTATAAGTGTAACTGTTGATAACACAGGCGACTAAAGGAGACAAGTGTGATAACACAAGATATTGAGCGAGATAAATGAGATAACACAAGCGACTGAGGAAAACAAATGAGACAACTCAAGTGGCTGAGGGAGACAACTTCTCAAACACGAAGCATATCTAAAGATCTGTTTAATTCATCATTTACCTCCCTTAACTATGAAAAAAGAACTTGACAATATTTAGAACACATCTTTTATTACACTATCACTGAAAGTTACGTAAGCACACTGTTGTATTACCACATCTATTACTACGCTGTTACTGAAGGTGACATAAGTTCAATACTGTATTATCACACTTTCCATTAAGCTACCACTGAAACTTACATAAGTAAAATGTTGTATTATCACATCTTCCATTACGCTACCACGGAAAGTTACATAAGACACTGTTGCACTATAAATGAAAGTTACATAAGTACGCTGTTGTGTTATCACATCATTTATTACGCTCTCACTGAAAGTTGCAATTAAACAAACAAAACAGTAATTTGTTTTCAGAATTCCATTGTGGTGTTTTTATTTATTTACTGTTTTGGAAATAAATGTGATTAATGCAACCTAAAGACTATATTCATGACATTCATCGTAAGCCTTGATCAGCAACTGGTGTAGGATCGAAGCTCCAACAGGCGGACAGTTTGCAGATCCAGCAGCTTCTGCAGCATGTCTTGTTCCAGAGGTATTGGTGTTACCTTTTCTCTGGAGTAAACTAGGCAGACCGAGAGAGGGATCATGCAGCATGGACAACACTGGGTGTCTGAATGCAGGGTGTGAGCTAAGGAGAGGTATAAATCCATTTTACAAACTTTCGTCTGTCAAGACGCAAGGCAACAGTTAAGTCGCTTAAAAGTCGACAGGGTCGACTTCATGGCACCAGGTTTTATCCCATATGACTCGGTCTCTTTCCGCAGCGCGGACAGCGTCGCACAAAGCACGAACTCCGTAGCTCTAGCGACGACCCTCAGGAGTCTCTGAAAAATTTCACTCGTGAACCGAAGGACGCGGCCCGGAATCGAACCCACAACCTTCGGAGCCCGAGTCAAAGGGCTTGACCACTTCGCCACAGAGACTCCCTTACAGTAACAGCTAAGTGTACTTGTAAATAAGGTAAGGTAAGGTAACAGTAAGTTTTAGTAAAGTCAGCATCATCAGTTATAGCATTGTAATTATTCTCATAAGCTTTATTATCCCTCCATTCCTTTGCTTTCTGTGACGCATACAGACACTGCTGGACGAAGAGCATTAGTCAACGCACCCCCCAACATACGCCGATGGTAATAAGTACTGATCATCTTCTCACTTCCCTATAACATTGAATGCCATTGTACATCTCTAAGGTGAGTTTAGTTGAGAACTGACATAACATCACTCAGGACATTTTCATACGTGCTCCGTCCTCATCTTCAACAGCCAGCGAAAAATCCCAATACTACTGGTAGCAGTTGTATTCTGTATATGTCTCCGTCTGGCCTGTCCTCGGAGTACTGAGCGTCAGTCAGATCCTCTGGTCACTCCCTGGCACTCCATTCTCTCCAGGCTACTATGATCTATCTGTACAACCACACTATACGCACCACAGAGCATTGATCACATCTACCTTATCATGTACCAACACAACACCCAGTGGGTGTAAGAATGAGCGCTCTTATCATCAGGGTTAGTGAATATAGTTTCACAATCCTGAATATCATTTGTGAAGTCAGCCACAGGTAATTTAAAAGTAGACTGCTTTGTGTTGATTTTCATAATGGTATCAGTATCAGCCTTTGAGAAAGTAATGGCAAACTTATGATGTTTAGTAGCGAAGATACAAACAATAGATTGCACGATTTATGGCCTGGCATATTTATCTGCATCTCGTCAGGTACATACTACAGAAATCACACAACATAAACTTTAGCAATCAGCTAAATCCTTGAAGCTGAAATATGCAACACATATTCACACAGAAATTTGAATTGTCTACTACAGTAATTGTAAACTGACTATCATGTCATTTTGTTTGCGCCACCTTGAAGGATTTATCTTATTACTTTCATTTATGCAGAGTGATTTCTACAGTATGCACGTGAGAAGATGCAGATAAATATGCCAGGCAGTAAATCCGTTATTTGAATTCACTATGAGAAAACATTGTTTTAAATTTCTGAAACTGATGAATGTAAAATTATGTATTTGTTGGAGCACCCTGTTGTTTAGCTGCTTATCTATTCTGCCGATGTAAGGAGACTGGCACCTGCATGTAAACTGATAAATACAATTTGATATGGTGTACAGAGTTCGTGCTTTGTGCGACGTTTTCCGAGCTGTGGAAAGAGACCGAGCTGCGGAAAGAGACCACGCCATATGGGATTAAACCTGGTGCGATGAAGTCGACCCTTTCGACTTTTTAAGCGACAGAGTTACTATTACTGCTGAGGTGGGAATAGGTGTGGTTCTGTACCCTCCACATAATGACACTAGAAGACCGAGTTTCTATCCAGGTCCTTTGACTTGTCCCCTGTGGTGTGTCGGCTTGGCCAGGTTCCCGTCTTTAAAAAACCTGTCAGGTGTCAACCTACCTACATCAGCAAAACAGATAGGCAGTTAAGTAACCGGATGGTTGAACACATACCCAATTGGATTGACAGAATAATAAATGGTAATATGTTACCACAAAATAATATATTACCACAAAATAATATGTGTATGAAACAAGCAAGAACGCAAGTAAATCTGGTTGGATATTGTGCATATATTTGCATTATTACTTTTATAAAACTCCATATTTACAATAACTATTTTCAATCCATTACAATTAAATAATACTGCTATCTATATAACTAAAATGATATTGACTTTTTAAAATCAAAAACAGAAATAACAATTAGAACACAATTTTTACAATTATTTTGCTTAAAATATAAGTATCACAAGAAAAATCTGTTGGAATATTATTGAAAAGAAATTATAAAAGATCTGAAAAAGAAAACACATTGATTATTATGCAACTTGGTACCAATAAGATTAAATTAGCCGTACATACAGAAGCAAAGGATGACGACAGACACAAACAGTTAGAATTACAAATCCACAAATTAATAATAAAGATGCTTTAACTCCAGTCAAGGCACAGTGGAAAATTGTCAAAAAGTGTCAGAAAGAAAACAGTCAATGTTCTTTGGCCATGTCATGAGAAGGGAACAACTGGAATGCATTGTAACAACTGGTAAAGTTAAATGAAAAAAGAGATAAAAGGATGGCAGAGAGAAAAGATACTAGACAGTCTTGCAACATTTTTCTTCGGTACTATAACCCTGTTGTGCCTTTCAGTGTTAGGCTCAAAATAGATCTTAACTGAACTTTGTGTGCGCCTCATCCTCATGAAACAGATCCTTTGCAGAAGGTCACTCTCATCACCATGGCTCACTGAAAAGTTTCTCAATCCTTTGCAGAAGGACACTCTCATCATCATGGCTCACTGAAAAGTTTCTCAATCCTCTGCAGAAGGACACTCTCATCATCATGGCTCACTGAAAAGCTTCTCAATCCTTTGCAGAAGGACACTTTCATCATCATGGCTCACTGAAAAGCTTTTCACTCCTTTGCAGAAGGACACTCTCATCATCATGGCTCACTGAAAAGTTTCTCAATCCTCTGCAGAAGATCACTCTCATCATCATGGCTCACTGAAAAGCTTCTCAATCCTTTGCAGAAGGACACTCTCATCATTATGGCTCACTGAAAAGCTTCTCAATCCTTTGCAGAAGGAAACTCTCATCATCATGGCTCACTGAAAAGTTTCTCAATCCACTGCAGAAAGTCACTCTCATCATCATGGCTCACTGAAAAGCTTCTCAATCCTTTGCAGAAGGACACTCTCATCATCATGGCTCACTGAAAAGTTTCTCAATCCACTGCAGAAAGTCACTCTCATCATCATGGCTCACTGAAAAGTTTCTCAATCCTTTGTCATTTCTCCTAACTCAAGCAACCACATGACCAACATGTCTTCAGTGCCCTATGCCCATCCCCATGATTTAGTTCAGTTCAGTATTTACGAGAGAAAAACAATTCAGCCTTGGTCAACCTGCTTCTTCAGCATTGATTATAATTGAGATCCATTTTTTTTTGTAAGTTTTGATTTTCTTTCTATGTTTGCTCTCTTTCGAGTTAGTCCTAAACTGGACTGGTTGTATTTTACCGCTGTGTCTCCACATCATGGTCGGCCATGTCCTTGTTACTATAGAAACCATGCCCTCCATTGCAGTTCTACCCTAACAACCGTGACATGTGACCAACATATTCCAGTTTCCCAGACATGACGGTGTTAATGAGCCAGATTTCTTCCATGTCCAGATCTTGTAGAATGTCCGTGTGTTTCTTCTTCTTGGTCCAGGCTATTCTAAGAACTGTTCAGTAATATTTAAGTTCAAAAGTCCTAATTTTTCTTTAAATAAACACATATGGTATTGTTTGGCGCTCATAGAAGGAGAAGAAGGAAGTAGAGATTAGAGGATGCACTAGACAACATAAAAATTGAAAGCTACAGTTACCGACCGGGATTCAAACCTATTACCTCCAATTGACGACAGCACCTCGCTGCAGGCAAGTTGGTCATGTGTCGAAGTACACTTGTTCATATTCAGTCTTAAATATTCTATGAAGCCATCATTTGTGAGGAAAACTTCCTGCATTGTTTCTATTGTGCCCTTGTGCTAGACCCTCTGTGAGACGGAGCCTTATCATCTTCAACCTAAGTTCACTCCAAATGAGCCTTTTCACAACCTGATGCTGAAAGACAAATCCAGGAGAGAGAAAGAAAGAAACAGGAGTGATGCTGCTACTGCTATGTGTTTGTTTGCAGTCTTGTCTTTGTGTACAGAAACAATGCAGTCGCAAAGAAATAAACTAAATTATAACTGAATATTTCAGTCAGACGAGGGGCAATCAGCAAGTTACAAACCGGCATGGGGAAGCTAAACATATAGTTGGTAGTTACTAAAGGTGTTATTCTGTGGTAGCACCATCCATCTGTGTGTTTTCCAGAAGAGACATAAGCATGTGAATGCTGCATCATACTCTGAAGTTTGCCGATGCTTTATGGATGCAATCCAAAGAAATTACCTAGGTCTACTGACAAGAGAAGCAGCTGTTTATCATAGCAATGCCAGATAATATAGCTCAATTACACTATAGACAAATGAGGAAAAACTCAAGTGATAAATTCTTCAACATCTGTCCTATAATTGACTTAGCCACAAGTATTTGGCCCACTAAAAATTAAAAATTCATCTTGACAGAAATGTCTCTCAAATGATAGAGGTTGAAAAGGGAGTGGGAATGTGACGGAGACAGCAGAGCACATACTACTAGGCTGCATGTTTTCAAACACTGACACAAAAATGGGTAAAGTGTATCATGTTGGTGGTATATGTTGAACATATATGTTGGTGAAGAATATGTTGAAAAATAAACAGGAGATGATAAATACTGTTTAAAGTTCAAATCTCATACAAAATCTTTTCATATCCATTTGTATGACAGTAAGTCACAAAATAGTGTGTAAACAAAGCTATATGAGATGTGAACTTTAAAAATATTTATTTATTATTATTATTTTTTTTTCAAAAGAATTTATTATTGTACATAATCTCTCTTTATTTCTCAACATAACCTCCACAAACGCTGATGCATTTATCCCATCATTTTATCAGTCCTCCAACATCGGCATCATAGATGTATTTGAGCTAATGCTTAGTCATGTTCATATCTCACGGTCAACTTCTTCATGATCAGCACTTCCAAGGATGTGTACCGCTTTTCACGAAACAAACACTTGCCGCCATAGGCAGGCAACATTTCTTTATGACTCTCATTGACAGTAAATCTTCTGGCCCGACCAAAAAAATCTCAAAATAGTGTAATGAACTTTGGTGGTGCAATCTTCAAGTATGGCAAAATATTCAAAACAATGTTTTCCCTAGTGAATTTGAATAACGAAGACACAAACAATAGACTGCACGATTTATTGCCTGGCATATTTTGCTGCATCTCGTCGGTTCATACTGCAGAATTCACACAACATAAAGTAAATTGACTAGATAAATACTTCAAGCTGAAATATACACATGTTCGCACAGTAATGTCAGTTGTCTACCATGGTAATTTTAAGCTGACTAACATGTCTTTCTGTTTGCACAAATCTGGTTTGCGTTGATTGATCATTATTGCTTCTGCAAACTTTAACAAGTGAGTATTTTGTGTGTTAAACAACACGTGAAAGGCAATGTCTCTGTCAATCACATGGCCGCTTTCGAGAATGTGTCTAGCAATTGAAGACATGGGAAGCTTCCGGTGTGTCGGCCCCACTAGGCTCGCATCGCCTGTGTGTCGTATTTTGTCCACCCATTGAGGTATGTGTTCTGACACTCTTTTGTTCAGCCGCCGCTTTGTTCTGCCGATGTAGGAAGCCTGGCACCTACATGTGAATTGGTAAATACAATTGTTTATGGCGTACAGAGGAACAGGCTCTTTTACTGCTGGTGTGGGAATTGGTGTGGTTCTATACCTAGCTCGTCTGTGGTCATTAGTATATCGTCCACATAACGACGGTAGAAGACCAAGTTGTTAATATCTGAGGATCTCTTTTCTTCTAAATTTGCCATGAAGATGTCTGCTAGAATAGGACCAAGAGGACTCCCCATGGCCACTCCGTCAATTTGGCGGTATGACTTAGTTAGAAAATTGAATTGTATGTTGGCGGTACATAGTAGTAGTAGCCTCTCCAGAATAGACGTTGGTATGCCTAGTTTTAGTTGTTTGTCTTTAATGCGTTCCCTTATTTAAAATATACTTATATATTATATTTTAAATATATTATTATATAAAATATATTTAATATATATTTATATTAAAATTACCGTGGTAGACAACTGACATTACTGTGAGAACATGTATATATTTCAGCTTGAAGGATTTATCTAGATAATTTACTTTATGTTGTGTGAATTCTGCAGTATGTACCTGATGAGATGCAGCGAAATATGCCTGGCAATAAATCATGCAATTTATTGTTTGTGTCTTCGTTATTCAAATAGCAAATATTGTCAATACCACATGCACATGAAACAGCATACACAAATGAGCATGCATATGCCAAACATTGAGATCAATCTAGTTGGATATGGCACCCTTTAAAAAAAAAAAAAACCTTTATAAACTATCAACAACAAACAGTTTTCAACTGCCTTATATCATGTTTATGACTTACTGAGACTTACCCTTGTAGCTACCTTACTGACTTACCCCGGTAGTTAGCTTACTGTCTTATCCTGGTAGTTAGCTTACTGTCTTATCCTGGTAGTTAGCTTACTGTCTTATCCTGGTAGTTAGCTTACTGTCTTATCCTGGTAACTAACTTACTGTCTTATCCTTGTAACTAACTTACTGACTTATGGTCATAACTAACTTACTGACTTATGGTCATAACTAACTTACTGACTTATGGTAACTTACTGACTAACCCTTGTAACTAAGTTACTGTCTTATCCTGGTAACTAACTTACTGACTTATGGTCATAACTAACTTACTGACTTATGGTAACTTACTGACTAACCCCTATAACTAACTTACTGACTTATCCTGGTAACTAACTTACTGACTTATCCTGGTAACTAAATTACTGACTTATCCTGGTAACTAACTTACTGACTTATCCTGTTAACTAACTTACTGACTTATCCTGGTAACTAACTTACTGACTTATCCTGGTAACTAACTTACTGACTTATCCTGGTAACTCACTTACTGACTTATCCTGGCAACTAACTTACTGACTTATCTGGCAACTAACTTAATGACTTACCCCCATAACTAACTTACTGACTTATGGTCATAACTACCTTACTGACTTATCCAGGCAACTAACTTACTGACTTTCATAACTACCTTACTGACTTACACTCATAACTACCTTACTGACTTATCCTGGCAATTAACTTACTGACTTACCCTCATAATTAATTTACTGACTTATCCTAGCAACTAACTTACTGACTTACACTCATAACTACCTTACTGACTTATCCTGGCAACTAACTTAATGACTTACCCCTGTAACTAACTTACTGACTTACACTCATAACTACCTTACTGACTTATCCTGACAACTAACTTAATGACTTACCCCTGTAACTAACTTACTGACTTACACTCATAACTACCTTACTGACTTATCCTGGCAACTAACTTACTGACTTACCCCCATAACTAACTTACTGACTTACCCCCATAACTAACTTACTGACTTACCCCCATAACTAACTTAGTGACTTACCCCCTTAACTAACTTAGTGACTTACCCCCATAACCAACTTACTGACTTACCCCCATAACTAACTTACTGACTTACCCCCATAACTAACTTACTGACTTACCCCCATAACTAACTTACTGACTTACCCCCATAACTAACTTAGTGACTTACCCCCATAACTAACTTAGTGACTTACCCCCATAACTAACTTAGTGACTTACCCCCTTAACTAACTTAGTGACTTACCCCCATAACTAACTTACTGACTTACCCCCATAACTAACTTACTGACTTACCCCCATAACTAACTTACTGACTTACCCCCATAACTAACTTACTGACTTACCCCCATAACTAACTTAGTGACTTACCCCCATAACTAACTTACTGACTTACCCCCATTATTAACTTAGTGACTTACCCCTATAACTAACTTAGTGACTTATCCTGGCAAATAACTTAACTGACTTACCCCATAACTACTTTACTGACTTATCTTGGCAACTAACTTAATGACGTACCATCATAACCACCTTAATTACTTACCCTTGTAACTACCTAACTGACTTACCCCCATAACTAACTTAATGACTTACCTCTGTAACTAACTTACTGATTTATCCTGGCAACTAACTTACTGACTTACCCTCATAACTAACTTACTGACTTATCCTGGCAACTAACTTACTGACTTACCCTCATAACTAACTTACTGACTGACCCCCCTCCATAACTACGTTACTGATTTACCCCCATAACTACCTTATTGACTTACCCTCGTAGCTACCTTACTGACTTACCCCTGTAACTAACTTACTGACTTATCCTGGTAACTAACTTACTGACTTACTCCCATAACTACCTTATTGACTTACCCTCGTAGCTACCTTACTGACTTACCCCGTAACTAACTTACTGACTTACTCCCATAACTAACTGACTGACTTACCCCCATAACTACCTTACTGACTTACCCTCATAAGTACCTGACTGACTTACCCCCCATACCTACCTTACTGACTTACCACACCCCCCCCACTACCTTACTGACTTATCCTTGTTAACTACCTGACTGACTTACCCCCATACCTACCTGACTGACTTACCCCCATAAGTACCTGACTGACTTACCCCCATAACTAACTGACTATCACTTGCATAATGTAACAGAGCTTTCATAAATCAACCGTTTCCAGTCTTGTTTGTTTGCAATGAAAGTTATTTAGCTGCATTATTCCTTCCTTGTAACTACATTATTGAACATATAATGACATGTGCTTTCCTTTATTCATTGCATATTCACATCTCTACCGCAGTTAACCCAGGTTGAATGATGGTTTATACAGAAACAAGAGCCTCATCACATGTGTGGGGCTTCACCAGTTGCATAGTTTCTTACTGCTTCATAAAATGTTGCCAACACAAACAACGAATGGAAACAGATACAAAGGTATTCCGATGACAGATAACTCTGCAGACACACGTAGTGATGGGACTTCACATAGACTAGGTCATGGCATTATGGAATGAAGTAACCAGCTGTCTCTCTGAGCTTTCCTTCCAGAAACCTCTGGTACCCATTCTATGAGACCGAGTACCCATTCTATGAGACGGAGTACCCATTCTATGGGACTGAGTGGGGGTCAAGGCTGTAAGCAAATATATTCCTTCATCAGGTGGAGAATGAGCCAGGACTGCTATGCCCAAGTGTTACCAGGGTCCATAAAACAACAGAGAAAAGTAACCCACCAAGTGTGGCTTAAGAAGTCATTAAGGACGGTTGGCATAGAGATAGCTAACTCAGCTAATAGAAATCCTTAGCTGCAAAATTCAATTAATCATGAACCAGTCTTCATTAAAGAAAGGAAAAATCATTTGGCCATCCAAGGTGGAAAGAAGTGATTCTCTTAGAAGACAATTAATATGATGTGAAGAAAGGAGTTTGAATGTTACCTTCTTTCATGTAGGCCAATACATGGAGAAGAAAACTAGACACCGATGAGTAATGTTGAAACAACAGGGGAAAAGCCACAAGATAGCAAATGACAGGAAGAGTTGGCGTAATGTAGAAACAACAGGGAAAAAGCCACAAGAGATAGCAAATGACAGGAAGAGTTGGCGTAATGTAGAAACAACAGGGAAAAAGCCACAAGAGATAGCGAATGACAGGAAGAGTTGGCATGACATGGTTGAGCACCTATGTTCCACTGGGGGATAAAAGGAATTAGTAGTAGATTTATCCCCTCCCAGGAAAATAGGAAGCAATCCCTACCAGGAGAATAGGGAGCAACCCCTCACAGGGGAATAGAAAGCAACCCCTCACAAGAGAATGGGGAGCAACCCCTCAAAGGAGACATGGGAGCAACCCCTCACAAGAGAATAGGGAGTAACCCCTCACAGGAGAATAGGGAGCAGCCTCTACCAGAGGATTTTGAGCAATCCCTCCTAGAAGGTTTGGGAGCACCCCCTCACAGTCGTTAAATATGAAGCCAAGATGTTCAAAGTTATTACAAATAATAAGGAAAGAAATAAGGATAGAAATAAGAGAGAGAATTGGAAAGCAAACACATGAAAGTAATAAAAGAGTCTGCACCATCAGTTCATGCTTTCTCAAATTAACTGCCGATTTATGAATCCAGTTTGCACATTTTTTGCTGAGGTATAACTTGCGGTAAAACCTGGCCTTGCCATCATGCTAGAGTTCTGTGTTTTTACAAAATGTACCGACCTTTCTCCCAGCTGAGAAAACAAATTGGAGACAAAATAAACTAGTCGCCCAAACTCATAATACAGAACTTAGTATATGTGAAACCCTTAGCTGTAACATCTTCTGTCTACTGTGGGGTTCCTTGTCCTGTGGGTGAGAATAAAAGATGACTACTGACAGGTATATAAGTGTTTACATACTCAAATGAAACCACACAGAACATTGACACCAATCAGAATGTGGATCAATGAAACCACACAAAACAATGACACCAATCAGAACATGGATCAATGAAACTACACAGAACAATGACACCAATCAGAATGTGGAAAATGAAACCATACAGAACAATGACACCAAAAAGACATGAGTCAATGACACAACATGGAATGACACCATCAGAACATAGATCAATGAAACCACACAGAACAATGACACCAATCAGAATGTGGATCAATGAAACCACACAGAACAATGACACCAATCAGAACATAGATTAATGAAACCACACAGAACAATGACACCAATCAGAACATAGATCAATGAAACCACACAGAACAATGACACCAATCAGAACATAGATTAATGAAACCACACAGAACAATGACACCAATCAGAACATAGATCAATGTCACAACATGGAATGACACCAATCAGAATGTGGATCAATGAAACCACAAAGAACAATGACACCAATCAGAACATAGATCAGGGAAACCACACAGAACAATGACACCAATCAGAACATAGATCAATGACACAACATGGAATGACACCATCAGAACATTGATCAATGAAACCACACAGAACAATGACACCATCAGAACATAGATCAATGAAACCACACAGAACAATGACACCAATCAGAATGTGGATCAATGAAACCACACAGAACAATGATACCAATAAGAACATAGATCAATGAAACCACACAGAACAATGACACTAATCAGAACATAGATCAATGAAACCACACAGAACAATGACACCAATCAGAACATAGATCAATGAAACCACACAGAACAATGACACCAATCAGAACATAGATCAATGACATCACACAGAATGACACCATCAGAACATAGATCAATGTATCATCATGGAACAATCATATCACCTGAATATGAAATAATGAAACCACTCAAAATATGAAATAATTAAACCACTCAAAACAGGAAATGATGAAACTTCTTGAAAAACATTAAATAATGAAACCACCTGTAAATCATGAACTAATAAAACCAGCTGTAAGCCATGAACTAATGAGACTACATGAAAAGCATGAAATAACGAACCCACCAAACAAATAAGAAATAATAAAAATATGTGAAAAGCAATGAAACTAATCAGACCATGTGAAAACCATGAAATAATTAAACCATCTGAAAAAACATCAAATAATGAAACCACCAAAACATGAAATAATAAAAATTCAAGAAAAACATGGAGCAATGAAACTACCTGGGAAAAAAAAAACACAAAATAATGAAACTACACAAAGAATATGAAATAAACAAAATATGTGAAAAATATGAAATAATGAAACCGCCTAAAAAACATGAATTAATGAGATCACTTTAAAAACATGAAATAATGAATTCTTTTGAAAATCATGAAGGATGAAACCGTCTAGAACATGAAAAAATAAACAACAATTAAAAAGAAGTCACTGAGGAAATGAAAAAGCCAAACGACCTGAAACATAATAAACATTTAGAAATCTAGATCATGAAATAAGGAATCCACCTGAAACACAATATAACGAAATAGCAGGAACAGTGGGTCACACAGTAGATGAAACAAAACCACCTAAAACAGAACTCCATGTGGACCATGAAATAATGAAACCACCTGGCATATGAAACAACCAGTAAACAAAACAATGAAATAACCAGAATGTGAAATAATGAAATCAACCAGCACAAGACACAATGAAATAACCAGAACATGAAATAATGAAACCATAGAAAGGAGTCTCCTGGAATATGAAACAAACAGAGTGTACAATGAAACATGAAACACAGCCTGGAACATAAAACAATATGAAACAAAAAAACCACATGAAACAAGAAAACCACATGAAACTGGATTAAATAGATTGACCTTTAAAACAAAACAATTTAAAACATATAGCATTGCATAGCTAGGGGATGGCAACAGTCAACATGACATCTTAAGCTAACAGTATCACCAGTTTCTGAATAAATTTACAGCAATATGATTTCAGGAAAGTAAAATGTCTCCATAACAGTGCCAAGCCAGGGACAGCAATACAAAAGAAAGTGTCAACAATTGCAAAATAAACTGCAAACTGAAAATATTACCAATAAACAATGGTTGATTAGATAAAATCTCTCCTCCAAGGTTATTTATATAAAATCTCTCTTCCAAGATTTATATAAAACCTTGCTTCCAAGCTTATCAGATAAATTCTCTCCTTCGAATTTATTATATAAAATCTCTCTTCCAAGATTATTATATCAATTCTCTCTTTCAAGCTTATATAAATTCACTCCTCCAAGCTTATCAGATAAATTCTCGCCTTCAAGCTTATATAAATGCACTACTCCAAGCTTATTAGATAAATTCTCTCCTTCAAATTTATTATATAAAATCTCTCTTCCAAGCTTATTAGATAAATTCTCTCCTTCAAGCGTATGACCTACCCTTTGTGATTTCCAACTGCCATTTGATATTTAGTGTGCAGAACTTGCACTCAGGTAATTCTGTTTTTCACCCTCATCTGAGAAAGTTAGGCATGCAGTCTAAGCACCCAAGAGATCAGAGGAAATGTGTGATATTAGAAACTACTGGTTCTTGTAAAAAAACACCCAGCCTTTTGTCAGGGATTCACACCCAGTAACTCCTGAGCTTGGGGCAGACATAACTTCTCAGCCGCATCAGCCCGTCTGCAACATATTTATCTTTTAGTTTAGTTTTTAGTTTAGTTTAGTTGATGGATCAACGTCACAGCACATGGGAATAACCCATAAGTGCTCCGTTCTACTCCTAACTCAAGCCTGAGTCCGGAGAATCTCAGCTCAGTACAAGCACCGGCGAGGATCCTGAAATACTTTGGGTAGATTTTTAACTTGAAACTTTGCCCAGGCAGCGCCGCTAGGCTACTCTTTTTCGATTTCCAACTGCCAAGGGATTTTTTACGTGTGCAACAACAATACACACTGGGCGTCCGATCTCACTACCCAGAGACCAGGGGAAACTTTTTTACTATAAGTCCACATGAAAAAATCCCGGCCCTCACCGGGGCTTGAACCCGGGACCTCCAGCACTCGAGGCGAACACCATACCTCAAGACCACCCAGTACCCCATCTTTCGTTTATCTTTTTAAGCAGATGTAAACTCCATGGCAACTTTATGTATGAAAGTATGTCACGTGTATATATCATCATCATCATCATCCAGTGCTATGCCGGCTGGCATGGGCAATCATGCTTCTCTACAAACTGTCATCTCTGACGACCTGGATCTATTCATGTGTTGACTCTCTTCCATGCTACGACACAAGACAGTCAGGAATGTTCTCACACTGTCTTCCTCCATCTCTCTTTTTGACAAATCTTTCCGGTTATCAGAACTTGTTCCAGCTTTTGTCTTCTCATAATATAACAAAAAATACGATGACTGCCTCTTTCTGATGTTTGTGATAAGTTGTCTTTGCGATATAGCCTCCCTCAAAATGTCCATATCACTCATTCCTGGATGTCCAACTAATTTTCAGCATTCTTCTATAAAACCACATCTCCAAGGTTTCCATGGATTTTTCCGCCTGTTTACTAATTGTTCAGGATTCGCAGCCATATGTTAAAACTGGTTCTACGTAACTTGCAAGAACTCTTTTTCTAACTTCCAAGGACAATGAGCTATTGCATAAAGTGTACAATAAAAAGTATATAAAACGGTCATTCACTGCCAATATAGTGCCTTGTGTTGTATGGCAGAGGTGTCTTGAGCAGGTTAGGGTTTTCTTTTTGCCCCCGACAGAAAAAAAAACTCCACACCTTACCGAGGATTCGAATCCGGGTCTCCAGAAGGAGAATCCGGCAATCTAGACACTCAGTCAGCCCCTCCTCCCAAAAAGTATATAATCATTCTAATATGTGTTGAAGTATAATGAAGCAATTACTTTATAAAAGTAAAGACATACTCAGTATATGGTGCTTGCGCTCCCATTATCAGACCAGCCAACACTCAATAGATGAACTAATCAGTATCACATTCATCACCTCTACTTCCCATTATCACATTCACTGCCTCTATTTCCCATTATCACATTCACTGCCTCTATTTCTCATTATCACATTCACTGCCTCTATTTCCCATTATCACATTCACTACCTCTATTTCCCATTATCACAATCACTGCCTCAACTTCCCATTATCACATTCACCTTCTCTACTTCCACTTATCACATTCACCGCCTCTATTTTCTATTATCACATTCACCGCCTCGACTTCCCATTATCACATTCACCGCCTCGACTTCCCATTATCACATTCACTGCCTCTATTTCCTAGTATCACATTCACCGCCTCGACTTCCCATTATCACATTCACCACCACTACTTCCTATTATCACATTCACCGCCTCGACTTCCCATTATCACATTCACCGCCTCGACTTCCCATTATCACATTCACCACCTCTACTTCCTATTATCACATTCACCGCCTCGACTTCCCATTATCACATTCACTGCCTCTATTTCCCATGATCACATTCACCACCTCTATTTCCCATGTAATTCCCTGATTCCCATTTTATGCTGGGTAGACCAGGGAGCCGAGGTCCATCTGGCAAAATCCAGGCTTTCATGAGGATTCAATCACCTGACCACCAGGCTGGCAGGCCAGCAGGCTACCCCCAGCTCAACCATAGCTTCCCCAAATTCTTTGTGCCAGTCTTATACTGCAAGTTTCATATTATTGTAAAACAAATGGCAGAAAGTGAGATGGGCCTTACAGTGAAGTTCTTAATCTCTGTCAGTGTTATATTGCAAGATTCATATTATTATTCGAACAAATGGCACAATGTAAGACAAACCTTAAGACCAAATTCTTAATCCTTGAAAATAAAGTTCATGCATTCTCCACCCTTCCTCTTTTGCTTTCATCCTCTCTCTCTCTCTCTCTCTCTCTCTCTCTCTCTCTCTCTCTCTCTCTCTCTCTCTCTCTCTCTCTCTCTCTCTCTCTCTCTCTCTCTCTCTCCATCTCTATCCCTTCCTCTCTCTCACAGGTCTCTCATTTTCCTTCCCCTTTCCTCCCTCCCTCTCTTGCCTGCAATCATGTAGGTGTGCAGAGTTAATTTTAAAAATGCATGATAAATGAAAGCAGGGATTCAAACTAAAATAATCCAACATACTAATGAAAATACTGCCTAGAGATGCATAGATGTTGGCTGATCTACCTGGTCCCAAGTTAGCAAACCTTTGCTTACTCTGCATAAACTACATCATTTGAAGGAAACGAATGTTGTACTGCACAACAAACAGGATATACATCTGTAGTAGTCCATGATTCCAAAAAAATCATGGACATCAGACACGCTCTTACTGAGCCTGAGATATGTTCTTGAGCCCTGAAGGAATAATGGATTTCAAAATGTTATTTTGGACCCCATAGGAATAATGGAATCTCCTGGATCCTGAAAAAATCATGAGCATCTGAGATTTTCTCTTGCATCTTGATGGAATCATGGACATCTGAGGTGTTCTCTTGTATCCTGAAGTAATCATGGGCATCTGAGAAGTTCTCTTGTATCCCTATGGAATCATGGATATATGAGATGTTCCCTTCAATCCTAGAGGAATCATGGATATCTGAAGTATTCTCTTGTATCTTTAAGGAATCATCGACATCTGAGATGTTCTCTTGTATCCTGAAGGAATCATGGACATCTGAGGTATTCTTTTGTATCCTTAAGAAATCATGGACATCTGAGATGTTCCTGTATCCTGATGGAATAATGGACATCTGAGATGTCATCTTGTATCCTGTTGGAATCATTGGCATCTGAGATGTTCTCTTGTATCCTGAAGGAATCATGGACAACCAAAATGCTCTCATTGAGTGTGAGATGGTTTCTTGAGCGCTGAAAGAATCTATGACATTTGAAATGTTCTCATAGATCCTGAGGGAATCATGTCTATTCCTGATGTTCAAGGACCAAATAAATCTTGGGCATTTAAAACAGTCCCATGATCTCTGAAGGAATCACAGGCATCTTGAATGCTCTCAGAAACCCTGAAAGAATCGCCAGCATCCAAAGTGTTCTCATGACACTTAATTAAATCCTGGGCATCTAAGACATTTGTTTATTGCCTAGAGTGAGACGCAGAATCTTTACCAAGCAGAATAGAGTGTATCAAATAATAAGCACCAACGGAAGAATAGAGATTAAGGCTAGCCACCGTGGCAAGGAAATGCTCTTTAATATGTTATTTATTATCCTGACTCCCAGTCCGTGAGTGGCACAAGTTCAGAATGGGTAACATGACACGAGTGGCTACTCAAACATCCAAGGCCTTGTGTGGATCTATTGTCCAGGTCATGCAAGGTGTGTAGAAACGAGAGAGTTGACATGCTGACTTCAAAATTACATATGATTGGTGCACTGAAGATAGGCAGAGGGGATGTAATGCTTGCTATAAATGAGTGTGATGCATGGGACACATCTCTTGGTTAATTCTTCTGGAATTGGTGGCAATGAACATAGATGAGGAGAGTTCCGGCATGTAATTACAAAGTTCACAACAGGAACAATCAGTGCCTATGCAGTTCATTTTTTTCTCCACCTTGTCCCAGTGTAATGACATTGACTATACATAATAATCATAATCTTATTACCTACAGAAATCATGTGCATCTCAAATGTTCTCATGGTACGTGAATGATTGTGGGCACCTGAATAATTCACAGAGAAGCATGAGCATCTGATGTGTTCTCATTGTCAAGAAGGCATAATGGGCATTTGAAGAGGTAGTTGTAAATGATGTGAAAACTGCAGGGCAGGCATCTGCAAGGATGGCATTATCACTGTGCTGCTTTCATGCTTCAGCATATGAAGCTGTAAGGCCTTGTTCCTACGGCAGGAGAAGCTGCAATATTTGCACGAAAAGGGCTTCTCTCCGGAATGGGTCATCTCATGCTCCTTGAGGTTGTGCTTGGTGCGGCAGGAGTAGTTGCACTCGCTGCACTTGAATGCCTTTTCATCTTTGTGGATAAGTAGATGCTGGTTAAGATGAGATGTCTTCCTGAAAGCAGCCCCACAAAAAGAACACAGATACGGTTTGAGGCCAGCATGTTTCAACCGATGGCAGTCAAAACTGGCTCTGGAGCTGCATCTGTAATCACAATCTGGACATTGGTAAGGTGTCTTGTTGTCGTGTCTCAGTTTATGGTACTTGAACTTCTTCATGGTGTCACACGAGTACCCACACAATTCACAGCACAGATGCTGAACTAGTGTATGCTTTCTTTGTGTGCTTGGTGTATTCTGCTCTATCATTTGTGGTGAATTCACATTCATTGCAGTCAAAGGAAGAATGTGTAAAGACATGCTTTTTCAGTTCTGCCCTGGAGTAACACACAAAATTACACTGAGAGCATGAACGAGGCTCGTGTCTCTTCATGTGGTGGTTTAACTCATAGTTGGTCCTGGCAGTGTATGTACAATGTTGGCATGCATAGGCTTTAGTCTGCGAATGACACAAAGCATGAATCTTCAGTCGATGTTCTGTCTTGGCCGCATAGGCACAATCCTTACAAGTGAAGGGTCTTTCATCCGAGTGGGTCACCATGTGTTTCTTCAAATGTTCATTTCTCCTGAAAGACCTACCACAACTCTGGCAGAAATAAGGTCGAACATTATCATGTCCTAAAAGATGGCGCTTTAAGCTACGACTGTCGGTAAATGTCATGCTACAGTGGGAACATTTCAGAAGCTTAATTCCCTTAGATGATGTTGCACTGTCAGGTCTGAATGAATCATCTTTCTGGACACAGGAAACAGGCTGGCCATTTAAGTCCACCTGAATCTGCATGTCAGCATCAGAGGGCAGATATGCATGTTCCTGCATCTCATCCTTAACTTTGGCTGCAGGGATGCTCAATTCTGGAGACATGTCATCATCATCATCATCATCATCATCATTATCATCATCATTATCTTCATCTGATGAATCGTCAGTAGCATTATTGGATGCAGATGGAGATTTGGCTGGACCTCTTGTGGCATCAGCTTCAACGCCATAAGTGTTTTTATATGACTGCAGGACATTCCCTGAGATAACAGCAAGCTCTGTAGCCAAAGTGGAGATCTCTGCAAGCTGAAAGACAACCTTTGACTTCTCATTGAGCAAAGTGACAACCTTGGTCATGTCTGCTAACCTTGAGGCAACCATGGACATCTGTGACAGTTTGGCTTCCATGGTAGGCGTGTCCATGATGACTTTGTTTTTTCTGGCTAAAAATCCAAACGCGCCAGATGTCGAGTCAACACTACCGTTAAGCTTCGGCGTGCTGAGATCAAAGACTGAATCTTGACTGACTCCATCAGGGGTACTCGAAGATAAATCTCTGTGATTCAAAAGATGAAGTATATACTCGTGGCTTGTGGCGCATGTTTTACCGCACTCTTTGCAGGTGGTATCTTCATCATTAGAGTGACTTAACAAATGCTCAATTAAATTTGGCCTCTTTTTTATAACCGATCCACAAATAATACATGATGTGGTTCGTGTGGATGCATGCATAGCCACATGAACTTTGAAACTATCAACAGCATTTGTGTTGAAGTCGCACACAGAACACTCGTGGATCTGAGTCGAAGAATGAGCTGTCTTCACATGTCGCTGCAAGCTGTATTTCCTCTTAGAAGAAAACTTACAAAACTGGCAGTTATACACTTTTGCAGCAGAATGCACAAGCATGTGCTTCGCTAAGTCCTTCTGATGCTTGGAGGTGAAAGAACACTCGGAACATGAAAACACTTCTGCTCTGGTGTGAGCCTGCTGGTGTGATTTTAATTCAGCCGAGCTATGGCAAGTATACGAACACCTTTGACAGGTGAAGAGTTTGCTGTCTGAGTGAGCTAGCAGGTGTTTCCTTAACAGAGTTCTATTGATGAACCCGGAGCTGCAGACAGAACATGTGAACTTCTTTGTTGCTGTATGTGTTTTCATGTGTTTGTTCAGATCCTTCCTGAACTTCCATGTCCGTTTACAGAGTTTGCATTTAAATCTTTTCTTTTCTGCAGGAGGCGATGGCGGGGATTCAACTGACTGAACCAAGGCTGTATCATCTTCTGATACCGAACCACTGCTATCTGTCACAAGCGGCCCAGCTTGTAGCTCATTTGCTTTTTTATGATGTTTTCCTTCTTTACTGCTATACACTACTTCCTTCCCAGCAGCCTTGGCAACTCTGGTTCTGCTAACTCTATGCTTACCTTTCTTATGAACCTTATCAGTCTTATCTACACTTCTTAACATGACATTATCATCATCATTACACTTCCTTGCACTCTTCCTAGAAATCTTAGCTAATTTATATGGAGTATTATCTACATCAGTCCGTGAATGATCTTTTTTCAGTTTTAGTGTAAGCTTTCTGCCTTGTTTTTTCCTTCCACGTTTAGCATTCACAGTCTGTGAACACAACCCTGGCAAGCCATGCAAGTTTGGCAAGTCATGGTGGTCATTAGCGTCTCTGTCACGGCTCTCTGAAACACCTCGTGACTTCACGCGTGATTCATAAGTTTTATGTGACCTCAATGCGGCAACACTGTGTGATTCTGTCCCAAGAACTACCCCACCTTCACCTTGTAGTGTCATGAGAGCTTCCACCACACTAGCATTTTCCATCTGCTCGGAGAAACCACCATCAACCAACACAGATGACTCACCGGTTTCTGTGCCCGTGGAACCCCCTTCAAAACCCACTTCTCCATTCTGCCTCTTTGAGATATCAACCACATCAGTGCGAGGACAAAACAACTCTTCTTTCTGGCTTGTATTCCCTAGACAAAGCATAGTTCCTGATTCATGCTTGCATTTATTCCATACACAAAACATAGTTCCTGATTCTTGCTTGCTTGTATTCCCTAGACAAAGCATATTTTCTGATTCTTGCTTGCTTGCATTCCCTAGACAAAGCATAGTTTCTGATTCTTGCTTGCATTTATTGCCTAGACAAAGCATAGTTTCTGATTCTTGCTTGCATGTAGTCTCTAGACAAAGCATAGTTCCTGTATCCTGTGTCTCACTGAAATTCTCAGCTCTCTGAAAATCCATTTCTGATAAGTGTGAATGCACCTCAGTATAGACGTAGCTGCCTTGTTGGGCCGTCTGCTGACACTGAAAAGTTTTGTCTTGTAAAGCTTCATTACCACAAGTCTCTCTTTCTGAAGAACTATATAAGAAATACTGCTCCTTATTATGTGAAGTTTCTGGAAGAAAATTAGAAACTACAGTTGCATAATCACCACATCTTGCAGATACAACTTTACCATCCTGTCCTAAATCAACCATGTTATCAACTGATCTTGCACCACCAACGGAATTCAATGGATACCTCTCCAAACAATCTACATCCTTAGCACTCATATTTTCTTGCATCAAGTTACTTTCATTAGAGTAAATATAGGCCTGTCCATTAGAAGCTCCCTGTTTGAAGAGATGATTTTCATTACCGCTAATCTTATTGTCACCATTATAATGAAATGACCTTTCAAAGGGTGCCTCAATCTCCTCTCTAGTTTGATACACATTCTCTGAATTCATATTACATCCAATCCCGTACTGTCTTTGAATATTGGGGTCAGTGCTCGCAATGTTACATGGCATATGATTGCTGATAGTTATGTGCAGTGGCGGTGAGGATTTCAATAGATTCACTTCACTCTTGTAAGTTTGGTTCCCGTGAATTAAATGCTCTCGGTGCTCCATAGAAGTTCCATCGTAACTAGAACTCTGAACTGTGAATTTGTCATCACAAACTCGAACATCTCCTACACTTAATGACTCCATGGTGTAATCCATAACTAAGAACACTGCTTCAAGTAATGGGTTTTGGCTTATATCCAGCCATTGAGATTACGAGCTAGTCTGTGTGAAAACTAAACACTATCTATCTGTAATGTAAGAGGTTAAAAGCTAGTCTGTGTAAGAGCTAAACTTTATCCATTTGTAATATTAGAGGTTACAAGTTACTATACTTTACATGAGAACTAAACCTTCTCTATATGTAATATAAGACGTTACAAGCTAGTCTATGAGAAAACTAAACTTTATCTATATGTAATATAAGAGGTTACAAGCTAGTCTGTGTGAGAACTAAACTTTATCTATATGTAATATAAGAGGTTACAAGCTAGTCTGTGTGAGAACTAAACTTTATCTATATGTAATATAAGACGTTACAAGCTAGTCTATGAGAAAACTAAACTTTATCTATATGTAATATAAGAGGTTACAAGCTAGTCTGTGTGAGAACTAAACTTTATCTATATGTAATATAAGAGGTTACAAGCTAGTCTGTGTGAGAACTAAACCTTCTCTATATGTAATATAAGAGGTTACAAGCTAGTCTGTGTGAGAACTATACCTTCTCTATATGTAATATAAGAGGTTACAAGCTAGTCTGTGTGAAAACTAAACTTTATCTATATGTAATATAAGAAGTTACAAGCTAGTCTGTGTGAAAACTAAACTTTATCTATATGTAACATAAGAGGTGACAAGCTAGTCTGTGTGAAAACTAAACTTTATCTATATGTAATATAAGAGGTTACAAGCTGGTCTGTGAAAACTAAACTTTATCTATATGTAATATAAGAGGTTACAAGCTAGTCTGTGTGAAAACTAAACTTTATCTATATGTAACATAAGAGGTGACAAGCTACTCTGTGTGAAAACTAAACTTTATCTATATGTAATATAAGAGGTTACAAGCTAGTCTGTGTGAAAACTAAACTTTATCTATAATATGTAATATAAGAGGTTACAAGCTACTCTGTGTGAAAACTAAACTTTATATATATGTAATATAAGAGGTTACAAGCTAGTCTATGTGAAAACTAAACTTTATCTATATGTAACATAAGAGGTGACAAGCTAGTCTGTGTGAAAACTAAACTTTATCTATATGTAATATACTACATTACAAGCTAGTCTGTGTGAGAACTAAACTTTATCTATATGTAATATAAGAGGTTACAAGCTATCTGTGTGAAAACTAAATCTTATCTATATGTAATATAAGACGTTACAAGCTAGTCTGCATGAAAACTAAACTTTATCTATATGTAATATAAGATGTTACAAGCTAGTCTATGTGAAAACTAAACTTTATCTATATGTAATATAAGATGTTACAAGCTAGTCAGTGTGAAAACTAAACTTTACCTATATGTAATGTAAGACGTTACAAGCTAGTCTATGTGAAAACTAAACTTTATCTATATGTAATATAAGAGGTTACAAGCTGGTCTGTGTGAAAACTAAATCTTATCTATATGTAATATAAGACATTACAAGCTAGTCTGTGTGAAAACTAAACTTTATCTATATGTAATATAAGACGTTATAAGCTAGTCTGTGTGAAAACTAAACTTTATCTATATGCAATATAAGAGGTTACAAGCTAGTCTGTGTGAGAACTAAAGATTATCTATATGTAATATAAAAATTGACAAGCTAGTCTGTGTGAAAACTAAACTTTATCTATATGCAATATAAGAGGTTACAAGCTACTCTGTGTGAAAACTAAACTCTATCTATATGTAATATGAGACATTACAAGCTAATCTATGTGAAAACTAAACTTTATCTATATGTAATATAAGAGGTTACAAGCTAGTCTGTGTGAGAACTAAAGATTATCTATATGTAATATAAAAATTGACAAGCTAGTCTGTGTTACTGTAAACCATAAAACAAATCACTACCTAATCACTGTGAACCATAATCTAACAGAATAGCTCTGATACAAAGAATAAACCCAGATATCAGTACAGAAATATTGAATATTCCATGACAGAAAAATCCACTTAGAAGTTCACAGTTTCATGTGTGTACTTTCCACTTGTATCTAGTATCTCACACGTTATTATAACGTACAGCTCATACGTATCTTACAAGCACTTCATTGAAGCACGCTTATTTTCAGAAGATGGCAAGCATTCCTCAGAAGCATATGATTTGGATTAATTACTGGCCAATTTTCACATATTTTTGGCCAATGTTCACATAAATTCTGGCCAAGTTTCTGGCCAGTTTTCAAACATTTCCAGGCCAAACCCATTCACATCAAGCAACACCGTGTAAGCTACCTGCTTGGCAAGCATCTATACCTGTGTCAAATAAATCCCACAGGTAATGGAGTGTGCTATTGTTACACATGAGTTGTTCCGTGTGTAATAAATCTCATCCACTGTTCATATTTTAGAGTTGGGACACGTGTCTGCATCCATCACTTATAGCACACATCTGAGGAATAAACACGAAAACACTGAAAGTGTGTAGGCTTATAAATGTCAATAAGTTAAGTCCAAGTAAACAATATGTGAAGACAAAGTAAACCATATGTGAATTCAAAGATGTGAAGTGTATATATATATATATACATATATATATATATATATATATATATATATATATATATATATATATATATATATATATATATATATATATATATATATATATATAACAGAGTGTATGTGGGTTTGTGTGTTTGTGGTCAGCTATGTATTGGATGCGTTCGATAACGGTACATCCGATTGAGATGAAATTTTCTACACGCCTTCCTTTCATTCCTGTGCAACCGACTGTAATAGTTTCTTAGTGTAAAATCTTCTACTTATTTAATAACATTCACTTTTTCATTTTTCATTATATAATTTCTATATAGCAGGGGGACTTCACTCTAGAAAAGTTATTTCAAGGGGCATAACTTTTAATAACATTTCTATATACTTTATAGTCATATTGTTGGACTGACTTGCAGTATTGTTAAACTCTTTGTCTATAGTTATTTTCAGGCATATGAGTTATAATAAATAATGATATAATCTTTAAGGAATTTTCAAAGTTTTCATAAAAATAATGCATAATGCATAACATTGTAACCCATCTTTTTCTGCTTAAAGAACTTATCAACTGTCATGTCGGTGATTAAAAACAGTTTTCATTAAAAATAATGAATGGCATGTGGAAGGACATTCTTTTAAGTTACTGTGCGCCAGGAGCTGGGCGAAACCACGCCGGGTCAGATAGATAGACAGACAGACAGATAGTCGGGAACGGAAGCTTATTTGACTACTTATATGAATTAAATGACATGCTCCCCACCAGGGACTGGGTGAAGCCGGGCTGGGTCAGACAGACATACAGATAGACAGACAGACAGTCGGGAACAGGAGAGCTTATATGACTACGTATATGAATTAAATGAGATGATCAATAACTACTAAGAAAGCACTTTACAACACAATCTTCCTACCAACTCTGTGCTACCAATGCCAAACCTGGACAATGACAGAAAAAGAGAAAAGAAAAATCACAACAACAGAAATGAGGTTTCTGAGAAGAATACTCAACGTATCAAGAAGAGATAAGATCAGAAATGAAGAAATCAGGACTAAAGTAGGGGTTAAAGCTGCTCTAGATTTTATTAGAAAGCAGCAAGTCAAATGGTTTGGCCATGAAAGTAGGCTACCAGTCAACAGCATGCCACAACAAGCAATGATGTACAGACCAGATGGAAACAGAGGAAGAGGCCGACCACGTAAACGTTGGACTGAGGGAATAACAGAATCCATGGGAATGTCGATATACGAAGCCCATAACCGGGCACTCTCACGAAGTTTATACTTCACCTCGACACCGCAAGGTACAAGAGGAACATGATGAGATGAGATGAGATGAGATGCTCCCCACCAGGGACTGGGTGAAGCCGGGCCGGGTCAGCCAGACAGACAGACAAATAAGCAGACAGACAGACTGATAGATAGATAGATCCCCTCCAGGGCCTGGGCGAAGCCGGGCCGGGTCAGCTAGTATATATATATATATATATATATATATATATATATATATATATATATATATATATATATATATATACACACAAAAGTAAACCATATGTGAAGTCAAAGTAAACTATATGTGTAGTCAAAGTAAACTATATGTGTAGTCAAAGTAAACTATATGTGTAGTCAAAGTAAATTATATGTGAAGCCAAAGCAACTTAATATACACAAAGGTTATTAAAAAATCAACCTCCGATTGACTAGTAAAAATAAACCAGTTGCCATAGCTTGCATCATTCGATAGTCTTTTAGCTCACTACACATCAATCTACAGTCGCATTTGTTCAGTGATTCACAAATCCCAAATGAATAAACATTGACATTGTTATTGCCTTTTCTGCCAGCTGTGAAATTCATTTTCTTCAAGCAGAAGGTCAAAATGCGGCCGAGATTCATCGTCGATTGTGTCAAGTGCATGGTAATAACGTTAGGAGTGACAGTTCTGTGAGGGAATGGTGCAGAAAATTCATAGATGAGCGTAAAGATGTGCATGATGAGAGTGGACAAGGACAACATTCATGTGACAGATTTTTTTTCTCACTCGCCTTTGAACTCAAACGTAGTCCATAACATTTATAGTAGTAATGGACTGAATTTTGCATGTGGGTTAGCTTTCCCTAGGACAACATTCATGTGACAGATTTTTTTTCTCACTCGCCTTTGAACTCAAACGTAGTCCATAACATTTATAGTAGTAATGGACTGAATTTTGCGTGTGGGTTAGCTTTCCCTATTAAGTGTCCTTTGCTGTCAGGTGACTTCGAAAGTACTTGTAATTAACATCCCCAAGTCAAGGATGACAGGTCCAGCTATCTGGTGTAGGGGTTGAACCGCTTACCTCGGCATTAGCATACCAGATATTTAAGAACATGCATTCTTATCCATCCGGCCATGTGGACCTGTATGTGTGACAGATTGAGCTCATTCAAAAAGTCGACCAAGTTGTAGAGGAAAAACGCTGTTTCACAATTTCAGATCTTTCTACAGAATTTCCACAAATTTCTAGGACTAGTCTGTTTTGAATTGTCACAGAGAAGTTAGGTTACCACAAATTCCTTGTCATCCTTGTCCACCCTCATCATGCACAACTTTACGCCCATCTCTGAATTTCCTGCACTATTCCCTCACAGAACTGTCACTCATAATGTTATCATTGTACAGACAACACAATCAACGATTAATCTTGGCTGCATTGTGACCTTCTGCTTGAAGAAAATGAAACACACCACAAATTTCACAGCTGGTGGGAAAGGCAATAACAGTGTCCATGTTTATTTGTTCACGATTTGTGAACCACAGAACAAATGTGACTGCAGGTTGATGTGTAGTGAGCTAAACAACTACTGAATGATGCTAGCAATGAACCGTGTCACTATGGTAACCGATTTATTATTACCAGTCAATCTGTGGTTAATTTTGGAATAGCCCTCGTATATACTAAACACTGTTCAACTCACTGACTACCACAAGCCACAGACAGAGACAAACCCCATGCCAGTACATAATCCAAATTGTGTGGAAACTAATTCAAATTGTTCCGATATCATCAGAAATATATATCATATACTAGACACTGGAAAGCACTAGCTGATTGTGTAGGCACATCACCCATTGATACATATAAATGCTGCTTTGATGAGATTATATATTAGTTTCTGACCTCCATATTGGTGAGATTGTAGATCAGTTTCTGAAATGCTTGTTGGCGAGGTTAAAGGTTAGTTTCTGAATGTAGTTTTGTGAGATTACAGATTAGTTTCTGACATCCATAATGGTGAGATTACAGATTAGTTTCAGACATTCACATTTGTGAGATTACAGATTAGTTTCTGACCTCCATATTAGTGAGGTTAAAGATTAGTTTCTGACATCCATATTGGTGAGGTTAAAGATTAGTTTCTGACATTCATATTGGTGAGGTTAAAGATTAGTTTCTGACCTCCATATTGGTGAGGTTAAAGATTAGTTTCTGACCTCCATATTGGTGAGGTTAAAGATTAGTTTCTGACATCCATATTGGTGAACCGAGGGGTTAGCAGCTTTCTCTGTAACACTGAATACACTCGTGGTTGACGTGAGCGCACAAGAATTTGAAGCGGTTTGAGTCGCGCCAGTGACTTATGAGAATATGGAGCCGGTCGCTCAGAAAGTCGTGGCGTGCTGATGAGCGTAATCTAGCCTAGGAATCAACATACAGCTGAAAGATGCTGATGTTAACCGCAATATCCTGAAACAGGATGGAAACGCAGAAAAAAAAAGAGATTAGATTCTGCCCTCCATATTGGTGAGGTTAAAGATTAGTTTCTGACCTCCATATTGGTGAGATTACAGATTAGTTTCTGACCTCCATACTGGTGAGGTTAAAGATTAGTTTCTGACATCCATATTGGTGAGATTACAGATTAGTTTCTGACCTCCATATTCGTGAGGTTAAAGATTAGTTTCTGACATCCATATTGGTGAGGTTACAGATTAGTTTCTGACCTCCATGTTGGTGAGGTTATAGATTAGTTTCTGAAATCCATATTGGTGAGATTACAGATTAGTTTCTGACATCCATTCTGGTGAGGTTAAAGATTAGTTTCTGACCTCCATATTGGTGAGGTTAAAGATTAGTTTCTGACATCCATATTGGTGAGATTACAGATTAGTTTCTGACCTCCATATTGATAAGGTTATAGATTAGTTTCTGGCATACACATTTGTGTGATTACAGATTAGTTTCTGACCTCCATATTGGTGAGGTTAAAGGTTAGTTTCTGAAATCCATATTGGTGAGGGTAAAGATTAGTTTCTGCCTTACACATTTGTGTGATTATAGATTAGTTTCTGATCTCCATATTGGTGAGGTTATAGATTAGTTTATGAAATCCATATTGGTGAGATTGCAGATTAGTTTCTAACATCCATATACAACATTACACCATTGTTACCCAAACATGGAAACTAGACAAAGCAGAAAAGGAAAGCTCAGAAGCCACATGGTTAGATCCCAGCATATGGTTTAGAACTGTTCCCAGAACCAGTGGTGTTTAATGATATCACACATCAACCTGATCTCAGGCTCAGAAGCCACATGGTTAGATCCCAACATATGATTGGGAAGTGTTCCCAGAAGCAGTGGTGTCTAATGATATCATACAAACCCCTGATCTCTAGGGTAGTGAGATCGATACCTAGTATTTTCTTACAATGGTGAAACACAAGAGGTCCCGCGTGCAAGTTATGCATGTCAAAAATCATAGGGCAGATGGAAATGCCAAAAATTGTTAGGAAAGAAATACTATCCATGAGTAGTTAGAGCCCATTACATCGGATAGAATCTGTTGGGATGAAGCAAACTTTACACAAATGAATGCCAGAGTTGGACACTGTCACCTTGGAGATGTGTAACTCGAAATGGGAATGAAGAATGGTCACTGAGTTTGTGTTGTAAACAAATAGTCACAGTATGTTTATTTCTACGCAAACACTTTTGGTGACCTATAATCTTATATCTATCAGTAACACAGTAAGCATGAGCAAGTGTGTGTATCTGCCAGCATCTCTCTCACTTTGTGTGTGTGTGTGTGTGTGTATGTTGTGTGTGGGTGGGTGGGTGTGTTGTGGGTGTGTGTGTGTGTGTGTGTGTGTGTGTGTGTGTGTGTGAGAGAGAGAGAGAGACAGACAGACAGAGAGAGAGACAGAGAGAGAGAGAGAGAGAGAGAGAGAGAGAGAGAGAGAGAGAGAGAGAGAGAGAGAGAGAGAGAGAGAGAGAGAGAGAGAGAGAGAGAGAGTGTGTGTGTGTGTGTGCATAGTATACATAAGTATAAGAAAATTTAGATACAAAATATGTATATTTGAGTGTTTATGGACACATACACACACATACTGAATGTATCCATATGTACAATGATGTGTGGAGAGAGAGAAGAGATAGAGGATGAAAGAAGATCATGAGAGAGACAAAGTGAGAGACAGTGAGAATGTGCGAGAAAGTATAGAGAGAATGACAGACAGACAGACAGGCAGGCAGGCAGGCAGGCAGGCAGGCTATGCATATGATAACATTATTCATGTGTCTTATGGCTCTGACACAAAAACAGCAAAACTTCAACAACCAGATGGAACAAAGAAAGCATTTACATGAAGCACATGCTTCAGAAATACCAATGCCACTTCCACAAATAGACTAGACAATAAATAAATGCACAATCAATTCCTCACAACAACATGATTTTAGCGATTCCAACAAAAGAAACAGTAAACAAACTGGCGCAATCATCAACAGTACGACACATTAATTATAGCAACATGTTACGTGGGATGGCAGACGGCAAAGCAGAGATTTCAAATGTCAAAAACTTTGGTCTGGTGTTCAGTGCACTGATGAAGCCGTGAAACAAGTTACTGTTTTCATGCCTATTAAGTTTACAATAGATAAGGCATGTTCAAGCCCAGGTCTTTCTGATCCCTTTGTCTGAATGGCTTGACCACAGGGCGTAATCAAGACAAAAACACTGAGCTGATCCACGACTCTGGTGATCAAGTGAGATGGCGTACCATGACTGCTCATAATTATCGGCATGGAACATGATGGTGATGATGATGTTGATGCAATGATTATGATGATGGACAAACGAATGAACAAACAAACTTTATTTTCAAAGGGTTATGAATTGGGCACGCAGGTCCGTCTGACATTCTGCTCTTCTTCTCTATTTCCTCTCATACATTATTTCATTCAACATAACTTATGAAGCTAATCTTAGACAACAAATGAAAAATAAGTATTAAAATGCATGAAAAACTCAGGCAATGTTTAACATGGGCATTCAAAATACCTAAGGAAGGTGTAACATACCATACATATGGGAATGTTTTTTTTCTAGTTGTCGTTTGAGACAATTTTCCATTATTATTTTTTCTTTATGAGAGTATGTAGTCTGTACTGAGGTAGTGTTCAAACAGGTTGTGACTGTATGTATAGTGATTGGTGGTGTCCTTGACTTCTTGTGGAAGATTGTTCCACAATTGAGCGGCAGAGTATGCTAAGCTTGTTTTATATAAGTCTATCTTAGGTTTAGGGACATGAAGTATATTTAGTCGTTCACTATGTCTTGTGTTATATTTTAACAATGGCCAAAGGTAGCTTGGAGATTGAAATAGGATTTGAAATAGGAATTATTTTAGCCTTATTAAAAGGTAGGCATTTGTAGAGTGGCAGTAACTGAAGACGTTCATGTAGGTTAGAATTGTCGGTAAGATCTTCACCATTAATTAAAGCAAACCTCTTTTCTGGAGTGAATAAAGGTGTTTTGTTATTGGTTTGAAGCATCCATCCCAGATTGTGGAGCAATAATCAATATGTGTTTGTATGTGGGAAGTATAGAATATTTTTCTTGTGTTTTCATCAAGGAAATTTTTTTATTTTGGCAAATTGGTATACTTTTTTGGCTATTTGTTTAACGAGAGCATGATCATGGGAGTTAAAGATTAGATTTTAATCAATGATCAGATCCAGAGCCTTGTGCTCAGTTACACTTTCTACAGGCGTGCTACCAACGTGTAGCTGAAGAGTTCTCTGCAAGTTTAGAGTGCGAATTCTTTGCCTGGTTGCTATTAACATAGATTTTGTTTTAGAAATATTAATTTGCATGCAGTTTGCATGACTCCAGTTAACTACACTGTTTATTTCCTGTTGCAAGGATGATTCTAGCACATTACAGTCTATAGCGCTTGTATATACTGTGCAGTATATACTGCAAATAGATCGCAGGATGATGAAAGATATAAGGAAAGATCATTTATATAAATGGCAAATAATAGAGGGCCAAGTAGAGACCCCTGATGTACTCCAATGTTAGTGGTGAGGGCTTGAGATACAAATTTATTGTGTGATACTACTTGTTTTCTGTCTAATAAAAATGATTTTATTAATGTCACCATATTAAAGCTTACTTTCACTGTTTCTAGTTTATTAATTAGAATAGTATGATCTATCATATCGAATGCTTTTCTAAAGTCTATAAAACTGCTCCATATAGAGTATTGTTGTTAATATTTTGGTGCCAGTTTTCTATCATGTTTGTTAGGTCCGCATGACAAGAATATTTTGGCCGAAACCCTGACTGACTGTCAACTATTAGTTTGTGGCAAACTAAGTGTTCTAATGTTGTTTTGTGAATGTGCTTTTCTAGCAGTTTGGATAGTGAGGATAATATGGAAACTGGCCTATAGTTACTCATGAGACAATAGTCTAATGAACCAGTTTTTAAATGATATACTTTAGCGATTTTAAAGGCTGATGGGAAGTGACCTTTGGTGAGACATTGATTGTATATGAAGGTTAGTGACTCGCAGATGGCTGGTGTAGCTTAGCAAAGTATCCTATTACTTATTTTTTAGGTTACTGAGATGAGTAAATACTTCAGTGGTCGTCATTAGCAGTATGTTGGAGGGAATGTCTCTGTAGCATTTGTTCTCACAAAATGATGACAATAAAGATATGTCATGAGGAGAATCTGGTATTGCAGCCCTCAATTGGTTTATGTCGGATTGAAAGAAACTACTAAATTGATCACATGTAACCTGATTTGATGGTAGTGCTTGCTTGCTTGCTTGTGTTCGTTGGCTTGAGCTCCAACGCGAAGTCCTGTATGTCGGATGAAGGCATCCTGTTGTCCAACATCAGTGTGATGTTGTTACAGGACCTGAGGTTTGCGTGAGTATCCGTTGTCCCATGTCTGGCTTTTTGGTGTGCAGACTGGTGGTTCCTCACCATACAGGCAGACACTCTCCGACTTCAGAGGAAATTTGATGGTAATGATTGTGATGACCTGTGTTTGTTTGTCAAGGTATTAATTGCTTTCCATACATCTTTGGTGTTGGTTTTGTCTATTATGAAATTCTTAAAATAGTTTTTCTTTTCCTTTCGAATAACATATTGAACTTTGTTTCTCAGGCTACGGTACGTGGTTAGATCTCTATTTTTATGTGCCCTGTCCCGGTCTCTCATAATTTCAACTACCTCCTGGGTGATCCACGGGGGCTTAGTGTAATGTTTAACTTGAACCTCCTTAAATGGAACATGCTTATCAAATACATTTAGAAAGGTCTTCATCCAATGGTCCAGAGCATCGTCTGGGTCAGGAAGCTGGTAAACATAGTCCAGAGATGAGTTCAGCAAGTCTTGTAAAAAGATATCTTGATTGAAATTATTATAATTTCTATATTTTATACTTATGTGTTTGTGTTTCGGAGTTTTGGTACCTTTTTTCGACTAGCGTGCAACATACCTGGTAGTGACTGCTCATTGTATTAATAGGCACAGTACATTCTGTGATGTTGTCAGCACATGATGATGATGATGGTGATAATGATGATGATGATGGTGATGACGATGATAGTGATGATCATGGTGATGTTAGTGATGACGATGATGATGATGATGATTATGATTGTGATGACGATGATGATGATGATGATGATGATGATGATGATGATGATGATGATGATGATGATGACCACAAGGGCGGATGATGACATATACATAAAATGAAACCTGTACTACACCCATCGTTAATTTTTTTAAATATATAAGTTCACAAGGAGCATTTTGCCGAGTGGCTAGTATACCAATCTCCCATTCAGGAGACCCCAGGTCAAATCCTCGCTAAGGTAATGGATTTGTTTTCTTCTGTCCTGTCAAAATAAAAATCCTAACTTGCAGTTTGTGGCCACTGCCCAAGCCAGGAGGCCTTAATTCCCCAGGCTCAAGACCCTCCCCCCTTCCTCCCAGTCCTACAATGCAAGGTACTTTAGGCAGTAATGACACTTTTTTTATATACAGGTCCCACTTGTCACCATGGGGGTATGAAGGAAGTTATTAAAAATTAGGCTTTACAACCAACATTAATGTAAAACCCATTTTCAATTACGTGTCTAGTCCAATATGAAGTAATACCCTTTATTATTAAGTTTCCGTAACAATATGAATATAATCCCCACTACTATTACATTTCCTAACCAACAAGATATGCATAGGTGGCCATGGTTCGCCATCTCACACAATCAACAGTCTTCGTGTTTGATAGGTGATGCAGTCAATACCATACCGGCCACTTATACTTCCCAGAAGATTTTCTGTTGCCCATTTTAGGTTGGGTACCTGGGGGGCCGCCGGTCTCCGTGGCGATGAAGTTGCAGACGCGATTCATAATGCCGCTTACCAGCATTTGAAACACAGCGGTGACCGAATTGGCAGCAGACCGTGTCACGCTGGTTTTAACGTGTTGGTATGGGAGCCGGTTGTTCAGAAAGCAATGGCAAACTACTGAACGTAAAAACTTGCCAAGACATCAACAACGGCAGTAAAATGCTGGTGTTGACTGCAACATCCTGTAAGGGATGTGCAACTTTCAAAGAAAAAAAGAACCAACAAGATATATAAAACTTACTACTATTAAGTTTCCGAAACAACATTAATACAACACCCATTACTATTTCATTTCTGACAAAAATAAATATAAAACCTATTGCTAAATTTCCAAACCAACATAATATAAAACCTATTATTAATATTAAACTTCTGAACCAAAATAAATATAAAATCTATTACTATTAAGTTTCCAAAACAACATGAATAGAAACCCTCTTACTATTACTGAATAGAAATTTCATAGCTCTCCAGACAGTCCCATTGGTACTCAGTTTCCCTTTTAATTGGTAAAGACTAAAGATTATGAATACTTACTGCTCCTCCATTACACTTTATATTCACGTCCACTGATCTCTCCATTGTCCCTTCCACTAGCCTCTCAATTTATCCATTTGTGTGACCTCTTCATTTTTCCTCTCACTAACCTCTCCAGTTCTCCTTTCACCAGCCTTCCCCCCCCCCCCCCCCAAAGCCTCTTTATTTCTCATTCCAATAGTTGCTCCATTTCTCCTTTCTGCCAGTGCAATATTTGAATTCATATCCTAGTAGTCTATGAGATTTCTTCTTCCAACTGCCTCTCCAGTTTTCAATCCAATAACCTCTAAATGTCTCCTTCTCCTAGGCTAACAACTGCTCCTTCCTCTAGCCTAACAATTTCTCCTTCCCCTTGCATAACAATTTCTCTTTTCCCCCACCCTAATAATTTCTCTTTCCCACAGCCTAACAATTTCTCCTACCCCCAGCCTAACAATTTCTCCTTCCCTTAGCCTAACAATTTCTTCTTTCCCTCATCATCATCATCAAGTGTCATGCCGGCTGGCGTAGACGTTCATGAATTTCCACAGATCTAGGTCTTTGGTTTTCTGGATCAACTCTGCTGCTGATATTCCTCCATGCCACCGTCTCAATCCATCCAACATCATTTCTCTCGGTTTTCCTCTCCCTCTCTTCTTTTTTTCTATTTTTCTTGAATTTGTTTATCTACCTTCAAAACCTTTATTAAGTCTCATGTTCTTAACCACTTTTTTTTCTTCAGTCTCACTTTTATTAGTACACATAATTCTCCTTTCCCTAGCCTAACAATTTCTTCTTCCACTGGCCTCTCCATGACTCCTATCCCCGGCCTCTTCGTGTCTTCTTTTTACCTATGCTATGGATTTTTTTCTGACGGGGCCAAACTGAAAAACCATAAACTGCACATCTCGTGGTGACTGCACTAGCCAGGCAGCCCTTAATTCCTCAGGCTCAAGACCCTTTGTAATACACCACAAGGTACTATAGGCAGGAGATGACAGTAAAAGTAAGTTTTCTTTCCTAACAAGTGTGCCAGGGCAGTGATCTGAAGGCCTGCTCTTTGTGATTTCCAGCTGCCATGGAATTGTTTAAGTGTGCAACCTGTACATGAAGCCTCCTATGTTTCACCTGTATACGAGAGAGCAAAGTGTCTGACCTCACTACCCAAGATTTCAGGGAACACCTATATTGCACTCACGCATGCACGCATGCACACACACACATATATATATATATATAAAATTATACATAGTTTCAAGATGGATTTAGAAGTGATAGATTATGTACACATGACAGTAAGAGAAGCAGGACTCATGGCTTACGAAAGATAAAAAATTTTGAAACACTTTGAAATACTGTTAGTAGTTATTTTTTGTTATTGTTATGATGGGGACACGTTTTTCACAGGACATAAACATGATGAAGCAACTAGAGCAGTGGTTCTCAACCTTTTTTGGCCCGTGCTCCCCCTTCACCATATTTTCAGAACGTCATCCCCCCTTTCATATTTCCTACCTAAAAATTTGGCCCGTGCCCCTTCTCCATATTTTCAGAACGTCATCCCCCCCCCCCCGCCCTTTTCGTATTTCCTACCTAAAAATCCCCCCCCCCCCTAACACAGTATACGTAATAATGGAATGGAAGCACATACTAAAATATGTCTAGACATCCACATAAAACGTGACTTGTGGGTCTACTTACTTTATAAAATGAATTTTAGAAGGGTGAGACGTACAGAACCATAAAGTATGAAGGGAAACACAAGATCAAGTAATCAGTTCTTGTATTAACGCGATCTTGTAATAATTTTCATTCCCCCCTGGAAACCCCAAGAGAGGGGGGGGGGGGGGGGGGGGGGGGGGGGGGAATTCCCCATCAGTTGAGAACCACTGAACTAGAGACTACAGAGATAATTCAGATCTCATCTCATCTCATCATGTTCCTCTTGAACCTTGCGGTGTCGAGGTGAAGTATAAACAGCGGGAGAGTGCTTCTTGTACGATATTCCCATGGACTCTCCTATTCCCCGCATCCATCGTTTACGTGGTCGGCCTCTTCCTCTGCTTCCTTCTGGTCTGTACATCAATGCTTGTTGTGGTATACTGTTAATTGGTAACCTACTTACATGGCCAAACCATTTGACTTGCTGCCTTCTAATAAAATCTAGTGCAGCTATAACCCCCACTTTAGTCCCGATCTCTTCATTTCTGATCTTATCTCTTCTTGATACATTGAGTATTCTTCTCAGGAATCTCATTTCTGTTGTTGGGATGTTTCTTTTCTCTTTTTCTGTCTTTGTCCAGGTTTGGCATTGATAACATAGAGTTGGTAGGAAGATTGTGTTGTAAAGTGCTTTCTTAATAGTTATTGATACATGTTTGTTCTTTAATATTGGTTCAGATATATGCTCATGCAGTGCCAAAGTTTCATTCTAGCCCACAACAGTGCTGTTTCAGTTGACAGAGAAATGTATTTATTTATATGCCACTTGAAGTTTTCTGAAAGTTTTAGTGTTTTTGAAAATTTACTGTAATTTTCCTCATTATTGTCCATCATTAGATATAATAAATCTGATTTAAATGTTTCATATCATTTTACAAATCTTGATTATTAATTATCCTGCATTTACATAATTTATACACAACACCATTAGAGTTCTTAAATGCTATATAGAACCTGTTATGCTGAATGGCATATATAACATAGGGTAGCACAGATCTTTTGAAAACAAAATAACGATAGTGTGTCATTGAAAAGGTCAACAAAATTTCAGTATTTTTTATGGTTAAGAACTAACTGGTCCATTAAGGTGATTTTGAAAAAAAAATGTACAGTTAAATGTAATAACTGGCGGTGGGCACAGAGGGCGAGGCAGGATTTCAGGGTGGGTTCTGAGTTCCTTAGAAAATGCCTCATATGCTCGGAGACGTGCCTGCCAAGCGAGTCAGGGGCACTCTAACCCCTCCCCAGGGTAGGTGGAACCTGTTAGCTTTGGACAGCAGTCCATATAGGAGACGGAAAACTCCAAATATAAACCCCCAAGTTCAAGGTGGACCAGCGTGCTGAGGAACTGGATGGCCATGGGTAAACTGGTCGTGAACGTTGGACGTCTGGCAGGCGTGTGGGGGTTGCACCAGGCGTATGGACTCCTGCGTGACATCCCCTGCCTCTTCCCTAGCAAGCAGGCAATGCTAGGGCGACCGTTTATTTCCTGCAATATCCAAACTTTGCTTATGGAATTAATTCAACACAGGAATCGTCGCAAGAGCTACAGAGCACGTGCTCTGCGCTTGACACATCTTTCAGAGGCTAGTGAAGAGAGAGTGAGGAGGAGAAGACGAGGAAATGGTGTGAGAAGAAGACATAGAAATAGGAGAGCAGGCGCCAGGAGAACAAGATGAAAAGTGGAGAGACTAGGTTTCAACCATGTAAGAGTGGGATACTGGAATTGACGTAGTGCCAGGCAGAGAGGTCCTGTATTGGAGAGGCTTATATATGATTTTGATGTCCTCATGCTCCAGGAGCTAAATACAGACAAATACCATTGCCCTCGGTACGCCAGTTATATAAACCCTACAGGGCAGAAGAGACATGGGCAAGGTCTGCTGGTGAAGAAAGGAGTGAAGCATGTGGTACTTGACTTGAGCCAGTGGAATCATAGTGCAAGAGAGGTCCAGGGTATACAAATGGAGATTGGTGGCTTAAGTTGGAACATCATAAATGTATATGCTACAGTGGACTGTTTTGTCAGAAAGGAACACTGGGACTGGCTTAAGGAATTAGAGGAATTACCAGGTGATAGGCTACTCATATGTGGAGACTTCAATGCGAGGAGCAGAGATTGGGACAGTAGTGGAGAAAACCGACAGGGAATTGCCCTTGCGGATGCCATGGTGGACTCCGATGTGGCCTGCATAAATGATGGTAGGCCGAACAGAATGGCAATGAGGCCTAGCGATGCAGACACAGATATTAACTTGGCACTTGTCTCCCAGTCATCAGTCCTTGATGTAAAGTGGACTGTTTTGAATGACCATGGGAGTGATCACTTGCCATGCTCAGTCCTGATCTCTAAAGCCAGGAAAGTTAAGGCTGGAAGAGTGCGCAAGACCTTCTGGTATCAGTGGACCAATAGCCTTCTTGGACGCCTCAGACAGCGGGCTTGCAACAGGAATGTTAAAACTCCTTTTTTGCAGCCCCCATGGTGGACCCCAGAAGTAGACCAGGCTTGGAAAGCAAAGACAGCTGCAGTGAAGCAGCTAAGGAAAGTGCGACAGACACCCCGAAGCTCACGAGAGGAAGTGGACACAGCGGAAAATATCAAGAAAGACAAGGTGGAGGTTTTCAAGCACTGTGCTGCAGAGGCCAAAAAGGCAAAATGGGAATGTTTCATGAAGGAGATTGGAGGTGATAAAACACTGCGAAAATTCTGGAAACTGCACAGACAAATGCAAAGAAAAGATCAGCCTATGACAGTGGGAACAATTGATAGAGATGATGGTGTGCGCGTGACAACAGACAAAGAGAAAGGGGAGACGTTTCTCCAGAGATTTTTAGAGCAGACCAATCATAATGATGCGGACACCAGAGATGCAGTTAGAGAGGAATTATCTGGCACCATGAAGAATATGCATTATGAAGACATCATACGGGTGGAAGATGTTAAACATATTTTGAACAATGCAAAAGACACGGCACCAGGGCCCGATGGGGTCAGGTATGGCCACATGAAGGGTTTGAGCGATGTAGACCTAAAGGAGATGGCCGACTGATTTAACCAGAGCATTAGGACAGCATCAGTACCGCAGGATTGGGTGTACAGCTATCTCATCCCTCTCCCAAAACCATTCAAGGATCATTCAAAGCTTAGTGGCTTTAGGATCATCACTCTTCAAAATACATTTGGGAAGGTTCTAGAGAAGATAGTCGCTGTCAAGCTGCAAGAGTTCTTGGAAAGGGGGAAGCTTCTTCCAAGAGGCCTGGGGAGCTACAGGCCAGGAAAAGATACCTGGTAAAATGCAGCCACTTTTGCCTTTGATGTTTATGAGGGTTCCAGAGTAGACAGGAAACGATGGCGGTAGCGCTGGATCTCGAGGATGCATACAATAGAGTTCGATATGATATTTTGATGATCGTACTGATGGAGAAGGGGGTCAATCCCTGGTTGGTGAACTGGATAGCAGCCGTCCTACATTCTCGCCGGGTTGCTCTCCGTCTGGGTGCATGGACCTCAGAGCCACATATTTTAACCCCGGGACTGCCACAGGGATCAGCAATCTCACTGGTGCTCTTTAATGTGTATACGAGCAAGATTGCAAACCTAGAAGCACCAGGGGTTGGAAGGATACTAACATTTGCAGATGATATTCTTGCATATAGGCAGGGGAGAGATAGGGAGCAAACAGCCCAGGAGCTACAAGCAACAGTAGACAATGTGATTGACTGGTGCACTGAAATGAGTGCTGTCATCCCCCCAGAAAAGGCAGCTGTTTTGTTGTGCTCTCTGGACAACAGGATTGTGAGAGCTGATGTCCCAAGCCTCACGATAGATGGTAGAGGCGTCAACAGAGAGAACAAACTGAAGTATCTGGGAATCACATTTGACAGGAGCCTGTCCTTCAAGGACCATGTGGAGACGGTTGTGATAAGGTCTCAAAAGGGACTCAATGCACTTAAAACCATGGCTGCAATGGACACAGAGCAGAGAATGCTTTTCACACTATACCAGCACTTGATCCTCTCAGTGATTGATTATGGACTAGGACTGCTCACTGTCCCAAGGAGTCAGCTGGTGAAATTAGAGCGCATACAGAACGAAGCGATGCGAGTCATTCTGGGACGCACCAGAGACACCCCAGTTGTGTGTATGCGTTACATCCTTGAATTGCCGTCTGTTGCAGGTAGGCTCAAGGTGATGCAGGCGAAGGCATACCTCAGAGTAACTGCAGACACAGATCACCCGTTGCATGAGGCGCTGGACACCGTTAAGGGTCAGCGACTGATAAGAGGGAAATCATGGATGGCTCAGTCAGAGGATATGATCAAGCAGGTGTGCCCCTTGGAGAACATTAGGAGAGGAGAAGAGTGGGTCAGAGTGTCAGCGGAGCAGTCAGAATTGTGCAGAGTTATAAACACAATGAGCCGGGAGTGCAGGGAGTGGCCAGCAGGGGCCACGAAAGTGGAAGCTCAGGGATGTGATTATCTACACAGATGGGTCGGTGTTGAGAGGTAGGAGAAGTGCCTGTGGGTTCTTAGCAAAAGCCAATGGTCAACGTTTGGTGCAGGAGAGCCTGGCATATGATACCACAACATCTAGCTTAAGAATGGAGGTGGAGGCGGTCAGTGCAGCTTTCCGCTGGATGGAGAATACGATACACACACACACATCGTGATTGTAACTGACTCAGAAAGCATGCTGAGTAGGGTGAAGACAGGCAAACTTTGTGCAGAGTGGCTTGCTTCGCTTCGGAGGTCACGGGTGACAAGCATCGTCTGGATCTTTTCTCCGGGGCATGCTGGTGTGCTGGGGAATTAACAAGCGGACAGATTGGCTGGCTATGCAAAACTTGGTGGAGTATTGATGCATGACAAAGCAGATGTGGTTGCGACCTTGTGGGAACATGTCGGAGGAGCAAATGGATCACCATGGTCTGGCAAAAATGCGACAGCGAGGGGTGACGAGGGGATCTGGCCGACAATCAATGCTCAGAGAAAAGGCGAGACGGACATATAAACAGATTGCCACTGGTACTATAAGTGTTGGAACTCTTCGCTGGCTGCTGAGGATGGGGACGGAGCGCTTATGGGAATGCCCAGAATGCTGTGATGTCGGTTCCTAAATCAATCAATCAATCTTTAATATTGGTGCCATTTGTCCAATGAGTTGGTTTGCCTTATTGCATCTATTTTTTATCTCATCTTCTGATTTGCCATTTAATGATATTATACTTCCTAGGTACATGAAACTCTTTACTTGTTTCAAGGGATGTTCATTTAGGTGAATCGTTGTTGCTTTTTCTTCTTTAGTTACAGTCATTACCTCTGTTTTACTTGTGCTAATTTTCATGTTATGTTCCCTACACATTCCATTTAGACTATTCATGTGGTCTTGTAATTCAGCTTCTGATTTTGCTATCAGTGCTTGGTTGCCCGCAAACAGTTCTCTAATGGTTAGATTTGCAGATGGTTCTTCTTCCGTGTTCTCATCATGTGGTGTTCTTGCGGTCTCTGTTTGGCTGGTTTCTTTACATATGTTGTCTATATATTTTATGAACAAGAGAGGGGACAGGACACAACCTTGTCGTACTCCGGATCTTATGGTGAAGGGTTCTGAGTGTCCTCCAGTTGCTCTCACTATGCATTCACTGTTGTTGTATAAGCTTCTACATAGGTTTGTTAGATGTGTACTCACTCCATATTGTTTAAGGATTTCCCACAGCTTGTTTCTATCTACTCTATGAAATTCCTTTTCTTGGTCGACAAAGGCTAAGTAGATTGTTTCATTGAATTCGATTGATTTTACTATAAGTTTTCTAAGAGCAAAAATGGCATCTGTGCATTCTTTGCTTTTCCTAAACCCAAGTTGTGATTCGCTTAGCTGGTGACTCAACAGTGAAATGCCTCTGTATTGTGTGCAGTCTCTTTTGCTGCCTTTGTTTTTCCAAACTGGGATAATTATGGCATTTCCCCAGTCTCGTGGTGTCTGTTGTTCTACCTAAACATGGTTGAATAGTCTATGTAGCCATGCTGTTCCTACTTCTCTTGCCGCTTTAATTAGTTCATTTGGTATTTCATCTTGTCCTGGTGATTTGTTCAATGGGGCTAATCTGACTGCTTCTCTAATTTCTTCTTTCAGTTTGTCTGGTTCTAGTTCTTCGGTGGCATCTGTGTCGGTTTCTTTAATTCTTGTGACATCTGATGGGATGTTGAGAAGTTGTTCGAAGCACTGTTTCCATCTTATTAGGATTTGTTTTTGTTCACTTATTCATATTGGTTCTCCATTTTCGCTGTTATAATATATTTCAGCTGGGTCTCAAAGGATTCTCCTCTGGTTCTCATTGCACGTATCTTTTTGTAGAAGTTTCTAGTTGCCTCCTCATAGTTTTAATTTAAGGTTTCTCCATACTCCTCCCAGTCTTTTTTTTTTTGTTTTTCTCTCTTTACTATTCTATTCACATGACTTCTCACTATTCACTATTCTATAACTATAATATATATATTTATAATTCTGTGTAATCCGAATCGCATTCCAAACCGGAAATGCGAATTCAGATATAAAAATAAAATAATTTAGTGATTAATGGCAACTTTACAAGCCACAGACAGCAAGAAACATATCCACAAAAAGCAAATTCGTCCTTCGTGAACTGTATTCCTGCACTAGCTTGCAGGACATGTAGAGAAAACCGTTAATTTGCTTACAGAAGTGACTACAATAAACCAGGTCAGGGGCGTATGTCGTTGGAAGTATGGCGACGGCGGCTGGTGAAAGTGGGTGCAGTCAGACAGCTGCTGTCTTCAACTAAACAATAACAACTATCAGGTATAATGGTATACTTGGTACAATCTGTCAGATAACGAAAACACAGATGCTAAACGGGAATAATATGGTGATACAAACCTGGAAATATGACGGGTTTCAGTTACTTAGTTTGTTAGAATAAACAATGTCTTATAGAAACCGATCGTTGAACTAGAGAATGGTGCGATATAATTTTAGCAGGATTGGAAATGTATCAGGAACACTTCGTATATTGAAAGTTTCGCAGTTTTATTTCACATTACTATACTACTAATGCCGGCTTCGTGGCTTAGAGGTTATGACTTTTCTCCGTAATCTCGTATACTCTCGTCGGTAACGTGATGACGGTGAGAATCAGCAGTGGTTCGAATCGCATCGGTAACTTACGGGGTATGTGAGCCGGCCGCTCAGAAAGCAATGGCAAACTAGTGAGCGTAATCTTGCCAAGAAATCAACATACAGCTGAAAGATGCTGGTGTTGACAGCGATGTCCTGTAAAGGATATGAAAAAAAATATACTACTAATATTTCTATACTATTACTGCTGCCAATACTATTCTATTATTACTGCTGCTGCTACTACTACTACTACTACTACTACTACTACTACTACTACTACTACTACTACTACTACTACTACTACTACTACTACTACTACTACTACTACTACTACTACTACTGCTGCTGCTGCTGCTGCTTCTAGTGATGATGATGATAGTACTAAGTCACTTAGTAAGTGCTGCTGCTTACTAAGATACTATTATTAGTAAGTACTACTACTACTACTACTACTACTACTACTACTACTACTACTACTACTACTACTACTACTATTCGTCATCATCAGGTGTCTTGCAGAGCATGCTTCTCTACAAATTGCTATTTTCAACAGCTTGTATCAATTCGTGTGTGACAAAGAACGCTGTCAAGAATCATCCCTGATTGTCTTCCTTTGTCCACTATCTCTTCATACTGTTGTGACATGTTTCAGTTGTTCTCTTCTCATAATGTGACCACAAACTGCCGAATGCCCTATCTGATGTTTGAAATAATCTGTCTTTATGCCATAGTATATTGATAACATTTAGATTTACTTATTGTTTGCATCCAACTTCAACTAGACAGATTGCAGACAAGAAAATCCGGCTGCTGTGGAGGCGGAAGTATAGGCTTTGATCTTCGAGAATTCATTAGAGGGTGATGCTGTCATTTGCATAGATCGTTCGATGAGTGAGAAGTTCATGGGCCTTTACGGTTCAGGTCGGAGGGAGAGTTGTGAAGAAAGATTCTGGTGCTTTTGCTTTGACCGCAAGTAGCCTGACTATGGAAGTCATGGCAGTAAGTAAAGCAATAATATATGGATATGGCTCGAGACACAGACATTCACTCGGGCATGTGTCCTTAGTGACTCAATGAGCATGCTCAGGCAGATAGAAATGGGATGGGTCCGAAGAGAGTGGTTACTGTCTCTGGAGTGGTCTCGGTTGGCAAAAATTAGTTTCATTTTCGTGCCAGACCATGCGGGTGTACGAGGAAATGAGCGGGCTGACAAGCTTGCGGGTAAGGCTACTGCGGAAGACGGTCGAGCCATGAACCAGGCTGATATTCTGAATACGATGCGAGAAGCAAGTCGTTTGCGAGAACGAAATTATGACTGCGAATCTACAACCATGGTCAGGCTGCGAGAACAGCAAGTTAAAAGAGGGGTGGCCAAATAAGAAACTACGCAGGAAGCCAAAGAAGCTTAATAAACCAACACAGAACTGGTGTCGTTTGACGCTACACGCTGCGGAATGTACTGAGGAGAGGATCCGAGCACTTATGGACTGAATATTTCAAGTACAATGCGGATGCTCTGTCGACTAACTAACTAACTAACTAACTAACTAAACTAACTAAACTAAACTAAACTAACTATCTAACTAACTAACTAACTAACTAACTAACTAACTAACTAACTAACTAGATTACTCATATCTTCTCCGTGGCGAAGTCGTCAGGCCGTCTACCTTGCGCGATGGAAGAACTTGAGTTCGTTTCCTTCCCCCATTATTCGGTTTGTGAGTGCAGTATGTGTTGGACGACTCCAGGGAAAATCCGGTGCAATGAGGTCATTGCTCTTGGGTTTTAACTTACTTTTAAAAGTAATTGTGAGTAGTAGTAAATGCCCTTTTCACGCGCCTTAATTGGCATTGGACATATGGTTAAAAGTCAGTTGCATATCCTTTACGGACATAGCAGTCAACCCCAGCATTTTTGGCTGTTCGTGATTCCTGGGCAAGTTTACATTCAATGGTTTGCCATTGCTTTCTGAACGACCGGCACCCATACCGTTTTCATTAAAAAAAAACAAAAAGAAAAAAAAAATGCAGCTGTGTTTCGAACGCGGTATGCTGCATTACGAACTGCGTCCTTAACACCTTCACCATGGCGCCAGTGGACATATGGTGCTACGAGGGTAAGTCAATAAGTAAGTCGCAAATGACTGTAGAATAATAACTACACATGATAACACTTGAAACCAGTTTATTTTTATACATACATTGTCCCTTTATTTCTCAACATAATTTCCACCAACATTGATGCATTTATCCCATCGTTTTATCAGTCCTCCCAACCCGGCTGCATAGAACTGCGTGCTTTGTTTTCATTTATCGGCCATCCCACAGAACTGTGTGACTGCTTATTGACTAAGTGTATATTTTTATCTCGAAATTTTGCCCGGGCAGCGCCGTTAGGCTACTCTTTTTCGATTTCCGACTGCCAAGGGATTTTTTACGTGCACAAATAATACACACGGGCGCCCAATCTCACTACCCAGAGACCAGGGGCAATTTTATTACTAGAAATCAAAGTGAAAAACTCCCGGCCCTCACCGGGGCTTGAACCCAGGACCTCCAGCACCTCCAGCACTCGAGGCGGACACCATACCTAGAAACCACTCAGCCCCCGAGAGGTGAATGGCAAACTAGTCCCTAGATCAGGAGATCGGCATCGGGATTCGGTGGCGCAGTGACACATGAACAGGTTAACAAAGCGTCTGGGAGAATGGGGGGGGGGGGGGGGGGTTTCTGCCAAAACAAAAGACCTTGTCTATTAAGCCTATGTCCTTGGTACTCTTCTGTATGGCAGTTAGACCTGGTCACTTACTCACACCAAGAGAAAAGTTTAAACAGCTTTCAGTATGCGGTGTCTGCGACGAATACTTGGTATTAAATGGCAAAACAAAATTACAAATATTGATGGGGTATGGGAGAAATCAGGTTGTGTGACGGTTTGTTTAGTGCTCAGTCTTAGATGGGTAGGACACATTAGGAAGGATGGATGATGGTAGAATACCATAGGACATCTTCTTTGACGAATTACAGATGGGTAAGAGATCTCGGGATCGGCCTCTACTACGATACACAGATGTGTGTAAGCGGGGCATGATTGATACAGGCATTGATATCACACATTGGGAGCAAGTCGCCGCTGAACGTGTTGCATGGAGGGCAAAGATCAGAAATGGAATAAAGACAAAGGAGAAAATTATTCCAGGTAGGTCAAACACAGTGACACAGAAAGTGTGTGAGACATAAGATGGTGCGTAATGGTGGAAATGACCATGTGTTCACATGCATCCATTGTGGACGAACATTTACAGCGCGAATAGGTCTGATCAGTCACATTCGCTACCGCCATGGGCTGTAGTTATTATGTCTTTTTGAAGCACAATGTAACAAACTATCTTATGTCAAGACGGTAAGGTGCCAATGAATGAGTGAATTAGCGGTGTGTAAGACAGAGAAGTAAAAACCTGGATGGCTTTGTCTAGACAAGAATACTGAGCTGATCCACGACTCTGGTGATCGAGCGAAATGGTGAATCATGACCGCCCATGCTTATCGGCATGGCACATTATGGATGGATTACAGAACTCCAAGAACCAAGATATGTGGGGATGCATGAATGCTTACGTCAGTCGGCAGGACATGTCAAGCTCATGTTTACAGCAGAGCTACAATATCTACATAATTAAGTAGATATATGTCAGGTCTTAGATATGGCCAAGCTGCCGTATGGCAGTATATGGAACTACCTGCGTTTAGTTAGCGCTGAACGTTGGACGGAGCTAATAAAAACCGGACACTTCACAGTGTGCCAACGGTTTTGGGCAGAGTAAAGGAATTGGGAGGGAACAAGCCTTATCCTGGTGCAAGGAAATGTAACTTATGACTAAAGGTCTTGGCGGGACAAACCAGGCCCTAAGTCTTGGTCAGCAACTGGTCTAGGATGTAAGCTCAGACAGGCGGACAGTTAGAGCATTGCTTTGCTGATCCGGCAGCTTCTGCAGCTTGACTTTTCCAGTTGTATTGGCAAAACTTTTCTTCTGGGGTAAATTAGTTTTCAACATATGGTCGCTATAGTTCAGCCCTGGCTTTGTGCTATGAAGAGGTAGAACTCCATCCCTCGTTTTACCGCCATGGGTTGTAGTTATTATGCCTTTTTGAAGCACAGAATAACAAACTATCGTCTGTCAAGATGGCCAGGTGCCAGAGAAGAAGATATATCTAGCCTCTTTCCAACATTTGTTGACGGTTAGCATTTCTGGGCACAAAATTTAGTTATGCACATGTTGCATAGTCCAATGGTATTTTAGCCATATATGCGCTGTGATTATTGATAATATGCTTCTGTCTTTTATCCCTTAATGTTGCATAGACCATCAACCAACATAGACCGAGTCGTTATCTTTTAAATTATCTGTTATATCTCCTGCAGCTCTCTCCATACCCTCCCCACATGATCCGCTGCCCGAATTTATCCCCACCGGATGTTTTTGGTCATCCTCTGTTTCTTTTGCCGTGTGGTTTCCAGCGGAAGGACAAAATAAAACACAGGGAGATACACACATGTATAATAGTATACTTATCTTAAAAACGTACAGATCATCCATTACAGATACAAGATTATGGGTTCAAACCTCGGCAACCCAAAGACACAGTTACACACTCCACGACTGTATCATCATGTAGAGGAGGTTCGTCGCTCTCATCACGGCACTCTCATCACAGCGCTCTCATCACGACACTCTCAACATGTTGCTCTCATCACATCACTCTCAACACGTGGCTCTCATCACATCACTATCATTACGGCACTCTCGTCACGTCGCTTTCATCACGACACTCTCCACATGTCCCTCTCACCATGGTGCTCTCATCACAGCGCTCTCAACACGGTGCTCTCATCATGTCATTCTCAACACGTCACTCTCATAATGTCATTCTCAACACGTCACTCTCATCATGTCATTCTCAACACGTCACTCTCATCATGTCATTCTCAACACGTCACTCTCATCATGTCCCTGTCATCACAGCGCTCTCAACACGTCACTCTCATCATGTCATTCTCAACACGTCACTCTCATCATGTCCCTGTCATCACAGCGCTCTCAACACGTCACTCTCATCATGTCATTCTCAACACGTCACTCTCATCATGTCCCTGTCATCACAGCACTCTCATCGTGTCCCTCTCACCACGGCACATCCACCAGTCTCTTGCCACCCCCCCCCCCCCCCAACTCTTGTAGAACGTTATTTCTCTTCTTCTCAGTCCATGATATACTAATAACTTTTCTGTAACATTTAAGCTCAAAAGCCTCAATGTTATTCTTTCATACTCATCATCGTGTGCCATGCCGATAAGCATGGGTGGTCATGTTTTGCCATCTCATTCTATCACCAGTGTCGTGGATGAGCTCAGTGTTGTTGTCTCTACCATGCCACGACGCCAAGCCTTCCATGTATTTACTTCTCTGCCTTCCTCTTGTTCTCTTCTCCTCGGTCTTGCCAGTTGTCAGTAAGTTCTCCAATTTATTTCTTCTCATAACGTAAAGAAAATTTTTTTGACTGTTTACGTCTAGTTTCTCTAACCAGTTTACGATTTTTGTTTCTTGTAGGACTTGGTTATTGGTTTTTTCTGCTTGTCCATGGTATTCATTCTATTTTCCTAAGAAACCACATTTCCACAGCCATCAAGATGTTTTTCAACTTGTCTGCTCATTGTCCACGCTTCACATCCATACAAAAGTACAGGTTCTATGTAGCACCTGAACACTCTTTTGCTCATTGCAAATGACATCATTTTATTGGTCAGTGTGTTTCTTGCAAAAGGCTACCTTCGCTATGGCGATTCTTATTTTAATCTCTTCAAGGCACCTCCCATCAGATGTTACGACTGATCCGAGATAATTGTACCGATTCACTTGTTGAAGAATATTCCCATTTACTTGTATTTTTTCCCCCCCGCATATCCTATTACAAGACATAGCTGTCTGTCAACACCAGCATTTTACCGCTGTTGTTGATTTCTTGGCAAGATTACGCTCAGTAGTTTGCCACTGCTTTCTGGGCGGGCGGCTCACATATCCCGTAACAGATGCAGCGAGAACCGCTACCGATTCTCGTGCAGCTGCGTTTGCTCACGTGGATAAACGGGATTAGAGAAAGTTGCTAACCCCTAGGCCAGGGAGCCAGCTTTGTATAATGTTTATACAGCCTTATACAGTATAATGTAAATTTATATAGCCTTGTATATATAAACATACAGACACTTGTATAATGCATTGAGGTATTTCCTTCTTCTTTAATGATTGCGAAAAGCTCCACATCTCACATCCATATGTTGCCACAGTAAAGATGCATGTTCTTAAAAATTGTAGAATAGCTTCTCTCCTGGTGTCAATGATTTCACAATGTGTGATTCTAGAACTCATCTGGTTAGTATAACTTCTTTGCTGGTGTCAATGGTTTCACAATGTGGGATTCCAGAACTCATCTGGTTAGTATAACTTCTTTGCTGGTGTCAATGATTTCACAATGTGGGATTCCAGAACTCATCTGGTTAGTATAACTTCTTTGCTGGTGTCAATGATTTCACTATGTGGGATTCCAGAACTCATCTGGTTAGTACAACTTCTTTGCTGGTGTCAATGGTTTCCCAATGTGGGATTCCAGAACTCATCTGGTTAGTATAACTTCTTTGCTGGTGTCAATGATTTCACTATGTGGGATTCCAGAACTCATCTGGTTAGTACAACTTCTTTGCTGGTGTCAATGATTTCCCAATGTGGGATTCCAGAACTCATTTGGTTTTTTATTTATTGCAAGACAAACACACAGATAAAAAAACCATCTAACAAGTTTTCAACAAATATAACTGTATTCAGAAAAGTACACATTTATGGTGGTATTGCACCATTTTCCCCAAACTTCATGCACCCAATATCCAATAGAACTAAGTAATATAATACATGGGTTACAAGGCTGACCATCATCACTCTCTTCCACTTTTGCTGTCAGGTTTCAAAGGGAGGAATAGCTGACACTCCATCACCCCATGAGTGGCACAGTATGGTGTCATTCTGTGTGATTGTACAATATACAAGACATGACCATTATCATTATGTCCTATTTTTGCTGTCAAGCGTCATTGAGGGGGAACAGCTGTTGACGTTCCTGCACCCGATGGATAGTGTCATTGCATGTTAAGACATGACCAATTATAAAATTAGTGTCCATCAAAGCCCCTGTACAGGTTTAACTTAAGTAAATTTAGAGAGGGGGGGGGGGGGGGGGGGGGGGGGGGGGGGGGGGGGGGGGGGTGGGGGGGGGGGGGGGGGGGGGGGGGGGGGGGGGGGGGGGGGGGGGGGGGGGGAGGGGGGGGGGGGGGGGGGGGGGGGGGGGGGGGGGGGGGGGGGGGGGGGGGGGGGGGGGGGGGGGGGGGGGGGGAATAAGGGGAAAAAAGGGGGGGGGGCTGTGGTAAATGGTTAGAGGGGGGGGGGGGCCTGAAAAAACCCTTTGGGGCCCTATTTGCCATGTCCTGATTCAAATTGTTTGCTATTGGTGTCCCCCTATCAAAGTTGGTAATAAATCAAAAAATTTTATCTAAACTTTTGGTTTTTGCAATTTTAATTTTTTAAATTTTTATCTAAATTTCTTGTACACCCCTTTGTCAAAATCACTTCACACTTTTCCCCATCATTTTTTAAACATTAAAAATTTTTTTTAAAAAGGTGTTTAAAGGTGAAAGGATCGACTCCATTGCCCCGGGTTTTATCCCATTTGACTCGGTCTCATTATGCAAGGCGGTCTGTTGAAAGCATCACACAAACTCCGTAGCTCTAGCTGACACTCAGGAGTCTCTGGAAAACTGCACTGGTGAGCCACATGACAGAACTTGGCTACAAACCCACGATCTTCAGAGCACGAGGCAGGCATCTTGACCACTTCACCACAGAGTGGAGACTCCAAATGTTTTGTGTTTGTTTTTAGTGAGAGCATTATTCCTTATTCAAGCAGGAAGACTCTAGCCATGTAGTCTGGCTGTAATTTTGGCGGGCTCTTTTATTGTCTGCTTGCGGAAATAGTCTCAGATTGCCGAGTTCAAGCTAATTCCTTACAGTGCATCTTTGTATGTTAGGTCAGAAGCCTTTTGCTCACAGATTGTAGTGCACGTAGAAATGTAAAGGCTAGGTGGTTGGGCTCCAGGGAACTACTGTCAAGGCCATGGGGTGTACATGGAAATGAGAGGATTGGTTGGTTTACCTCAAGAGAACTACTGTCAAGGCCATGGGGTGTACATGGAAATGAGAGGATTGGTTGGCTTACCTCAAGAGAACTACTGTCAAGGCCATGGGGTGTACATGGAATCAGAGGATTGGTCGACTGACCTCTGGGGAACTGATGTCCAGGCATGGGGTGTACATGGAAATGAGAGGATTGGTTGGCTTACCTCAAGAGAACTACTGTCAAGGCCATGGGTGTACATGGAATCAGAGGATGGTTGACTGACCTCTGGGGAACTGATGTCCAGGCATGGGGTGTACATGGAAATGAGAGGATTGGTTGGCTTACCTCAAGAGAACTACTGTCAAGGCCATGGGGTGTACATGGAATCAGAGGATTGGTTGACTGACCTCTGGGGAACTGATGTCCAGGCATGGGGTGTACATGGAAATGAGAGGATTGGTTGGCTTACCTCAAGAGAACTACTGTCAAGGCCATGGGGTGTAAATCAAAATGAGAGACATGACTGGCCGACCTCCAGGAAACTGTTAAGGTCATGGGGGTGTACATGGAAATGAGAGGGTTTGTTGGCCGACCTCCATGGAACTTCTGTCAAGGCCATGAGATATCAATGGAAATGAGAGACCTGATTGGCTGATTCAAAGGAACTACTGTCAAGGCCATGGGGTGTACATGGAAGCGAGACCTGATTGGCTGACCTCCAGGGAACTACTGTTCAGACCATATTGATGTATATAAAAATGAAAGGGCTGGCTAATTGTTTGTTCTCTGGAAACTACTTTCCAGCAGGCATATACTGTTTTAACTAAGAGGTGAAATGACCATTGGGTATATCATCAGACAATATTATATTGTTGTAGTCCAGTAGTGAAATGACCAATGAGTAGATGACCAGCCAATATTATAGTTTTAAATGGTGAAATGACCATTCAATATATCATCAGGCAATAATATACTGTTTTAACTAAGTGGTGAAATGACCACTGGGTATATCATCAGACAATATTATATTGTTGTAGTCGAGTGGTGAAATAACCAATGAGCAGATGACTAGACAATATTATACAGACATAAAACAAGCTAACAACATCTGGTGCTGCACACTTTGGTATAAAATGATTCACAACTTATGGTTTATGAATTAAGTTGAGTTAAAAACCAACATCACAGCACCCAGGATATTCCCATACGTGCTACATCTCCATCTTCAACAATGAGTGAAGAATCCCAACACTAAAGGTACCAACTGCAATCTGATTATGTGTCTGTCTGGCCTCTCCTTGAAGAACCGAGTGTTGGCCAGATAATTTGGTCACTCCCTGCAGCATCATTCAGTCCAGACAATGATGGTGTATCTGTTCTTCTACACTATACACACAATCTTAATGGGCCCTGGCCACGTCTGCCTTGTTGTGTACCAATATCCCAGCCAACATGCTGACCCAGACAATGTGTTCGTCTGCTGGTTTCCCAACACACTAGACTGCCCTGAGGAAAAGATCCAATAGATACTCCTTATCTTTGATTGATTAATTGAAGAATCCCATCCTGCACAAAGCATGCCTGTCATCACCCTTCTCAGCATGCATATGCTGCTTGTTCTCCAGAGAATGGAACATCTCAGTATGGTTTATACGCAGCAACTACAGAACCAAGTGGGAACTAGAGCATCCAGGCCATCAGAAAGATGATACATATAACCAACTCCATAGAAGTGAACAAACTTCAGACTCAGCACAGAGTATAACAGACCTTTTCTTCATCTGTGTTCATCCAGAATATTGTTTTGGATGTAATTGTGTTGTGTCTGTTTACAGCAGAGCTGCGATATTTAACCTTTCTGCCAAAACAACCAACTTCTTCAGGCATTTATTGACTTGGTTACCTTCCCGGATATAACAGATTGAGGGACCACCTGTTCAACAAGCTAAAGACATGAAACACTGATGAATCTAATTGTGAAATTGGTAAAATAATAGCTAAACATTTGCTGCAAGTGTCCGTCGTCTTATCCAAAACAGAGACAATTATTTTGACACACATTGGTTCCATATAGTTAGTTAGTTCGTCAGTTAGTCGACGGATCAACATCACGGCACACGGGTGCAACCCATAAGTGCTCCTTTCTCCTCCTAACTCAAACCTGAGTCACTTTGGGTAGATTTTTAACTCAAAATTTTGCCCGGGCAGCGCCATTAGGCTACTCCTTTTCGATTTCCAACCACCAAGGGATTTTTTACGTGCGCAACAATACACACGGGCGTCCGATCTCACTACCCAGAGACCAGGGGAAATTTATTACTAGAGGTTCATGAGAAAAAAATCCCGGCATCGCCGGGGCTTGAACCCGGGACCTCCAGCACTCGAGGTGGACACCATACCTCAAGACCACGCAGCCCCCTAGTAACATATAGTAGTTTCATATAGTAACAAACTCTATGATGGTGTTAACAACTGCAAGTTGACGGCTGCTTTAAATATATTCATGTTGACGTCAGAGGATTTAAGGAGAAGATAAACCAATTTATTTTTAATTATCTGCATTTATCAGCTGAAAAACAGCAAATAAACATTCCCCCCCCCCCCCCAAATAAATGCACAATGGAAAGAAAACATCAACAAGGACATACATATAGCAAATAATACCAATACAAGATATCACTGACATAAAACATTAAAAAATATCAACAAAAGTGTTTACTCATACATGCACAGTACTGCTATCTGTCTATGTAGTTTCTGTCTATACGCTGACTGTATAAGTGACGACCATGCAGTGGATAGGGACACAACTTATCTATTGAGCAAAATACAATAGGAACATAAAAAATACAAATAGTGCATATGATCAACATATATCAAGAAAATAATGCTCGGCCATATCTTTGTCAAGATGAATGAATATTGATACATTTTCTTCAAGTCTATGAAGTATATTTTCAGTTTTGTTGCTTCCATATGTATATAATAATTTTCACTGTTTTCTCTACATATACCTGGCATGGTAACACTCCCCTAGTGATTAGTGAGCTTGAATACTGAGTTGGAGTCCCAATATAAGAGGAACATTTCCTGCCAGTAGTGGGGTACTAGCACCACTCCAGCCTCCAAACACGGCACCAGAGATGTCTGACTGGTCAAGCGGGAGAATGAACAGGCTGATAGACAGGCAGGGAATGGACTTCTCAGTGGTAGATTACCAAGGAACTAGTAAAAATCAGTTTAGTGTACTAGAAATAACATGTGTATAGACTAAGCTTGAGGTCAAAATGAATGAACACAAAAGAAAAAATTTTTTTTTTAAATCAGCAAACAGTAGAGTATATTCTAGAAGTAAAATTAGCAGCTTCCACATTTTTAGGAAGGTTGCTGCCCACTTTTTTCCCAGACCATAGTCTAGCTCATCCACGCATACACACACCCCTCTTGGTATCAAGACTACTGTGAAGTCAATACCTCATCATATGCTGGACCTGATCATAGTCTTCAAGAGGGTATCAGTACCTCACAAATTGTAGAACTAACCAAAACAACTCTCAACAATGTAGCAATAGTATTAGCAAACACAAATAAATTATTCATTTTCTATGGCTCTGCCCTCAAAGTGCTTCATTTTCAATACAAAAAGCCACGCACAAAAAAACAAACAAACTAAAAACACACCCATCACAGCATTTTTGAATTGCCAGGATGCATAAGGGAAATTTTGGCCGGCATCCTACAGGGAGATAGGCCAGCACCCCAGAGGGAAATTTTGAGGGATGAACAATAAAGACAGCTAGCCCCTGCTGTTGTTGACTGTGCTTTATTTTCTTCTACTTATTTAAACACAAAAGTCACAAACAATATGTTGCACGATTTAATGCCAGGCATATTTTGCTGCATACTGCAGTTATACATCATATGAAGAGAATAATTCAATAATACCTTAGTTGACACAATTACCACACATAATCACAGATAATGTTAGAATTTAGAGCATCTGTTATCCCCATGGTAATGTGATTAAAGAGAACTGGGGAACGGGGTCACTCGGAAAGCCAGTTTTCTTTAGTAAACTCGAACCAAATGTAAAAAAGGTATAGGACATATTACACAATGGTTGAGATACAATGGGAAGAGTTGGACCTGCAAGAGTTAAACTGAAATCTCCAGACTTGAGAGCCACAGGTTCTAACTATGCAATCAGGCAACTCTTCTATTTAACAGTTGAGTTGAGCTAAGAACTTACATCACTGTACTCAGGACATTTCCAAACACACTCAGTCCTCTCATTCAACAACCAGCAAAGAGCCACACTACTAATCGTTCCCACCGCTATCTGATTGCAAGTTCTCCTGGTCTTCCCTCTCATTTTTGAGATTCTACCAGAACCCCTGCCAATCCCCAGCAATCTCATCCTTTCTGTTCTTAATCTGTTCTCCACCTGGTCCCATAGGTGCATGACTACCTCTCCCTTGTCCTTAGGTAACCTCTATTTAACATCATCATCAATACATAGCAAATCCTTTGCAGAAATTTGCCTTCATCACAACATGCCAGAAAGGTTCTCATTTCTACGCCAGCTCTTTTGCCTCATGCTTTTACATGCACAGGGTCACTAAGTCTTTTGACCCTTGCCTCTACTTCCAGGAACCATGCTTTTCAAAACTGTTCTTACTAAAACACTGCAGTGTTCAATATGGCCAAACTATTTACGATTCCGAAGCTGTATATAAGCCAGTTTTCTTCTTCAATGTTCAAATCTGGTAAAATTTCAGTTTATCTCTTAGTAGTTACAGAAATTAATTGTAACATTTAAGTTCAAAAGTCTTGACTTTCTTCTTGAGTGATTGTGAATACTTGATGATTCACGTCCATGTCTCTACATCACAAGTATTTTAATATCACAACCCAACAGACCAACATAAATGCAGTAATACAAAATCACAGCGAAACAAATTTAAATCATCACAATTGAAAAAACAGAAAAATCAAAGAGTGATAGCATTACTGCTTACATTAAACAATATAATCAAACAATGGTACAAGTGGTAAAGTATTACAGATGGAACTTATCACCAAAATGGTCAAACAACAGTGCGGTCTTATGATAAAATTGTTTCATAAGAAATGGCAAATCATGCAATGTAACTATATATTAATACAGTGAGTCAAATCACTGTCAGATGCCTGTAAGATAGTGTGCCTTTATCTCCCAGGCCAACCATTATTTCCTCATACTGACATATACGAGCGGAAGTCAATAAGTAAGTCACAAATGGCTGTAGAAAAATAACTAAATATGATAACAACTGTGGTTTATTTTTATACATACATTGTCCCTTTATTTCTCAACATAATTTCCACCAATACTGATGCACTTATCCCATTGTTTTATGTCCTCCCAAACCAGCTGCATAGAACTGTGTGCTGTTTTGTACACCACGTATTCACTTCACATTCAACTTCGGCGTCATTCGTGGAATGTCTCCTGCCAAGGTGGGTTTTCAGTGGACCAAAAAGGTGGAAATCGCTAGGGGCTAAGTCTACAGAGTCTATCGTTACTTCGCCTGTCACCTCTAATCATCTCCACCCGCTGCACGGATGCTTCTGTCGCAATCTCAACAGGACGATCAGATCGGATTTCATCAACAATTTTAGAGCGTCCTTGAGAGAATTTTCTACCCAGCTATGCACCGCTTTAAGAGGACAAACATTTGTCAGCATAAACAGGAAGCATTTCCCTTATGAATGGTCCTTTGCCATTTTGTTCATGCGCTGCGCATGCGCATGAGACACCTAACGCCACCTTGACGAACGGGAATATAAAGTTCGATGTTGCTGTCACCTAATAACACCTGTAGAAAACACCAACTACATTTACCTGCCATCCCACAGAACTGTGTGACTTACTTATTGACTCGCCCTCACATAAACATCTCTTTCTTAGCATTAAGTCTACCTAATATCCCACATAACCACATCCCACGATGAATTTTCTCAAATACAGCTGTTGCCTGAATATGAAGCTGCTCACAGCATAGACAAGGATGATTCCAAGATCCTGCCAACCAGCTCGCAACAGAGCCAATCAGCATCCACAACCTTTGACCTCTGCCAGCAAGAGACTGAGTACTCATGAGTTTGTCCTTAGTGTAGTCATGTTGATTCTTCATGATTAAATCATACATGAAGTAAGGCATATTGGGAGATATGGTGTCAGGCTGATGCTTTCAGTGACAGAACAGCACACAAACAGGAGGGGAGCAGGTATGATCAGTAACAGCTGGCAACATTTACTTTCATAGATTTTCAGATACTCATTCTGTGAGGCTGGGCTGACCCCAGATGTGTACCCGATAAAACAAAACCAAACTTCCTCCACTACCTGGAGTTGACTAGAGACCACTGTGCCAGTAGGAGAGTGCATTCACCACAGCTTAAAATACACAAAGCAAGTATGACATCATTAAATAATTAAAACAATGGATTGGATTTCAGAAATATAAATAATTTTACACAACTCCCCCCCCCCCCCCCCCCCCCCCCCCCCCCCCCCCCCCCCCCCCCCCCCCCCCCACCACACACACACACAGACACAGAGAAAGAGAGAGAGAGAGAGAGAGAGAGAGAGGAGAGAGAGAGAGAGAGAGAGAGAGAGAGAGAGAGAGAGAGAGAGAGGACCACATACCATGGACAGACAGAAAAACCAATAAGCAAGTCCTACAAGAGTCAGATGAGAAAATAAGACAAAGACAGTTAACACTGTTTGGACACGTTATGTGAAGAAATAAATTGAAGAACTTGGTGACAACTGGCAAGATTGGGGGGAAAAGAACAAAGAATGGCAGAGAATTAAATATCTGGATGACTTGGCCACATGGCATTGTCGAGACAAGAACACCAAAACTCTAGTGATCGTGTGAGATGGTGAAACATGACCATCCACGCTTATCAGCATGGCACATAATAATCATGACCACAATTATGAGAAGATATCCTGGCATCTTGAGTCAATGATAATCCACTTTTCCTTAGTGAAATCATACCCATATGTAGGCAGCAATATAGACAAAATTTAGGTGAGTGGGTGTGTATATGTGGGGAAAAGGGGGAGGGGGGGGGGGGGGGGTGTATTGATATTAAAATGAGTAAAAAGGGAAAGAGGAGCTTAATATCACTAGGATATTTGTGGAAGAAAAAAGAAATTAAATCTAGTACCAAACTTAGGGTCTAAAAGGTGTGGACTGTGCTTGGCCCTGCGGGCAATATGGTTTGGGTTGGCTAGCCTCTCTCAGGTGGGGGTGAAAGAAAAAATGTGTTGTCTGCCGATGACCCGAAAAGTAAGACTACACATGTCAACCTCACCTCCTCCTGGTGTAGACTGGAAAACAATGACTGCGAAGTCTTGGGCCAAAGGAGCTCTAGCTCGCTAGGGAAATGGACTCCCCTTGGTCAAATTTTCCCGTCCTAAACCTGCGACTGACCTAGCAAGCTGACAGGGGATTTTTTCTACTGCTCAAAGAAAAAGAATGAAGCATAATCGGACTGACCAAGCTTAGAAGACCTCGAGCTATGCAATACTCTTTGTATCTCAGTGACTTTGTTTGGTAGAGACCAGGAGGGTACTTTGTTAACCCTCTACCGGGCAAAACGTCTGGGAACGTTTCTACCCCGGAACGGGCAATCTATCAGAAAGCGCCCGCGACTATTTTGCATTGTAAAAACACGATCTCTCGGCTTTCCGAGACTTCCGATTGTCTACTTTCGGTTTCGCCGATAGCTTCGTAAATGGAATTTGAACACTCGACCACCAGGCTTGTGTGCTAGCCACTGCCCTACTGTGGTTCCCACACCACTGACAGCCGTGAATAAGTATTGGAAATGGGACAAAGCAATAAAGGACAGGACATGAGAACAGCTAAACAGTTACTCAGAGGCACAACACAGAAGAAGTACCAACTGAAAAGGTAGGCAAAAGAAATGACCAGCGGAACCCTCTTGATAATATATGCCTCAATCAAAAAGGAAACCATCATCACTTAGGTTCAGGAGAAAATAAAATCATATTAATGTCCACTGTCCTATTTCACATAACAAATATTACGATAAGCCAATAGCCATTTATATATTATCAATCCCTAACACATGTTAATGTGGAGGTCAGCATGGCTGAATGGATAAGAAGCGTATGCTCTTAAACTTCCGGTGTGCTGATGCTGAGGTAGCGAGTTCTACCTCAACACTGGCCAGATGGACCAAAATGTTGACTTCTTGTCCTTGACTTGGGGACGTAAATTATAAGTACCTCAGAAGTTGGTGTGGGTTAATGGTAATAGGGAAAGCTTATCACTAGTAGTAGTAGTACGTGTATGGATTATGCTTGAGATCAAAGCAAGTGAAGCGCACACACACACATAATAATAAATGACATAAATTGTAATGATGTGATCCATTTGCCTTAAAAATAATTTTTTTCATAGAAAAATATTTAAAAAATGATAAACAGAATTGTTCTTCCAACACTTTGTTATCAATGTCAAACTTGGTCCGTATCAACATCCCAAAATAGAAAATTGTCACATCTGAGACGGAATGTTTGAGAAAGACTGCTGCGGTTTCCAGAAGAGACAGAATGCAAAATGAGGACAGCATAAATATGATAAACATACATGAACAAAATTATTAACTGGCAACAAATAGTTGAGTTGAGTTGAGTAAGAATTGACATCACAGCACTTGGGGCATTCCCATATGTTCTCCATCCTCATCTTCAACAGCCAGCGAAGAGTCTCAATTACTAATAGGTACCAACTGCAGTCTGATTATGTGCCAGTCTGGCCTTTCCTTTGAAGTAGACAGTGTTGGCCAGATTTTCTGGTCACTCCAAGCTGACCCATTCTCTCCAGGTCATGATGATCGATCTGTTCCACCAGACTATACACTTTATCACAAAGGCAACAAATAAAGTACTGGAAGGCCCCAGTTAACGTCGGAGTTACATTCATGGAAAACGTGACTTTAAGTGAAATGATATATAGCAAAACACTATTTCCCAATATAATTAAATGAAATACAGTGTATTATGTAATGTTTATTTTGATGGTTGTTGATATTTATTGGCTAAATAAAGGTGGTTTCAGGGCAAATGGTAGGAGTTATTGGGACATAGAGGCATTAAATTCTGCCTCTTCATCTGAGGATGAAACTGTTACCCCTTCCTGCCTCTTTTCCTGGCTCTTCTCTGCTTGAACAAAACATTTGTCAAATGTCTGCCGCACATTAACCACCCTCCTCGATCATGGCCTTTAACTCTGCAGCTGCAGTATCAGCATGCACTCGCCGCTTCACCTGTTGTTTGAATGATGTGCAGGTGTGAATGTTTCTTAAAGCACTCAAACCAACCACGACTCACTCCAAAACTATCATCAGCACTACTAGTACTGCTCTCACCCGCTTTCTTAGCTAGATCTTCATAGAGAGACTTTGCTTTCTCTTGGATAACCATCCTGCTCATAGGTATATTCCATTGGTTCTGGTCTTCATTCCAGACGCTAATAATGCTTCCATGTTCTCCATAATAGTACTTTCTGGTACGAGTGATCTTGGAAACACTCAAAGGGGTTACGTTTTTAGCACCCTCTTTGATTTTGTCAGCACCTGCATGAATTGTCCTTACCATGATTGGAGGTAAATCATGGACTTTACAATATTAATAGCCCGATCGCCAGCCTCATAACGATGTTATGGCAAAACGTAGCGACGTAAAGTAAAGTTAGTCCCCTATGTGACAATGACTTTATATCGAAGCGACGTATAGCGGGGCCTTCCTGTAGTTTGAACACAAGAATAAAACATGATCAAGTACCTATAAGAACATGCAACCAGACAATATATGGAAACAGAGCCAGAGAAAGACCAACAAAATTATGTACAGACACTAAATAAAACTAAATAAAAGTACGCTAAACAATCACACATACTAAGGCAACACATCTGGCCTTAGAATGCAAAATTTAGACTTCACACTGTAAGTGTGGATCAAAGAATGAGACATCATCTACCTGGAGTCAGACAATAGACAACAGGTTGACAAACTGTCACTATAAAAGGTAATTACTACAGCAGGTGTCTCTGGGAGAAATTTGAGGGCTAGAGAAACCAGAGGCCCAAGGGTTAAAGATCATTTGTCCTTGCTGTCACACACTGTGCTAGCCAGGTTTCATAAATTTTAACCCCAAACAGATAAAAACAAGTGCCTTACCAGGACTGAGAACATGCATTACCCGATTTGAGCAACCTTAACCTCCGATTACCTTAATCATCCAGTCATCTAAGTTTCATATAATCACAAAATGGTTAGCAAACATTTTAAAAGAAATACAAAACAGTAAAATGTTACATAATTGACGTATCAATAAAAAGGGTCCGCTGTTGAGCTTATACCAGAGTAAGAAAAGATGGTCTTTTATACAAGAAGTTCTATACTCTAGTAAAGACTCGACAGCAAACCTGTCTTAACGACACTTCTTTGTTCTGCTGCACTACATTGTTCTTTTCACACTGTAGACTCGACAGCAAACCCCTCTTAGCAACACCTCTTTGGATTCCTTGTTCTACTGCATCACATATGTTCTTTTCATACTCTAGTATAGACTTGACAGCAAACCCTACTTAGGCTTCTATGTTCTAATGCATCACGAGTATACTTTTCATACACTAATACATAAATGAACTCTGAAAGAAATGGGATTTTGTATTATTTGGTGCAGACTGTATGCCTCTTTAAGTTTTCACACATAGTTGAAGTTTATAACTGGATAATTTCACAACTGTTGTTTTTCAAAAGTGTATTGATGTAATATATAGTTACAATTACAAAAAATGGGAACACAAAGGCGTAATACTATAGTCACTGTATCATTTCCATTTGTGTGCGCTTGTGTTTTTCTGTTTACTTATGAAGGCTTTGTCGACACAACATACTACTTTTAGTAATGGAATTTTGTGAAGCTGCCCTAAAATTTGATTCCCAAATTTTTAAACACTGCAGCTCAAACCGTTTCATTTATAAATATAAAGGAAACATTTACAAAATATAACCAGGTGGGGAAAAAAAGAAACAAAGATTATGATAGTTACCAGCCACTCTACATTGCCATTACCAGCTCCAAATACTGGCTCCCAGGTCGAATGAGTTAAGAGAGAACATAAATTATGAGACATTACAATCATATCATCATCATCATGTGCCATGTCACAGACATAAGCAGCCATGGCTCACTAGGTCACCAGTCATAGATCAGGTCTGTGTTCTTGTCCTGATAATACCATATAGCCAAACCATCCAGATATTTAACTTTGTCTTCCCCCTGCTCTTTTTCCCCAGGTTGCCAGTTGTCACCAAGTTTTTGGCTTATTTTTCCTCAGAATGTACAATTGTGTAAAAACAAATAAACACTAGGTTTTAAGCTGAACTGGAACATAAGATAAGCTTTCCTTAGATGAACGTACACAGCACATACACTGTGAGAGATGGATGTATGTTTCACAATGAGCTTTATATTGATCATGGATTGGCTGGATAAGGATTGGGGCTGACCTCATTTGTTATCAATGTTTCTTTCAACTCCACATCATCCCCTCTGGCTCTGGATATCATAGTGTCTCTGTCGGCTCTGCAACAGATGAAACAAGATCAATCAAAAATAAGGTTGCTGTCACAATGCTAATACAGCTTGGGTTTTTGTGGGATGCCAAACTTATACAGCTCATAAATCAGCAGTTACAAACATCTCTTGTCATATCGACAAACACAGCTGTCTCATCACACACCACAGGCACCCACCAGACTACAGGCACCACCAGAACCCACTTCAGTCTCACAGCTTTGGACGTAATCTCACTTGGCTACTGTCTGTCATGGCTAGCCACTATGATTCAGATTGCCAAATTTAACCGGAAATATATTTGCGAATTTGTTCGGTAACTATGTTTTGTGTCTCCAATTTAAGGAGATTTAGAGTACTCATGATGTTAAATTCCCTGATTATTTCAAGATCGCCGGTCTCTCTGGCCGAGGGGTTACAACACTTTCTCCATAATCCCGTTTATCACGCAGAGTCTCGTAGCGGGAGAGAACTGGGAGCGGTTCGACCCCCGCTGGTGACTTGCGGGATACTGAGCCGGCCACTCAGAAAGCAATGGCAAACTACTGAGCGTAATCTTGCCAAGAAATCAACAGACAGCTGAAAGATGCTGCTGTTGACAGCGATGTCCTGTAAAGGATATGCAAAAAAAAATTTAAAAAAAAAAAATTTCAAGATCACGTTAAAAAAGGGACCGATTACTTTAAATAGTTTTTCCCTCCTCGGTTTACGTTGTGTACATCTCGTGTTGCTAGAATTTGTTTCCTGCACAGAAATACAGAGTGACTTTTTCAGACGTAAGTAGACCCAAAAATCACGTTGTGTGTAGATTTTTATTATTCTAGTATGTATTATTAGATTTAGCATCTATTTTTACGTAAAATGTGTAATTTTTGACTATTAAAGTTGGGGGGAGGTGGCATCCCAAACTAAAATGTAAAATGAAGATTGCGCGCTGTTAACGTGATATTTTAATGGCGGGAAATAGCCGCTTCCTTGTCATACTCCAGCGATGACTATCTAATATTGTTATGGATTGTTCACAGCAATCTGCATGCCAATAAACACATGTTTGCATTCAACATCAATTGTAGTATTTGTGTGTAATTTTTCATCACACTACACGGTCTCGGTGGTTTATTTTTGGGTAACTTTTCATCATGACGTAACTCAGACTCAGGTCTAGCTTTGTGTTCTGAATTTCAGGCACTTCAGGAATCCTTGTTATACCAGAGAACCAGGCTACCTATTCTAAGTGGTGAGTAAACCCATAAATACCGTTTTATGAGACGTATTACATTGTTCTGCTATGTATTATTAAATTAAATTTAGCATCCATTTTTACGTGTATTTTGTAATTTTCGACCATTTAAGTTGGCAGCCAATCTCACACTGAAATTATGAAGATCACATGCTGTTTTCCTTGTCATATTCCAGCTATGACCATTTAATATTGTTATGGAATATTCAGATCGACTAACATGATAATGAATGCATGTGTACATTCAATGCCCATTATTGTATTTATGTGTAATTTTTCATCACTCTACAAGGACAAGATCATTGATAATTTTGCAACTTTTTAATGCAAATGCTATGGTAAAAATGAATCTATGTTCACGGCATTGCACTAACAGTCAGCATGCACTGTAAGCTCCTGCTGACTGATGTCATCACAGCATGGCGTGCCACGTGTATAATCTGTGTGTGTGTGTGTATATATATAATAGGAAGCAGGTATCTTCCCTTTAGTTAGAAAACATCCGCAGTTGTAAACTCCCTTGGTGTCTGTGTTACCGACAGTGGTGTGAGTGTGTAGGTCACATTTTGTCAAAGGGTAAAATAGTATTTTGCTCTTTGTTCATATTAAATGATAAAGTGATACACAAACTTTAGTATTTCAGCTTAGAATTGACCTACAGACTTGAATAAGGTACCATTAGATTTGTTTTTTCAAGAGGTATCCAAATATGCAGGTTACATAATTAAAAAGAAATTTAGAAAATGTTACTAAAGTGTCTAGTCATGGCGTAAATACTCCGCAAGGCTAGTCTCAAAAAGAATCTAGCTCAATACACATAATGTCATGGAGAAAGGGGGACATTACTCTACAGTCATAACTCAACCAAGCCAGTGACAGTTATCCCTTGGCAGACAATGCTAAAGTGCTTTGAAGAAACAAGCTGATGTAATAGCAGTATTAAATTTCCTGAAAAGACAGCAAGCACAATTGTTTGCCATGCATCATGATTGAAAACAGACTGCCTGACAAAAAGCCATGAATGAATGACCCGAAAACAAGAAGCAGACCGTAAGCTTACTATAATACGATCACAAGTATCAAAATGGACGTTGCGGTCAAAGCCTTTGTCAGTACAGAAACAACAATCACAAACTGATAAAACAACATAAAGTACACTGCAAAATATGGAAATTTTAGAGTAACTCAACATAAAAAAAGAAACTGCTGAAGAAACTAAAGACGAGCAAATGCCTTTGTACATTGGACACATTAAATGACATTAAAAACCCTCTGAAAACTATAGTGGAGGGGAAAAGTGAAAGCTAAAGAGTTAAAGGGCGCCAAAGATAAAAAGAGACAGATATCTATCATCAAAAGGCATATGAAAAGCAGTCTGTCAGAGTGTAGAAGTAAATCAAGAGACAGATATAAAGATACACTCATAAAGACAGACACACATTGTAGGTGAGTCAAATAAAGGAGCCTTTCCAAAGCTTGAAGGGTTTTAGATATCTGGCGATAACCCCACAATTCCATAGACCAATCAGCTTTCACTTTGTGGAAGTCAAAGAAATTAAACTGAGCACACAACTTAGAATATTTAATTCTAACGTTAAATCATTTACTGCTGCATGGATCAGAAACATGTAGAACAACGAAAATGATTATGAATAAACTATCAACATGCACTAATTGTTGAATGTGCAAAATAGAAGGAATACAATATGATAAAATCAAACAAGTGGAGCTCATGGAAAGAACTAAAGTATCAGTGAACTAAGGGGTGAAGAAACGATGCTGGCGATGGATAGACCATACATTGAAAAAACCTGATAATAGTATAACTAGAAAAGCCTCAGTCTGAAACCCAGGGGAACAGAAATAAAGTTAGTTGCATTTCCTTTACAGGATGTAGCAGTCAACTCCAGCATTTTTATGGCTGTTTGTGATTCCTGGGCAAGCTTACTTTCAGTAGTTTGCCATTACTTTCTGAACAGCCGGCACTCATACCATTATATGAAAACCAATGCAAGGCGGTCTGTTTCCAAATTTCCCGCAGCTGTGTTTTGAACGCGGTATGTGAGATACAAATTGCATTCATAACCCCTTTACAAGTGCCGGCAAAAGAAATCAAGGAAGACCTAAAATTTTATGGAGATAAGAAGCAGAAATAGAAATGAACAGCATGGGAAGGACACTGACAGAGCAGGGAGACTCACTAGCGTCATGGCTAGACACACGTCTGCCAACCAGGACACTGACAGAGCAGGGAGCCTCGCTAGCACCATGGCTAGACACCCATCTGCCAACCAGGACAATGACAGAGCAGAGAGACTGGCTAGCGTCATGGCTAGACACCCGTCTGCCAACCAGGACACTGAGAGAGCAGGGAGCTTCACTAGCATCATGGCTAGACACCAGTCTGCCAACCAGGACACTGAGAGAGCAGGGAGCTTCACTAGAATCATGGCTAGACACTTGTCTGCCAACCAGGACACTGACAGAGCAGGGAGCCTCACTAGCATAATGGCTAGACACCCGTCTGCCAACCAGGACACTGACAGAGCAGGGAGCCTTGCTAGAGTCATGGCTAGACACCCATCTGCCAACCAGGACAATGACAGAGCAGAGAGACTCGCTAGCGTCATGGCAAGACACTTGTCTGCCAACCAGGACAATGACAGAGCAGGGAGCCTTGCTAGAGTCATGGCTAGACACCCATCTGCCAACCAGGACAATGACAGAGCAGGGAGCCTCGCTAGCATCATGGCTAGACACCCATCTGCCAACCAGGACAATGACAGAGCAAAGAGACTCACTAGCGTCATGGCTAGACACCCGTCTGCCAACCAGGACACTGAGAGAGCAGGGAGCTTCACTAGCATCATGGCTAGACACTCGTCTGCCAACCAGGACACTGACAGAGCAGGGAGCCTCACTAGCATCATGGCTAGACACTCTTCTGCCAACCAGGACACTGACAGAGCAGGGAGCTTCACTAGCATCATGGCTAGACACTTGTCTGCCAACCAGGACACTGATAGAGCAGGGAGCCTCACTAGCATCATGGCTAGACACTTGTCTGCCAACCAGGACACTGAGAGAGCAGGGAGCTTCACTAGCATCATGGCTAGACACTCTTCTGCCAACCAGGACACTGACAGAGCAGGGAGACTCACTAGCGTCATGGCTAGACACACGTCTGCCAACCAGGACACTGACAGAGCAGGGAGCCTCGCTAGCACCATGGCTAGACACCCATCTGCCAACCAGGACAATGACAGAGCAGAGAGACTGGCTAGCGTCATGGCTAGACACCCGTCTGCCAACCAGGACACTGAGAGAGCAGGGAGCTTCACTAGCATCATGGCTAGACACCAGTCTGCCAACCAGGACACTGAGAGAGCAGGGAGCTTCACTAGAATCATGGCTAGACACTTGTCTGCCAACCAGGACACTGACAGAGCAGGGAGCCTCACTAGCATAATGGCTAGACACCCGTCTGCCAACCAGGACACTGACAGAGCAGGGAGCCTTGCTAGAGTCATGGCTAGACACCCATCTGCCAACCAGGACAATGACAGAGCAGAGAGACTCGCTAGCGTCATGGCAAGACACTCGTCTGCCAACCAGGACAATGACAGAGCAGGGAGCCTTGCTAGAGTCATGGCTAGACACCCATCTGCCAACCAGGACAATGACAGAGCAGGGAGCCTCGCTAGCATCATGGCTAGACACCCATCTGCCAACCAGGACAATGACAGAGCAAAGAGACTCACTAGCGTCATGGCTAGACACCCGTCTGCCAACCAGGACACTGAGAGAGCAGGGAGCTTCACTAGCATCATGGCTAGACACTCTTCTGCCAACCAGGACACTGACAGAGCAGGGAGCCTCACTAGCATCATGGCTAGACACTTGTCTGCCAACCAGGACACTGACAGAGCAGGGAGCTTCACTAGCATCATGGCTAGACACTTGTCTGCCAACCAGGACACTGACAGAGCAGGGAGCCTCACTAGCATCATGGCTAGACACCCGTCTGCCAACCAGGACACTGACAGAGCAGGGAGCTTCACTAGCATCATGGCTAGACACTTGTCTGCCAACCAGGACACTGACAGAGCAGGGAGCCTCACTAGCATCATGGCTAGACACCCGTCTGCCAACCAGGACACTGACAGAGCAGGGAGCTTCACTAGCATCATGGCTAGACACCCGTCTGCCAACCAGGACACTGATAGAGCAGGGAGCCTCACTAGCATCATGGCTAGACACCCGTCTGCCAACCAGGACACTAACAGAGCAGGGAGCCTCACTAGCATCATGGCTAGACACCTGTCTGCCAACCAGGACACTAACAGAGCAGGGAGCCTCACTAGCATCATGGCTAGACACCCGTCTGCCAACCAGGACACTAACAGAGCAGGGAGCCTCACTAGCATCATGGCTAGACACTTGTCTGCCAACCATGACACTTACAGAGCAGGGAGCCTCACTAGCATCATGGCTAGACACTTGTCTGCCAACCATGACACTGACAGAGCAGGGAGCCTCACTAGCATCATGGCTAGACACTTGTCTGCCAACCATGACACTGACAGAGCAGGGAGCCTCACTAGCATCATGGCTAGACACTTGTCTGCCAACCATGACACTAACAGAGCAGGTAGCTTCACTAGCATCATGGCTAGACACTTGTCTGCCAACCAGGACACTGATAGAGCAGGGAGCTTCACTAGCATCATGGCTAGACACTTGTCTGCCAACAATGACACTAACAGAGCAGGGAGCTTCACTAGCATCATGGCTAGACACTTGTCTGCCAACCAGGACACTAACAGAGCAGGGAGCTTCACTAGCATCATGGCTAGACACTTGTCTGCCAACCAGGACACTAACAGAGCAGGGAGCTTCACTAGCATCATGGCTAGACACTTGTCTGCCAACCATGACACTAACAGAGCAGGGAGCTTCACTAGCATCATGGCTAGACACTTGTCTGCCAACCAGGACACTAACAGAGCAGGGAGCCTCACTAGCATCATGGCTAGACACTTGTCTGCCAACCATGACACTAACAGAGCAGGGAGCTTCACTAGCATCATGGCTAGACACTTGTCTGCCAACCAGGACACTGATAGGGCAGGGAGCTTCACTAGCATCATGGCTAGACACTTGTCTGCCAACCAGGACACTGACAGAGCAGGGAGCTTCACTAGCATCATGGCTAGACACTTGTCTGCCAACCAGGACACTGACAGAGCAGGGAGCTTCACTAGCATCATGGCTAGACACTTGTCTGCCAACCAGGACACTGACAGAGCAGGGAGCTTCACTAGCATCATGGCTAGACACTTGTCTGCCAACCAGGACACTGACAGAGCAGGGAGCTTCACTAGCATCATGGCTAGACACTTGTCTGCCAACCAGGACACTGACAGAGCAGGGAGCTTCACTAGCATCATGGCTAGACACTTGTCTGCCAACCATGACACTAACAGAGCAGGGAGCTTCACTAGCATCATGGCTAGACACTTGTCTGCAACCAGGACACTGACAGAGCAGGGAGCTTCACTAGCATCATGGCTAGACACTTGTCTGCCAACCAGGACACTGACAGAGCAGGGAGCTTCACTAGCATCATGGCTAGACACTTGTCTGCCAACCAGGACACTGACAGAGCAGGGAGCTTCACTAGCATCATGGCTAGACACTTGTCTGCCAACCAGGACACTGACAGAGCAGGGAGCTTCACTAGCATCATGGCTAGACACTTGTCTGCCAACCAGGACACTGACAGAGCAGGGAGCTTCACTAGCATCATGGCTAGACACTTGTCTGCCAACCAGGACACTGACAGAGCAGGGAGCTTCACTAGCATCATGGCTAGACACTTGTCTGCCAACCAGGACACTGACAGAGCAGGGAGCTTCACTAGCATCATGGCTAGACACTTGTCTGCCAACCAGGACACTGACAGAGCAGGGAGCTTCACTAGCATCATGGCTAGACACTTGTCTGCCAACCAGGACACTGACAGAGCAGGGAGCTTCACTAGCATCATGGCTAGACACTTGTCTGCCAACCATGACACTGACAGAGCAGGGAGCCTCACTAGCATCATGGCTAGACACTTGTCTGCCAACCATGACACTGACAGAGCAGGGAGCCTCACTAGCATCATGGCTAGACACTTGTCTGCCAACCAGGACACTGACAGAGCAGGGAGCTTCACTAGCATCATGGCTAGACACTTGTCTGCCAACCAGGACACTGACAGAGCAGGGAGCTTCACTAGCATCATGGCTAGACACTTGTCTGCCAACCAGGACACTGACAGAGCAGGGAGCTTCACTAGCATCATGGCTAGACACTTGTCTGCCAACCAGGACACTGACAGAGCAGGGAGCTTCACTAGCATCATGGCTAGACACTTGTCTGCCAACCAGGACACTGACAGAGCAGGGAGCTTCACTAGCATCATGGCTAGACACTTGTCTGCCAACCAGGACACTAACAGAGCAGGGAGCTTCACTAGCATCATGGCTAGACACTTGTCTGCCAACCAGGACACTGACAGAGCAGGGAGCTTCACTAGCATCATGGCTAGACACTTGTCTGCCAACCAGGACACTGACAGAGCAGGGAGCTTCACTAGCATCATGGCTAGACACTTGTCTGTCAACCAGGACACTAACAGAGCAGGGAGCCTCACTAGCATCATGGCTAGACACCCGTCTGCCAAACAGGAAGTCATGGGTTCAAGCCTCAGCTGGGCGAATTTGAATTTTTAAAAAGTTACCTGGGCGCCCAGGTTGACCCAGCCTAAATTGAGCACTAAGAATCTCTTGGGAAGTCACGGCACGGGCACGATACTGACCCCGTCACCTGCAGAATGTCGATAGGTCTATACAAATATGTGTCTATCACCACATGCCCCATGCATCTTACGGTCTGTACAAAAGTCCTCTACTTTTTATTAATGGACAAAGGTGTATGCAATAGCTGCGGGTGGGTGGGTCTGGAGGGGGTGATGGATCTGGAGTGAGTGGATTGAGGGCCTTTGCCTCATTGGTGACAGAAGGCAAAAGAAGAAGCAGAACCAACATTTGATGGTGTTGTGGTCGATATCACGCCAGTGCTTTTACTTCTCGGAATATTGCCTGGTAGACATTTTCAAATGGGCACTCAGGTTTATACATATATACAAACTGGCACCTGGCAGCTGACAGTGTGCTACAAAGTGCCTTATAAAAAAAATAAAACACTTTAACTACAACCTGTGGCGGTAGCGAGCGTGACTGATGAGACCAATTTGCACGGTTAAATGTTCGCTGACAATGGATTCATGTGAAAAAGTCTCTTAAAAGTCGACAGGGTTGACTTCATTGCACTGGGAGTTATCCCATATGGCTCGGTCTCTTTCCGCAGTGAACTGCCGAAAGCTTCTCACAAAGCACAAATTCCGTAGCTCCAGTGACGACCCCCCAGGAGTCTTTTTAAAAAATACACTCGTGAACCGAAGGATGCGGCTCACAATAGAACCCACAACCTTTGGAGCCAGAGTCAGACGGCTTGACCACTTCGCCACGGAGACTCCCTTGGATTCATGTGAACACTAGCGTATATAAATATATGTGCAAGAGAATACAATATCTGCATCTTCAAGTAATTGTCATTGGTAGAAAAATACTTACTTCTTTCCTAAAGCAATTAACCCATATATAACTCCTGAAGCTATCAACAGGGCACTACCACAAGCAGTTGTCACGGAGAAACACAACAAAGGTGGCAGAAATGGAGGTCTGTTAAAAAAAACAAATACAAATTAGGACACATATATAAAGCAACATTTTACAAAATATAATTTAACAAATAAGTGAAAAATTAGTAACATAAATCTATAGAGATGTGAATGCATGCTTTATGAGAAATATGTAGATATTTGTATGTTAGCAAAAACATTCTGGGTTGTACAACTCGTAAAACACAAGAAATTTTTTAAAACGTTCCCTCGCTATGAACTCAAGCGTAGTCAACACACATGCTACTACTTCAAGTGAACTGGGCTGTGTTTTGCATGTGGATTAGCTGTCCCTATTACCAGTGTCCCTTGCAATCAGGGAAACTTCTGAGGTACTTGTAATTTACATTCTCAAGTTAAGAACAAGAAGTTAACATTTTAGTCCAACTAACCAGTGTAGGGGTTGAACCCGCTACCTTAAGTTTAAGAGCATGCACTCTTTTCCATGATGACCTCCAAGAAATGAATAATAATAATAACAAAAACAATAATTCCTAAGCTCATTCACTGTCAGATTTGTAATACAAATGGAGGAAAAGCTTTATCAGAAATAATTGGTGGCAGGCAAGTCAGCAAAATGTAAACAGTCTGATAGAAAATGAAAATAGTAAGGTATGGTATCTGTGACTCCTGCTAAAAAGTGACAGATAATGAACATGGACAGTGGTCATACCTTACAACAAACTCAAATTCATTAAATGTGTGGAAAATAACAATAATAATAACATAAAATTAAGGTAAGATATGTACACTGTGTCTTGTGTTTATTAACTCTGACTTGCTTGCAGGCGTCACACAAGCCTGCTTTCATTTTGTATTGTTATATCCTGCTGCTGCCATTACTTCTGTGATCTGTAAATGGTCTTGTTGTCATCATCATCCAGTGCCTTGCGGGCTGGCTTGGGCAATCATGCTTCTCCACAAATTGCAATCTCCGGCGGCCTGGATCAACTTGTGTGTTCACTCCCTTCCATGCTATGACCCGACTGTCAATAATCTTCTCACGCAGTCTTCCTCTACCTCTCTTTCCACAGATCTGTCTGATTGTCACAATATTTCTCAATGTTTGTCTTCTCATAACGTAGCCAACAAATTATGACAGTTTCTTTCTGATGTTTGTGGTAAGTTGTCTTTGCGACTTAGCCTCCCTCAAAATGCTGATTGCACATTTTGGCTGTCAAATTAATTTTCAGCATTCTTCTATAAAACCACATCTCCAAGGCTTGCAGGGATTTTTTTCACCTGGTCTTGTTGTATGATTGCTTAATCCTCTGGAAGAGTGAGCTTACCCTGAAAGGTGCTGGCATCTATCAGAGTAAGCCTGGTGCAGAAACCTTTCACACAACCCCATACTAAAGCACCAGCTGTGTGCAGACTACAGAGCTCTCAATCTCCAGAGACCTTTCACACAACCACACACTAAAGCACCAGCTGTGTGCAGACTACAGAGCTCTCCTTCCCCAGAGATCTTTCACACGACCCCATACTAAAGCACCAGCTGTGTGCAGATTACAGAGCTCTCCTTCCCCAGAGACCTTTTACACAACCCCATACTAAAGCACCAGCTGTGTGCAGACTACAGAGCTCTTCTTCCCCAGAGACCTTTCACACAACCCCATACTAAAGCCCCAGCTGTGTGTAGACTGCAGAGCTCTCCTTCCCCAGAGACCTTTTACACGACCCCATACTAAAGCACCAGCTGTGTGCAGACTGCAGAGCTCTTCTTCCCCAGAGATCTTTCACACAACCCCATACTAAAGCACCAGCTGTGTGCAGACTGCAGAGCTATTCTTCCCCAGAGATCTTTCACACAACCCCATACTAAAGCACCAGCTGTGTGCAGACTACAGAGCTCTCCTTCCCCAGAGATCTTTCACACAACCCCATACTAAAGCACCAGCTGTGTGCAGACTACAGAGCTCTCCTTTCCCAGAGATCTTTCACACAACCCCATACTAAAGCACCAGCTGTGTGCAGACTGCAGAGCTCTCTTTCCCCATAGATCTTTCACACAACCCCATACTAAAGCACCAGCTGTGTGCAGACTGCAGAGCTCTCCTTCCCCAGAGATCTTTCACACAACCCCACACTAAAGCACCAGCTGTGTGCAGACTGCAGAGCTCTTCTTCCCCAGAGATCTTTCACACAACCCCATACTAAAGCACCAGCTGTGTGCAGACTGCAGAGCTCTTCTTCCCCAGAGATCTTTCACACAACTCCATACTAAAGCACCAGCTGTGTGCAGACTGCAGAGCTCTCCTTCCCCAGAGATCTTTCACACAAACCCATACTAAAGCACCAGCTGTGTGCAGACTGCAGAGCTCTTCTTCCCAGAGACCTTTCACACAATCCCCATACTAAAGCACCAGCTGTGTGCAGACTGCAGAGCTCTCCTTCTCCAGAGACCTTTCACACAACCCCACACCAAAGCAGCAATTGTGTGCAGACTACAGAGCTCTCCTTCCCCACCCCAAGTTCAGAAACCAGAGGGGTGTGCAAATCCAGCACTGAAACTTCACATTTGCACACTGCATGTTGGGATGTAACCAGACCATGATTCAGTACAGCACTTACAGCCTGGCTGGGGTTAGGCCTGGGGTTGGTCATGTTTCCTCTGAGGGTTTGAGGTATTTCATTGTCAACAGACTCCAGCCCAAAGCTCTGAGGCAGATGAGCACATGCAAGACAATATGTCAGGAACTATGCCAAGAAGTAAGAGGAAGGAATGCTAACAGCTTAAAAAAATTGCTTAAAAGTTGACAGGGTTGACTTCATTGCACCGGGTTTTATCCCATATGGCTCGGTCTCTTTCCGCAGCGCGGAAAGCGTCGCACAAAGCACGAACTCCGTAGCCCTAGCGACGACCCACAGGAGTCTCCGAAAAATTTAACTCATGAACCGAAGGACGCGGCCCGGAATCGAACCCACAACCTCCGGAGCCCTAGTTAAACGGCTTGACCACTTCACCATGAAGACTCCTGAATGCTAACAGCAAGCTTCAATATGTCAGGAACTATGTCAAGAAGCAGGAGGAGGGAATGCTAACTGCGAGCTTCAATATGTCAGGAACTACGTCAAGAAGCAGAAGGAGGGAATGCTAACTGCAAGCTTCAATATGTCAGGAACTATGTCAAGAAGCAGAAGGAAGGAATGCTAACTGCAAGCTTCAATATGTCAGGAACTATGTCAAGAAGCAGAAGGAGGGAATGCTAACTGCAAGCTTCAATATGTCAGGAACTATGTCAAGAAGTAGACGGAGGGAATGCTAACTGCAAGCTTCAATATGTCAGGAACTATGTCAAGAAGTAGACGGAGGGAATGCTAACTGCAAGCTTCAATATGTCAGGAACTATGTCAAGAAGTAGACGGAGGGAATGCTAACTGCAAGCTTCAATATGTCAGGAACTATGCCAACTCTGCTAACTGCACACACACACACAGAGCGAGAGAGCGAGAGAGAGAGAGAGAGAGAGAGAGAGAGAGAGAGAGAGAGAGAGAGAGAGAGAGAGAGAGAGAGAGAGAGAAATAACTCAATATATGACCGAATATTTATAAAGTAAGTCACTCACATTGCATAAGCTATGGCCTTCTGCCAGTACGTTCTCCTCTCACTGAACCGACTGATTGGTTGAATGAAGTCCAGGAACTGGCAACAACACGGAGCTTCCATGATTATCACAAAAAACCCCAGCAACCTGCAAAGACAAGTGCACAATGTGTTACTACCTACACACAGGTCAAGGCAGCAGCAGTAGCGTAGTGGCTGGCCACTCCTCTGCTGTCCCAGTGATCAGGGGTTCAACCTGCAGTGGAGTGGACTGAAAGTTGTACACTTGACCTCGGCTTCCAGGTCAACCCAGCCTAAAATGGCTACCAGGAAATGTCTGGGGAAGTAAAGGTGGTTAGTGTGGTACTGACCTTATCACACATGAGTGCTGATTGGTCTATAAAACATATGTCTAGTAACATGAGTGCTGATTGGTTTATAACACATATGTCTGCAACATGAGTGGAGTGGACTGAAAGTTGTACACTTGACCTCGGCTTCCAGGTCAACCCAGCCTAAAATGGCTACCAGGATATGTCTGGGGAAGTAAAGGTGGTTAGTGTGGTACTGACCTTATCACACATGAGTGCTGATTGGTCTATAAAACATATGTCTAGTAACATGAGTGCTGATTGGTTTATAAAACATATGTCTAGCAACATGAGTGCTGATTGGTTTATAAAACATATGTCTAGCAACATGAGTGACGATTGGTTTATAAAACACAGGTCTAGCAACATGAGTGCTGATTCATCTATAAAACATATGTCTAGCAACATGAGTGATGATTGGTTTATAAAACACAGGTCTAGCAACACGAGTGCTGATTGGTCTATAAAACTTCTGTCTAGCAACATGAGTGATGATTGGTCTATAAAACATCTGTCTAGCAACATGAGTGATGATTGGTCTATAAAATATATGTCTATCAACATGAGTGATGATTGGTCTATAAAACTTCTGTGCCTAGTAACATGAGTGATGATTGGTCTATAAAACATCTGTGTCTAGCAACATGAGTGATGATTGGTCTATAAAACATATGTCAAGCAACATATGCCAATGCACCTTTGAGGCATGTATAGGGTGTATTTTTAATGACTGCAGTTTCTGAAAATAGTGCCGTTCCAAGTTTTGTATTTACCTACTGTGGAGTTCATGTAACACAATGCACAATAGTAGGTAAATACAAAACTTGGAACGGCAATATTTTCAAAATTACAGTCATTAAAAATACACCCTATACAAGGAATGTGTTATTTTAATTATACACATGTAATGGGACTAAATGGGCTGGAGTTGAAGATAGTGGATGGTCTCTCTAAGGAGGTGAAGTCTGTTACAGTTAAGCTTCATTTTTATTACAGGCCAGGTGAGTATAAGAGAAAATGAACAAACTGACTGGGCCAGGCTACTGTGGAAAGTGGATGAGAATGGGCCAGGTGGATATACAGAATGCTCTCAGAGAGGCAGGGAAATTAAGCAAATCGCATTACGACTGTGTATCTGCTGCCTTAAACAGAATATCAAGTAAAAAGGAGTGATGCCAAATAAGAGCGCTATGTTTGGAACCAAAGAAGAATTGTCAAACAACACTGGTCTCGCCAGCTGCTACACAATAAAAGACAGAGGTTGAAAAACCTAAACATAATTCAGGAGCCAGTCCCTTTTTCTCAGGAACCAGCATATTTCTTTGGCAGACACTGGCTAAGAAAATTACTGGAAATTCAAGTGCCAGGCAGACATGTTTAGGAGCCATGGTGACAGAGCACCTGGATTTTTCTACCCCTGCCAAAGGAGATACAGAACAGGGTATCTGAGCACTTATAGTTTGATGTGCAGTGAGGATAATCTGACAACTGACTAACTAACTAAAACTACATAACTAACTACCTACCTACCTACCTAATCAATCAACCAACCACCTACCTATCTAACCAACCAAACAACTAAATAACTAACTCTAATTTACTTACTCAAACTAAATAATTAACTAATTAACTACATAATCAATCAACCAACCACATACCTACCTACCTACCTAACTAACCAACAAACTAACTACCTCAAATTGAACACCTGACCACCTACCTAACCAACCAACCAATTAATGTAATTGGACTGGTAACTGTGTCATGGAAAGCAAACTGCCAGGACCTCACTTATATATTAGCAACCTAAAGTAGTCAGGCACAGGGTACATGGTTTGGCTTGTAAAGCAGCCATGGTGGCACACTGGTTGGCATATTTGCCTACAAAGACAATGGTTATGGTTTAATCAAATGCAGTGGCAGGATTGCTTTTTTTTTTACCCGTAGAGCTATGGTGTTGAAGTAAAAGAAAAAACACAAAGGATCTTTTTATATGTCTTGAGGCCTAGTGGGCCAATGGTCCTAGCCATATATTTTTCTGAACTGAATTGGCACTCTACAGGTAATGTGATCAACTTTATGGTCAAAACATATGGTCAACATTATGGGGCCAACATTACGGTCAATATTAATATTTATGGACCGAATTGGCACTCTACAGGTAATGTGGTCAACATCATTTTAGTCACCTTCATTTCTCAGGAAATTCCCTGGTGCACATTTATGCTGATATGACCTCGGGGACAAGATCAATTTTTAAAAATGCCCTGATGGGGACTTGACCACACAACCACCCGGCTGGCAGGCAAGCATGCTAGTCACTGCACTCATCTCATAGCATAGGTACAATAACTTGCAGAATTTTCTGGGAACTGCCTGGGACAGAGAGGTGGCAAGGAAGAGAATGGGCCACCTAACCTCAGTTTACCATGGTCCAGAATATGTGAAAACTTAACCCCTCATGCCCTAACAGCAGTATTTGTCATGGGGGCCGCCACTGGCATTTTTAATGTCATATGTGAATCTCTACCTCCTCGCACAATAAAGCAGACAAAAGACAACAAGTGACTGCCTAGCTTTTCTACATTATAAAATGTTATTGGCATGTCCCGTACTGGACTTTGCAATCAACCCCAGTATTTAATGGCGGCTTATGATTTAATCATCGTCATCATGTACTGTCAGCTCTACGGCGAAGGAGTTACAGACGCAGTTCGTAATACCGCATACCCACACTGCCCACCTTGCGTTTGTTTTTTTACAAAATGGTATGGGTGCCGGTCGTTCAGAAAGCAATGGCAAACTACTGAATGTAAACTTGCCAAGAGATTCCAACAGCAAACAATTCTGGTGTTGACTGTGATGTCCTGTAAAGGATATGCAACTAACTTAACATCATGTACCGTGCCGATAAGCGCGGGTGGTCATGTTTCGCCATCTTACCAGAGTCATGGATTAGCTTTGTGTTCTCATCTAAACCATACCACATGGCCAAGCCATCCAGGTATTTACTTCTCTGCCTTCCCCTTGTTCTTTTCCCTCAATCTTGCCAGTTGTCACCAAGTTCTTCAATTTATTTCTTTTCATAACATGTCCAAAACATTGTCATTTAACAATGCTAGTTCAGTTTGTTAGTACTTTCTAAATGGCTAAAGTCTTATAATATCAAAATAAACAGAAAATGATCTGCTTCCAAATCCCCAGTGACCGAGTACGAACCCTGGACTCAGTATGTCGGGAAGTTATGAAACTCCACGTTTCACTATCCCCAAAGCCACAGATGGTTTCTATATTATAACAGCAGAACAAGAGCACATCACAAAAAGCTGTAATTGGTAAATCTTCTGGAATAGTGAGTTTTAACTAAAGTCCAGTGCATTGGCCTGCAGATCACCCAAAACCTGACAAGAACTTGCTTCAACTGGAGTGAGGCTGTTGCAAGGATTCTCCTCCCAACTCATTACTGAAGCACCATCTGCATGTAAACTGTGCTGCTGAGTTCTCCTTCCCTTCTACAAGCTCAGAAACCATTGGCATGTGCAAGACTGGATGCTAAGAAGCCAGGGAGTCGGTTGTTCATAGCATACTGTGTCAGGTCTTAGTCAGATATGACTGAGCTACTGTATGACAGTAAGTCAGGTCTTAGTCAGATATGACTGAGCTACCGTATGACAGTAGACGGTACTACCTGCTTTCTGTCAGCGCCGAATGTTTGGCGGCGCTTACCAAACCCGACACCCCACATTGTGCCACGGCTTCGGGCGGAAGAGCACAATTGGGAGGGTACTAGCCTTATCCTGGTGCAAGGTAATGCAACCCAAAGACAAAATAAGTCATGGCAGGGCAGACCAGGCCCTAAGCCTTGGTTGGCAGCTGGTCTAGGATCGAAGCTCCGACAGGCGGACAGTTAGAGCATTGCTTTGCTGATCCGGCAGCTTCTGCAGCTTGTCTTGTTCCAGATTATAGGTGTTAACTTTCCTCTGGAGTGAACTAGGCAGGCCGAGAGAGGGATCATGCTGCATGGGCAACACATGGTTTCTTTAATTTAGCCCAGGCTTTGTGCAATGGAGAGTTGATCAGGTTGTGTGACGGTGTATTCCATGCTCAGTCTTCGTAGACTTAGATGGATAGGACACATTAGGAGGATGGATGATTGTAGAATACCAAAGGACATCTTTTTTGGTGAATTACAGATGGGTAGGAGATCTCAGGGTCGGCCTCTACTACGATACAAAGATGTGTGTAAGCGGGACATGATTGATACAGGCATTGATAATGCACATTGGGAGCACGACGCCGCTGAACGTGTTGCATGGAGGGCAACTATCAGAAATGGAATAAAGACAAAGGAGAAAATGATTGCAGATAAAGCACACACAGAGCGTGAGAGACGTAAGATGGTGCAAAATGGTGGAAATGACCATGTTTTAAACATGCACCTACTGTGGGCAAACATTTGCAGCAAGAATTGGCCTTACCAGCCATGGATCATAGTTATTAAAGCCTTTTTGAAGCACAATGTACCAAACTATCATCTGTCGAGGTGGAAAGGTGCCAATGTAAACTGTATGACAGTAGACGGTACTACCTGCTTTCTGTTAGTGCCGAATGTTGGGTCTTAGACAGATATGACTAAGCTACCTTATGACAGTAGACGGTACTACCCGCTTTCTATTAGCGCCGAATGTTGGGTTACGCTCACCAAAACTGACATCACACATTGTGCCAACGACTTTGGGCGGAGTAGCGCAATTGGGAGGGTACAAGCCTTATCCTGGTGTGAAGAAATGCAACCTAAAGACTACTAAGTGTCATGGCAGGGCAGACCAGGCCATAAGTCTTGGTTGGCAGCTGGTCTAGGATCGAAGCTCCGACAGCTTTGCTGATCCAGCAGCTTGTCTTGCTCAAGACATATTGGTGTTATCTTTCCTCTGGAATAAACTAGGCAGGCCAAGAGAGAGATCATGCTGCATGGGCAACACATGGTTTCTACAATTCAGCCCAAACTTTGTGCTATGGAGAGGTAGAACCCCATCCCTGATCTTAACTGGTCTCAGAATCAAATCAGCACAATGTAACAAAATATCGTCTGTCAAGACAGCCAGCTGCCAGTCAGTCACAGAGGTAAGGTGACACATTCCCTTTCCATTTTGTGAGACTAGCACAGTGACTAGATTGCTGGCCAGCCAGCCCGGTGGATGTGAAGAGACCTGGTGGCCATTTGTTATAACAAAATGAGGTGAGGTGGCCTATTCCCTTCCTTGCCACCTTTCCATTTTGTGAGACTAGCACAGTGACTAGTTTTCTGGCCTGCTAGCCTGGTGGTCATGGGTTCAAATCCCTATCAAAGCAGGTGTTATTTTTAATGGACCTGAGCTGCCAAGTCAACCCAGCCTCAAATGGCCACCAGAAAATGTCCTGGGAAGTAAATACAACCAGAATATAACCAGGTCAAGATTCAGCCAGGCACACATAGACAGGTCATGATTCAGCCAGGGACACATAGACAGGTCATGATTCAGCTAGGCACACATAGACAGGTCATGATTCAGCCAGGCACACATAGACAGGTCATGATTCAGCCAGGCACACATAGACAGGTCATGATTCAGCCAGGCACACATAGACATGTCATGATTCAGCCAGGCACACATAGACAGGTCATGATTCAGCCAGGCACACATAGACATGTCATGATTCAGCCAGGTACACATAGACAGGTCATGATTCAGCCAGGCACACATAGACAGGTCATGATTCAGCCAGGCACACATAGACATGTCATGATTCAGCCAGACACACATAGACAGGTCATGATTCAGCCAGGCACACATAGACAGGTTGAGATTAGGCTTGAGTGGATGTTTCCTCCACAGCTTCTAGGTGTGCCACTGTCAACAACCAAATGTCCTGACAAAATGAAAAGCTATAATTGCATAAATGATCAAACAGGGAGAAGGCAGACTACTCACATCAGAAGAATTCCTGCGACCAGACACAGCGGCGTAAATGTTATTATCCTAAACAGACCTGTGATCATTGCACCTGAAGGAACAAACAACATTTATTTTCAGTATAAATTATTTCTTAGGTCAGCCAAAAAGAATAGTCTAGATGTTTTAAAAGAAGTTAACACACAAAAGCAACTTATCACAAACATCTGCAAGAGTCAACTGACATGTTTTGGCCACATTATGAGAAGAAAAAAACCTGGAACATGTTACAGATATTATTTTTCCCTTTACTTTCACTCATTTTAAACTCAAGTGTAGGAGTCTCTGTGGCGAAGTGGTCAAGTCGTTTGACTCGCCCTCCGAAGGTTGTGAGTTCGATCCCGGGCCGCGTCCTTTGGTTCACGAGTTAAATTTTTCTGAGACTCCTATGGGTCGTCGCTAGAGCTACGGAGTTCATGCTTTGTGCAACACTTTCCGCGCTGCAGAAAGAGGCCGAGCCATATGGGATAAAACCTGGTGCAATGAAGTCGACCCTGTCGACTTTTAAGCGACTTTATTTTTTCAAGTGTAGCCCATACACTGGCTACTACTCCTATAGTCTGTCCAGAAATGAATGCCTTCATTCACGATCAATTATTTTGAAAACTGTTGCATCGTTATGAAATTTTTCCTGCCGTCTTATATTTACCCCCACCTAAGGAATATGTCTTTGATAGGTCCAAATGCAAATTAAATCATGGAAAGTGGCAACATTTCTTTGATGTTTTGGTGAAAAACTAGTGATTTCTCGCTAACAAACTTGTTTTACAGTAATTTCCCGCCAGTTCGGATGACGACACAAGGCTCTACATGAGGCACTTGTCATAAGGCCAATCCCATGTCCCACGAGAAAATTAACTATTCAGCGCTAATGTTTCTGTGTGAAGATGTAATACATTTAATAACATGCACTTCATCTGTCCCGTAAATTATATACCGCATATAAACAAACTTTGAAATCTGCTGTACAATCTCCAGAACAAAATTTTATTTGTTGGGTGGACACAATGATAAGGTTATATGCTAAATCTCATCATTTTCCCTCAGTTGGTTACTGAGATATGGAATTTGATATTGGGGCAGACAAAAGTAAACAGACTATAGCAGTTTTCACCACCAGGGAGTACACTGGACTGATTTTTGCATGTGGAATAGCTTTCTCTATTACCAGTGTCACTTGCCATCAGGCGAATCCACTCTGACTTATGAGGTTCTTGTAATTTATGTCCCAAGTCGAGGATGAGAAGTCAACATTTTAGTCCAGCTGACCGGTGTACAGGTTAAACCCACTTTGACATCAGCAAACCAGAAGTTTAAGAGTGAGTGCTCTTATCTGTAGTGACCTGCGCTTCGGAGGTCACGGGTAGCAAGCATCACCTGGATCTTTTCTCCGGGGCATGCCGGTGTGCTGGGGAATGAACAGACGGACAGATTGGCTGGCTCTGCAAAACTTGGTGGAGTATTGATGCATGACAAGACAGACGTGGTTGCGGCATTGTGGGAGCACGTGTACACCTCGGAGGAGCAAATGGATCACCATAGTCTGGTAAGAATGAGACAGCAAGGTGTGACGAGGGGATCTGGCCGACGATCGACACTCAGAGGAAAGGCGAGACGGACATATAATCAGATTACTACTGGAACTATTAGTGTTGGAACTCTTCGCTGGCTGCTGAGGATAGGGACGGAGCGCTTATGGGAATGTCCCGAACGCTGTGATGTCGGTTCCTAAATCAATCAATCAATCTGTAGTGATTGATGAAGACAGCAAGAGAAGATTCTTGACAGCCTTGAGTCACATATAATTGGTAGACATTGTAGTGAACTTCCAATCTGACGAGTGTCTACATGTCAACTACAACAAAATTCACCACTAGGGCCTTGACTACAAACATTGCAGGGCATGAACTTTGCTGGGGTCTATGTCATGTACATTCATTCATTCATTCATTTCAGTAGCATGTCCTTTGCAGAACCTCGCTCCCATAACAACCTTCCGGAAAACCTCTCGATCATAAGCAAGATGTCCCGCGTCTGATACACCCATCTGGAGATCATCCGCCACATCCTGCACCCATCTTCTCTTTGGCCTTCCTCTTCCTCTCTTCCCAGGCATATACCCTTCCATTATTGTTCTCCCCAAACTTTTGTAAAGTTTAAAGTGACCGAAATATTTCAATTTTCTTTGTTTTATCGTCTTTAATAGCCAACCTTCTTCAATATTCAACTCTTGAAGTATGGATGCATTTGTTCTTTTCTTTACCCAAGATATTCTTAGAACTCGTCTATAACATTTATATTCAAAGGCGTTTATGTGCTGTTCAGCTTGTTTAGTAAGTGTCCATGTCTCACAGGCGTATGTTGCAATGGAAAAGATGCATGCTCTTAAAAATCTAATTTTTGTAGTTCTGTCTGTCCCATTCCATAATTTATTCAGCTGTTTTAGTCTTTGAAGAGCAACTGAATGTCATGTACAGGGTAGAAAAATCTTGGGTGCCAGACATCATGGTTACAAGTTAGTTGCATATCTTTTACAGGATGTTGCAGTCAACTCCAGTATTTTTTTGGCTGTTTGTGATTTCTTGGCAAAATTAGATTCAATAGTTTGTCATCCCTTTCTGAGCAACTGGCATTCATACCACTATATGAAAACTAACGCAAGGCAGTCTTGCTGCTAAATCGCCCACAGCTGTGTATTGAACCCGTCATGTGGGATTACAAATTGTGTCCGTAACACCTTTGCCACAGAGATGGCAGTCATCGGGTGCCTGGAAACATTTACCTTACACCTGCATTTTCAATTACTTGCTAAAAATATCTGCTGAATTATGGTTAGCCTTTTCTACCTGTGGTCATGCCCCTTATTCGCTTTCTGATCATATATGACTCAGTCACGAAGATTATAAGTTTTTTGGGAGTTTAGGAACCTGAATCCTGCTTGTTTTGATGAGGAATACTTATTACAAATGTGAGTCGTTCTTTATGGATCTTTTAGTTATTTCACTAGCCCATTTCACGGAGCATAATGGGGACGACCCGTTGCTATGAAGTTGGAACTGCGACTAACTAACTAACTAACTAGCTCATTTATTACAATACATAGTGGTAGAAAATTCCAGGGTGCCAGTTTCCATAACATTTTTACCAAGCGCCTGAATTTTCAATAATTGTCTTAGCCTTTATTTGCAGAAAACAAAATTCTGACTCCCGAGAACAGGGTGCCGTCTCCTGAATTATGTTTTTTTTTCTACCTCTGACTATAAATTTTGAATTGCTTAAAATTGTCACAGGCATTTAACAGAGAAAGCTTAGTTTCCATGGCACAAAAGTTGCATAATTTGTTTTTCAAAAATAATGTAACATTAATTGGTTCTCTTTATACTAATGGGCATTCATTCTTAATGGTTAATGTGATCTTCTGACACAATACGTCAAAACGAATTATTTATTTGAATAGGTCTTATCACAAACACAGTTATATATGGTTGTTAAGGTATTTGTTCAGACAAAAAAGTTACAGTGATTTCAGGGTTAAGCAGCAAGTTATAAAAGTGCTCAGTTGGTCAACCAGAGAGACGAAAGGAGACGGATTGTATCTGCAGCAAAGAACCTCAATGGCTCGGAACGCTGAAGAAGAAGAAGAGAATCCAACTATGCAGATTGCCTAACTTAAAAGTAAATTACGAAAAAAAATCTCCTTCCTTTCTTTCAAGGGGAGTATATCACAAGTGAAAAAATCTCTGGAAGCCTTGGAGATGTGGTCGTATAGAAGATACTGAAAATTAATTGGACAGTCAAAATGACTAATTTTAGAAAGAGGCATCAGAAAGAGGCAGCCATAATTTTTTGGCCACGTTATGAGAAGACAAAAACTGGAACATGTTGTGACAACTGGAAAGATTTGCGGAAAGAGAGCCAACACGCCAATTGATACATGATGTTGTAGATCATAATTTGTGGAGGCATGATCACCCACACCAGCCGTTAAGCCATTGGATGATGATATCACACCTAGTTGTGTACCTCAAAGTTCTGCGAGTCCGACCGACTCTAGCATGCATCCATGTAAGGTTTGCTTCCTCTAGACAAGACTCCATCCGATGTAATGGTCACTATTTACCCGTGATTGTGGGTAGTTTTCGTTAATAACAATTTGCCAGAGCAGTGACCTTAAAGTGTAATCTTTGCGAATTTCAATTTCCGTGGGATTTTTAAAGTGCACAATTGGCACAGAGGACCTCCTTTTGTTTGCCCTTATCCGAGCAGGCTAGGTATCACTGATACTGTCAGATCTCCCTAATCAGGAGATCAGAAATGCATGTGTTGCATACCAGTGGTTCTAGGAAAAATTATCAGCCCTATGCTGGGATCGAATCTATGCGGAGTCTGAAGCAGACATAAGTTCTCAGCCACAACTTCCAGTTTAGAGTAGAGTGATTTTGGGACTTAGACCAAGTAAGTAAAGTCATCTCATCTCGTTCCTCTTATACCATGCAGTGTTGAGGTTAAGCAAAAACAGCAGGAAAGAGCCAGTTAATGGGCGTCATGTATCGAGATTTCCCATGGACTGTTATTCCCTCTGTCCATTGTTTACGTGGCCGGCCTCTTATTCTGACTTCATTGGTCTGTACCACATTGCTTGTTGTGGTATACTGTTAGTTGGTAACCTAGTTATGTAGCTGAACCATTTCATTTGCTGTTTTCTAATGAAGTCTAGTGCTGCTACATAGTCATTACTATTAGTAGGGAATTCGATCGTGCTGCGGCCCGAAATGAAACCGGAAGTGATATACCATGCCACCTTGCAATGATCCACTGTGTCCCCAAAAATGGCTATGTAAAGACCATTCATACTTTCGACATCATTCATTCATTCAAATATCATGTGTCAATAACAGACACCATCTTGGGTTCTGCAGAAATGGTTAGTCTAATATTCCATGCACAGTGATTGGTTGAAATTATCATGGCTTTTAAATAAATGTTATTATCTGCCATAAAGTAATTTTATTTTCTAGAGCTTGTGTATTTAATTTGAATGATATTTTTCTATGGATATTCAAATTCTGCACCCATTTTTACATATATGAGGAAAGTTTCAGCGATTATGGTCAACTATGGGGGTAGACAAAAATTATTTCTGCTGGCATATTTCATCTTTGTGAATGGAAATTCAAGATGGCAGCCGACGGGAGTATCAATAGGACAAGGCTCAAAACGGGCAATCTGAACTACTAATGTTATAGAGAATACAAGTTTAAAGATTATTAATGATTTATTTGTATACTTGTACTATTTTGTTATCATTTAACATGACGGAACATATATTTGAAGTCGGGTTTCATATCCGTCTATGAGACAATCTCGCATGGACCAGAAGTGGAAATAATAGGCTACACTGAAGATCTCCAAAATTACAGGATTTATGACAAAATTTTAACCCTAGGCACCTACACTCAATTGTGAATATCTCCACTTAGAAATGACATAGGTCTGCAAGGTGTGGAATGTGCCTGGCCCTGCAGCCAGCAGGATTAGGATCGGCTAGCCTCTCCCAGGAGGGGTGAAGAGCGAAAATTAGTAGCCGGCCGATGACCCGCAGACTACACAAGTCAACCCCCACCTCCACGTGGTGCAGACCAGGCAACCATGACTGCGAGGTCATGGGCTAACGGGGCTATGGCTCGCCATAGGGGATGGACTCCCTGTGGTCAGATTAGTGTCCTAAACCTGCGACTGGCCTAGCAAGCCGGCAGGGGACCTTCATACTGCTCATAGAAAAACTAAGAAGTATAAACGAACTGACCAAATGGACATCGACCGTGCAATGTTAATGGACTACGAGATAGATCAGAGACTCAAAAAATAGGCACAATGAACGTCTGTGGTTTCAATAGTAAAGAAGAAGAGCTCATAGAAACAATGGAAGAGAGGAACATTGGACTGATGGGAATAGCGGACACCAGAACAAAGGGGAAAGGATGCAAGGAGCTTCACCAAGCAAAACAGAGGTAATGACTATAACTAAAGAAGAACAAACAACAACAATTCACCTAAACGAACATCCCTTGAAACAAGTACAGAGTTTCAAGTACCTATACTTCCGAAGTATAATATCATCAAATGGCAGATCAGAAGACGAGATCGAAAATAGGTGCAATAAGGCAAATCAACTCATTGGACAAATGGCACCAATACTAAAGAACAATATCAATAACTACTAAGAAAGCACTTTACAACACAATCTTCCTGCCAACTCTATGCTACCAATGCCAAACCTGGACAATGACAGAAAAAGAGAAAAGAAAAATCACAACAGAAATGAGGTTCCTGAGAAGAATACTCAAACGTATCAAGAAGAGATAAGATCAGAAATGAAGAAATCAGGACTAAAGTGGGGGTTAAAGCAGCACTAGATTTTATCAGAAAGCAGAAAGTCAAATGGTTTGGCCATGCTAGTAGGTTACCAGTCAACAGCATACCACAACAAGCAATGATGTACAGACCAGACGGAAACAGGAAGAGGCCGACCACGTAAACGTTGGACGGAGGGAATAGCAGAGTCCATGGGAATATCGATATATGAAGCCCATAATTGGGCACTCTCACGAAGTTTATTCTTCACCTCGACACCGCAAGGTATAAGAGGAACTTGATGAGATGAGAAATGACATACAGGCATAATTGAGGTACCATTAGATTTGGTTTTTCAAGACATATCCATCTGCTGTGGTCTCATTAGTAAATACTAAATTTAAAAAAAAATCATGATGGAACCTACTAATTACCAACACTTTACTTTAGTACTACCATTTATGAACTATGAATGTCATCATTTATGTTTTTCTCTCTTCCTGATTCATTGAGTATTCTTCTCTGGAATCTCATTTCATTGTTGTGATTTGTCTTTATTATTTGTCTGTCAATGTCCCGCTTTGGCACTGGTAGTGGTAGCATAATAAGCTAAGCAATCATTATCATCGGAGTGACTATTCGCAATGTCATTGCGAATAGAAAAAATTATATTCGCAATGGAAGTAGGTCATGAGATGATTCCTATGCGTCTTTCCGTATTACAATATTTTTTTGAAATATTAGCGTGTCCTCAGTAGCATAGTGGTTAGTGTCTCCGCCTGGTAGACGGGAGCTCGAGGATCGATTCCCCGCCGGGAGGCAGTATTTTTTTTTTTTTCATTTTCAGGAATTAGGTGACACCAATGCTAGTCTGATGATTTCGCTTTAGGCATATGTTTTCTACGGATTTTGTGTATTAGGTGTTGTTTATCTTGCTGCACAAGAACCTGCGCACTTCTCTTTCTGTTCTTATCTGGCCTCTACTTTTGTTGTCTTGGGAAAGGCGCTTATTAGCCATCCGAACACGAGTTCTTCTCTCTCTCTTTCGCTCTAAGTCTCGATCTCCCACCTCTCTCTTTCTTGTCTTTACCACTCTTTAATGTCTTTCAATACATCTTTCTCGTATCTCTGTCTCTCACACTTTCTTCGTTATCTATCTCTCTCCTCTCTCTTTTCCACCTGCTTCATATATACCAGGTTTTCCTGCACTTTATATGCGTAGCATTTCTTTATCCTTGTTTATTTATTAATTCATGAGGCCAGTCAGTCGAAAGCCTGGTGTTTTAATTGCTTAATCATGTCTCTCTGAGGCGAAGCATATTACTGGAGGCCATAGAAAGTGTCAAATTAAGAGAATCATCACTGCTGCGATATTATCAGGACATAAATAGTAGGATGGTAACCTAAACAAACATGAATGCCTGGTAATAGTAAGTGTACAGAAATGAAAGTTAACAATTCTTGAACTCGCCAGAGGACAGAATTATTTGTAGGGATCGTTATTTGTATTGGGGATACCAGTTCTGAAAAATTATTCTTGTTATTTAAACAGGGCTAAAGTAATGTAAAAATAAAACGGGATGCCAAAAGAATGGACAGAAGTAAGAAGAAGAGTGATTCATTAAAAAATACGGAGAATTCGACAGAATTAAACTCGCAACAGTGAGCATCCCTATTTAAATTAACCACCTTCTTAGACTTCTTAATGGCCCAAACTAAAATTGACTAGTGAGCAGACGCTGTGACATGTTTGTTACTTCCCGCAATTCGATTGCGAATATAATTTTTCTCTATTCACAATTCCATTGCGAATATAATTTTTTTTTCTATTGGCAATGGAATTGCGAATAGAGCCCCCCCCCCCCCCCCCCCCCCATAGTCAAGTCATAGAGTTTGAGTGAATGAGTGGATAAGGAAAGTTAAGTTGAGTAACTTATTAAATTTACAGTAACCACCTATTGCGGCAGTCGAAGTTACAAAGCGAGTTTGGGAGCTTGACATCTACTTACAGAGTCCTGCCACAACACAGCATGTCTTAGCTAATATCTTGCACCACCACGTCACCCCATCGTCGTGTTTCACTTGCGGGTGTCCACCCTGCACTCCAACTTGAGCACCGGGCCCAACACCCGAGGCATTAGTCTGAAAGTTTGACAGCTGGCTGGTGTTCTGTCCCATCACACTTTCTATCTCTCAGTTGCTGTTCGAATCTTAGAATTCAATAATTTACTTTAACGTCTCCTGGTTGTTTTATGTTTTAAATACAACACATATTTGAGGAGAAATGTAGATCCACAATCGCTTCTCTTCGTTCATTGACTCATCATACAGTTGGCCAGGCATGAAGTGGAACTACTCACAGAAAGCCAAATATGTATAATATTGTTTTTAATGAATTTTCATAACATTTATCACAATTATAAAAATTATTTTTCATTAAATAAAATTAAGATACATATTGACATTGCAATACAGAAAGAATCAAAAAGTATTGGTCGACCTGAAAACATAAAGAATAAATAAGAAAAACGAAAAATAAAATAAATGTACCTTATATTTCAATTCATAGTTTACAACAAGTACAGTTGATAAATATGTATTATTGTTTTAATGGGTCCAACTAAATGTTTCACCACGTTTATTGTTGGTTACTGCGAAAGCATGTTAGTATTTAACTATATCAGAAGACAAAAGTTCCCATCTACTTTGATAGAACTACAATATTATAAACAATACGCCCTACCCGGCATTTCGCATTTGAACGTGCTTTGAGTAATAGTTTCATGCAGTAGAGAATGCCAGCATCATCATCATCATCATCATCATCATCATCATCATCATCATCATGTTGACAAGTAATCATTCCCAAGGCTTGGAGTGAAGTCTGACTGATCATATCACGCAAAAAGTTACATACATCTAAAAGTCTAAAACCCAGTGTTCTTACATGCTTAGGGGTTATTATTTATTGGAAGTCCTTTTGTTTCTTTATACCCCGCGCTCGGATTTTCTTCTTCCACCCCACCCCTTCCACCCGACCCTCATTGTCCACCACCACCACCACCACCACCACCACCACCACCACCACCTCCTCCTCCTCCTCCTCCTCCTCCTCCTCATTCTTCTTCTTGATTGCAGTAAGTAAAGCAATTATATATGGCTCGAGGCACAGACATTCACTCGGGCATGTTTCCTTGGTGACTCAATGATTATGCTCAGGGAGATAGCTATGGTGTGGATCCGAAGACAGTGATTGCTGATTCTGGAGCGGTCAAAGCTGGCAATGATTAGTTTAATTGTCGTGCAAGTTATGAGGGTTACAAGGAAATGGGCAGGATGACAGGCTTGCAGGTAAGGCTACTGTGGACGGCGGACGAGCTATGGACCAGGTTGGTATACTTAATGATCTACGACAAGTAAGTTGTTTGCGAGAACCAAGTGATGACTGAATCTACAACCATGGTCAGACTGAGAATAGCAAGTTAAAAGTGGTCTGTCCAAATAAAAAAAAAAACACTACGCAGGAAGCTAAAGAAGATTAATAAACCAACACATTCTGGTGTCGTTAGCCGCTACACACTGTGGGATTTACTGGTGAGGGGATCCGAGCACTTATGAACTGAATGGTTCGATGTGTAATGAGGATGATCTGTCGAATAAGTATGCTCCATTAGGAGATATTGGTGATGGTTGGCGCGGGGGGGGGGGGGGGAGAAGAGGGGGTAAAGGCCAGAGGTTTGACTTCATTGCACCAGGTTTTATCCCATATAGCTGGGAGGCCTGCCGAAAGTGGCGAGTCTCTGTGGCGAAGTGGTCAAGCCGTTTGACTCGTGCTCCGAAGGTTGTGGGTTCGATTCTGGGCCGCGTCCTTCGGTTTACGAGTTAAATGCTCCCGTGGGTCGTCGCTAAAAGCTACGGAGTTCGTGCTTTGTGCGACGCTTTCCGTGCTGCGGAAAGATGACCGAGCCATATGGGATAAAACCCGGTGAAATGAAGTCGAGCTGTCGACTTTTAAGCGACTTTTTTTTTAAGGCCTGCCGAAAGTGTCGCACAAAGCAAAACTCCGTAGCTCTAGCGACGACCCCCTGGAGTACTGAGAAAATAGCACTCGTGAATCGAATCGAATTGTAGCGCGAGTCAGGCGAGGTAACCACTACGCCATCAGGACTCTCTCGTTATAAGAGCAAAGGCAGAAGGAAGATTAAGATGCTCTCCCCTGGCATTCTGGTTGAATATGCCTGTAACACATCCCCACAATCGATATGTATCACTTCTTTCAGTTTGTATATTGTGTTCCTACCGCCTGCACCCGGCTGCCTAATAACACCTTCATATATAGTCAATACGAGATGTAATAACTAGTTTTATTACTGCAACTCCGGCTGTACAATTACAGTGCGATCCAGCTGCAGTAGCTGATGGTAGAGTTGTATCATTGTTAGTGGCTTGTCTAGTGTTATAAGCAATACAAGACCACTCGAGGCCGCAGGAAGTGTGCTTTTATATAGGAAACTTTAGAATATATCAGAGAGGTGTATTCTTCATCATCTTGTGTCATGCCGATAAGCGTGGGTTGTCATGTTTCGCCATTTCACACTGTCACGAGGGTCGTAGATCACCTCTGTATTTTTAATACAGCCATATTGAGTTTATCTAAATGGTTTGAAAGACACACGGACAATTCTATGAAAATACAAGAAAGATAGTCAACATGTTTACTACATTATAAAAAAGGAACAATCAGAACATATTGTAACAATTGGAAAATGTATAGAAATAGAGATAAGGTGAGACAGCGAGAGGAGATTCTTGGCAGGCTTTCATCACAGCTGGGGAAGGGAGGGGGGATGTGTCATCGCAGCGAGAGAATATGTCATCACAACTGGGGGAGGGGGGATATGTCATCACAGCTGGGGGAAATATGTCATCAAAGAAGTGTATACATGCTGTTGGGAATCACGAGATTTAGAGAAACATGATCGCCAGTATCAGCTGGAAAACCTCATAATGATGATGTCTTGTGGTCTTCTTCTTCTTCTTCTTCTTCTCCTTCTTTTGCCCCTCCTCCTCCTCCCCCTCCTCCTCCTACTACTACTACTACTGCTACTACTACTACTACTACTACTACTACTACTACTACTAATACTGCTGCTGCTGCTGTTGCTACAACAACAACAACAACAACTACTACTACTACTACTACTACTACTACTACTACTACTACTACTACTACTGCTGCTTCTGCTACTACTACTACTACTACTACAACTACTACTACTACTACAACTACTACTACAACTACTACTACTACTACTACTATACTACTACAACTACTACTACGACTACTAACTACTACTACTACTACTACTCCTAACTACTACGACTACTACTACTACTACGACTACTACAACTACTACTAGCTAACAACTACTACTACTACTACTACTACTACTAATACTTCTTACTAACTACTACTACTACTGCTGCTGGTGCTACTACTACAGCTACCTACTAGCAACTACTACTACTATCTACATCTACTACTACAACGACTACTACTACTAATACGACCTACTACTAGCAACTACTACTACAACCTACAACTACTACTACTACTACTACTACTATTAATACTCACTACTACAACTACAGACAACTACTAACTACTACTACTCACTGACTACAACTACAACTACTACTGACTACTTACTACACAACAACAACAACTACTAACTACCTACAACTGACTACTACTACGACTACTACTACTACTACTACTTACTACTACTACTAATACTACTACTACTACTACTAATACTGACGAGGCTTCTTCTTCGGCGTCTTCTTCGTCTTCTTCTGAGGATGAAGTCACAGTCTTCTTCCTCTTCGTCTTCTTCTTCTTCTTGCTTTCATAGGGTAGAGCCCTCAACCAATTCACGTCGAATTCTACTATCTTTGCCAGCTTCTGCAACTCCGTCATGTCCTCCTAATTTTGATGATGTCTCCAGTTCTTCTGTGTTGTTGTTGTTGTTGTTGTTGTTAAAGTGGGGTGGGGGAGGGGAGTCTCCTCCGGGGGTTATTTATTTTACAGGTTGATCTAGAGAAAGTACTTTCTAGTTATACTAAGATCTGGCTTTCTCAATGTGTGTCCTATCCACAGAAAGCGTAGTTTATTACTGGTTGATTCTCTCGGATTTATTTACTTGTTTACATAAGCCCAACATGAGTGATTCTCATAATCAAAGAGTGTCATATTCTACTTTCATTAGTTTAGTTTAGTTTAGTTTAGTCGACGGATCAACATCACGGCACACGGGTGTAACCCATAAGTGCTCTGTTCTACTCCTAACTCAAGCCTGAGTCCGAAGAATTTCAGCTCAATGTACGAATTCCGTTGCCCGGCGAGGATCATGAAATACTTTGGGTATATTTTTAACTCGAAATTGTGTCCGGGCAGAGCCGTTAGACAACTCTTTTTCGATTTCCAACTGCTAAGGGATATTTTACGTGCGTTGCAATACACATGGGCGTCCGATCTCATTACCCAGAGACCGGGACAAATTTTGTTACTAGAAGTCTGTCGCTTGTCGTCCCTGGGGGGAAAATGGAATCAACAAGCACACCTGTTAATTATCCTTTTCTAAGTTTCTCTCTGCTGGTGGACCTTTGTCTACACACCCCCCTTGTTATTTAAAAGTCTATTTCTTTCTCTCTCTCTCTCTCTCTCTCTCTCTCTCTCTCCTCTCTCTCTCTCTTCTCTCTCTCCTCTCTCTCCTCTCTCTCTCTCTCTCGCTCTCTCTCCTCTCTTCAACCGACAATACCCCACTTCACGTTCCTTCAGCACATACCCCCACTAACACAGGCTTCGAACAAAATGATAAAACATTTATTGCAGAACAGTGTTAGTTGTGTGTGTGTGTGATGTATGGGTGTGAATATATGTGGTGTTATCTATCTTGAATGTGTGTCAGAATATAGTCTAGGATCAGCATAAGAGTTTGTCATCATTATACAGCCATTCGACGTCACCATTCACATAACAGGAAATATCTCACCAAGGGATGTGTCTTTCTGACAGATGCTGGTGTTCTTCCCACTCTGTTCTGGAAACCTTTGAATGATATAGTCTCCACTGAATTATGTTTATAAGTTAGTCTTTCACATATATATTTATCTCCACTCACTGGGAATTTAGTATCGTTCAGTTAATGTCTGATCCTTCACAGTTTGTTTGATTACTAAGGGTCCTTTTTTCTTCACACACGATATAACGGTCGGTAATATATTCACGGTTTTAAAAGAAGATAAAACCAAATTAAACCACATATAGCCCTTTTCCACTGCATTTTTGTCACTCATGGAAAAATGTTAATGCACGTTTTACATTTCTATATGGTTGATCGTACATTTTTCGGGTTCCCCCATTGGCTTGTTGTTAAAAAGGGGTTCACAGCTTCATATCATTGATTAATTCCCCCCGAGTATGACCAATTACTTCTGTTCAGATTGGAAACCCACTTTCAATGTCAAGTGTGGGGAAAACCGTGCAGTAAAACAACAGCCTGTTGAGAGAAACTCAACTCCGACCTAGGGCTATGTGAATTTTAAGGTAATCGGCTATATTCGGGAAAAACCTCTAAATCATACTAGAGCTATATTCTTGTATTAGACAAGTAGTTTTAGCACTCTACCCAAATTTCCAGTAAAAGAAAGACACGCTAAAGCAAAGCACAAAAACCTAGTGTAGCGATGGTAAAGACAAAGGGAGACAATCATAAAGACTGATGCTTCCTTCACTACGGTTGCTAAGAGGTAAAGAGTAGTTCTGACTTCGTTACGGCCAAAGAAGCAAAATAGCCGAAAGAGAGAGAACCTCACACCGCCTAAACCCCGACAAAAAAGGGAAAAGTAATTAGATAAGAAGATATACGAGATCTCGGACAGGGGCAGAAACTATTTTAAAAGATGCCCCACGCGGGAAACACCATGTTAAGCCAAGCAATAAACTAGGTGTTAGCTGTGGTAGAAATAGGGTTGTAAAAATAAGAGAGACAAACAAACAATCAGGACAAAAAACAAGCTCTTTATTTATTTCTTCTAACAGCACATTGCATGTCAATAACAGATACAATAAAACAACTGTTTTATTTTCAATCACCACAGTGGGAAACCCCCTAACCAATCAGCAGCATTAAGACAACAGGGTACCCCAAGTACCACAACACAGGTTTTCCAAACAATGGCTGGTTAGACTGACCTATAAAGAATTGACACAAGCAACACTGCACAGACAATAAGACACTAAAAAAACATAGGTTACACAACATAAACCCCAAGACGCGACATAAACAAGAGTTGTGACACAATTACTATCCCACCAAAAAACCCGGGCCTGCTGACCCCTAACAGCCCCCGCCCCGTAACAAGGGAAAAACACAATCAAATGATTATCATGGTAAAGGCAACATAAAAACACATAAACCCAATGAGCACATGCAATATAACATTTGAATTACCTACATATAAAAAATGTCTTCCATAAATTATCCACTTTGCTATTCCTCTAGTTGTACTACTGCTATCATGAGAACTACATCTCTAATTGTTAAATACAACAGTCAATGTTGCATCATCAGATCCCCCACTTATTGTCTTCTCCAGTTGTGCCACTGCTGTCATGAGATTACACTTGATATTGCTAGGATGGAAAAATTCTAATGAAACAACCTCAGCCTGCTCCACCTCCCCATACAGCCCCAGCATTCACTTACAGAATGTCTTCATTTCAGGGAGGTCATTACCTACGTCTCTGGTCCAACAAAATTCTCATCCCAACAGCACAGGCTGACAATACCCTCCATAAATGCCAATGTTACACAGCAACACTAATAACTTGTCAAAATCAACACCGAACACAACTCAGCTACCCCGGTGTACAACAACTCTAACAGGACAATGCCATTTGAACTTTTCATACAGGACATAAATACAGTTCAAAAGCACCAATAGCATCAAGCAACATAGGATATGCAATTCAACATGACATCACCAGGACACACACCTTTGTACCCCAAACTGACAACATCAATATACCATGAAAACCCAGCAACAATCAGGACACAGGCTATAAATAAGTCACCGCCAACAACTCGGAAATTATAACATATATCGCCACATAAAACATCACAATCATAAAATGATCACTCTCACCAATAGCCAAATCATCCCAATCATCCTAGCTGACACTACATGATCAGCCTCAACATAGTCACCACAATCATAATCACCATCACAATCATCAAATGGTCACTCTCACCATAGCCATCACTACAATCATAATACCCAATGCACCACCTTTCCCTCATCTTCTGTCTTTTAAAAGTACCTAAATTTATGAGGGATGCATATGATATAGGAAAACACTGCTCCTGCAATGTCCATGTTTTGATAAAGGACATCAACAACAATATGACATCACACACTTACCGCATGATATTATAAATTAATCACCAACAGGTAAAACATTTTAACTATGAAAAACAAAGGAAAAAAGGAATAACCATATTTTTTAGAATGTGCAAATGCAACACTTGCACATGGGTGAATCACAACATTCACAGAAAGTTAAAAAGGGTAAACGTGTATTACCAGGAAATCAATTGAGGAACTCTCTGATACCCTTAAGACAGTTCATAAAAAAAAAATACTCATAGTATCAAGTAAAAAGTGCATCATCCATATGAGACAGGATCAAAGCATAACCATGTTCTGGGCAGAAACAGAATATCAGCACTAATATAACAACCAGTGTACTATAATATTATGTCATAACCATGTTCATGGGCAGAAACAAAATTTCAGTACTGGTATAACAACCAGTGTACTATATATATTATGTCATTATTATTACACACTAATGCCAACTACACCAGTGTACTTTTATCTGTGAGTGGACAGCAAATGTGCAGTTATGCCCTCTATTTCCCATCATTCTTCCTACGATACACCGGTTATAAATTTTCTTCTCTTACGCTTCGTGTCGCATCGCTAGTGCATATATCTTTGCGAAAGGTGGTACGTAGCAATAAATCACACCCTTCCCCTGGTACAACAAACACCCTGTTTTACTACACATAAAACTCCCAGTTTGATACACTAGCACAAACACTACTGCATTCTGGTAGCAGATGTGACACCAGACTTCAATGCTAAATGAGAAACCCCTTTACCAATATCAGTTCCAGATGCACCTGCCTGTTCTCCCTCAGTAAAGCCACACTTCATTCGCAGTTACGATTACACAATGATTGCTGATACGCACCCCGCGTATTAAGATGCATTATTTCCTACGCCTAGTGGCTATCAATCTGCATGGCGTCCCTACAATTCAACACATTATTTCCTTCACTTCTATTTATTACCTACATGTCCTAACTACATAGCTTAACCATTAACCCATCATTGCCACATATAACATGTAAGTACTCTTCTCTGCTTTACACATGTTATAAATATTACACCTATATTATGGTTATTTTCCCCTACTCATAAGCATTCAATTTTATGCATGGCTCCAGTCCTCTTCATCAACTATACTTTATGACCTCATACATCTCAATTTACACCTCATACATATATCTTGGTGAATCTCCCACTTTTTTGCTAGCTTGGGACATTTACAGAGGGACAGCACAAAATCAATCACTACCTATTTGGCCAGTAACACAATGTCCTAGGATAATCATGTAAAATACATTCTCAACAAAATAATCTTGTGCCAGCATGGCTGGCATGACATGACATCAGTCTCTATTATACTTAACCACCATAAATGACCTATTCTACATATTTCACATCACCATTGTCTGATTGCTGACATCTCTATGTGTTACATGTTATTTTCATAAAGCTTTAGGGATACTAAATCCTTCTGTAGAACAGCTCATTTCAATAGCACTTATTCATATTATCTATTTATATTTCTTTGTTCCTACAAGCTCACCTAACTAGCAATTATTTTTACCCACGCCTGTTCCACCATGTAAACACTTTCAAGTTGGTAAACAGGCGTGTGCTGCGATTATACAAATATTTATTAAATTAAACATTTTAAACTTAATCAGTTAAAACTTACAGTTTTGTCACAACATTAGTTGACACAGATCAACTCAGGGAATTGTTCCCAAACCTGACAACAACAGAACAGCACTGAACTGAAGGCCATGCTGCCCGCATCTCTCATCAGCACAAAGGACTGCTAAAACAAAACTGGCTTCCGATTCCTTTGTTAAGCCGAGTTCCGGTGGTGGCCAGGACAAATACGGCTTTGATAGACCAAACTAAGGTGCATCGGTTTGTTGTAGACACCAAGGTGCATCGGTTTGGCACTATCACATTATCCAACCCCCTACTTTTTTGACGTCCCGTCAAAAGGAATGGACCATCATATCTCCTCACCCCAACTATCACTTTAAAAGTTACCATCTAGCTAGTTCACCTCAAAATAAAATCATTGGTCTTCAGTAACCACATCGAAAAGTAAAATCACTAATCAAGCAAGCAAGTACTAACATCTACACATAAACCGTCATCAAAATGACAAATGCCAAAAAAAAGTAAAGTCATCTGTGACCACACCCAAAAACAATCATCAATGAACCAAGGATTTAATGAAATTTACACACAAACTGCCATCAAAATGACAAAGGCAAAACAAATCTATGTCACATGTTACCTCCTCCAAAACCTAAACTGCTGGTTATATCCCTGAAGAGTACCACTAAAAAAGAAATAGTCTTTTTCTTTTCATACATCACTTACAATATGAAACAGTGTAGATTACATCACCAGGCATCAGTCAGTTCCAAATACCAATAATCTGAACACAAAAGTATAAACTATACTAAATAATATCAGTGATGAAAAATAGCTCTTCTGCTATAAGAGCACCAATCATAACAAAATGAATACAACCCTCACTTCTTACATAACAATAATTAAACAAACATAAAAGCTACATAAACATTAAACCAGTAACCTTTATATTGGTTACTACTTCCCTTAACTCTGGAAATTAAACACAAAATGTATTTAAAAATAATACCATTTGTCTCTTCTGATCAAATGTAAGCTTCCTGCAGCTAATGGAGTACCTGGGTGGTTTGTGCTTTAAACACTCTGTACCCTTACACTAAAAAGGAACATTTCATCCTGTGTCACCTATAACCTGGATATAAACACAAAGGAACACCCCATACAGGGTCAACAAAACATTGTTATCTCAATAGTATCCCACCTCATGAATTCACCCAGGAAGTTACTCTCTTACTGGACATGATGGTAATGACAACACCATAAGAACAACAGAACCACCCCTTTCACCTGGTCTGCCTGGTGTTCTTGCACTCTAAAAGAAAAACATGTCATCACATGACACCATCTACCTGCAATTATAATCCACAAAGACAGCAAAACATAACTGCTAATTAACTAACTACACTAAGGCTGTCAATCCAAAAGACTGGGATTCCTAAACAGATGAAAAACAGTCTCTATCTTTCACAACCATGTCTAACGGGCAAAAGTTCTTGCTGGTGGTTTTTCACAATGCCCTTTTGCACAAAGTCACGAGTTGACATATCGGTATGCAGAAAATTTTGGCCCACACTAGTCACAATACACGGTCAACCTGTCACATTTCTAACACCTTCTAACTGGTCGACCACACTGACACCAGGAGACTTCCATCGTCCCCTCCTCCTCCGCCTCTTCCTGCGAAAGAAATTTCTCTGGTTGCCACACATAACCATCCGGCTATCAGAAGTTGACACTGCACCCACCTGAACTGCTGGGGCTGATCCTTTAGAAGGATCAACCTGGGGCGGACTCTGTTGTCGCTTAAGGCCCTGCTGGTCTCGGTGGCTTACGCTTGCAAACACTTTGCTACAATTAACTCCAGAGGGGTTCTGAATAACACTAACCCCTCTCTTCGGACACCTGTTCTGGAGGTGGGTGCGGCTCCTACAAACATTGCACCTCTTGCGTCGTACCTTGGGCTGCAGCAACGAATCAGCTAAGACTCTCATCCGACCGAGCTCAGCTTGAAGCTCCTCCACCACCACATCATCATGCTGGACCCCTTGACACTCACCACTGGCATTAGTCCACATCTCTGAACTGTAATCTCGAGGTTCTACATATTGGTACGTACAGACTTCTGGAGCTAACGACACACCAGCCCTTCGCATGGCCAAGTCTCTAACACAAAGGAAAGTCACTGACGGGTCATGCGATATCCTCTCCTCTGCCATCCTCCTGCTGAGAACATTATGTAGTTTTGCAACAAACCAGTCTCTTAGGATCACTGGATCCCAAGCAACCATGCCCCTCTTTCTCTGTGCTTCCAGCACCAAACGAAAAGCTTTGTGGACCCGGTGAGAGAAATCCATGATGGATTCCTCTGCATCTTGTATTACTTGAAAGAAAGCCGCAGCCAGCTCCACCATGCTGCGCTGCTCTCCATATACCTGCTGAATGGTCTGCAGCATCTCCTCAGGGTCTTTACAAGCTGACCTAAGTTCAAGTTCCGCCCACACACTGGGAGCAACACTTTCACAAATAATGTCCACTTTATCTTCATCGCACACCGCACCAGCCCTCCAGGCAGATCTCACCTTCCTCACATACTTCTCAACAGCTGGCCCACCTTGCCGGCCAAAACAAGGTACTTCTATCTTCATAGGTTTCCCGGGGACCACGCGATCTACGTTCACGTCTTCAAAAGTACGGCTAGTGTTTGAAGTAACGATCGCTCCCCTTAGAAAATTACAGGAGCGTCACTTCTTCCCACAACTGTTTCTGTCGTTTCATCCATCAGGAGCGACACCTGCCAGCCATATAATGACAAAGTCCAGGTGAAAAAATCCCGGCCGTCCCCGGGACTTGAACCCAGGACCCTCAGCACTCGAGGCGGACACCATACATCGAGACCACTCAGCCCCCCCCCCCCCCCCCCCCCACCTCTACTTTTATTACCAGCTTCCAGATAATCGTTGTATGTTCTTCTGGCGGTCCATAGTAATCGCAGCATTATTCTCGGAAATCACATCTCTGCTATTTTTATTACATTACATTGGCACCTTTCCGTCTTGACAGACGATAGTTTGGTACATTGTGCTTCAAAAAGGCTTAATAACTGTCATATGGCAATAACTACGATCCATGGCGGTGGCGAGTGTGGCTGGTAAGGCCAATTCTTGCTGCAAATGTTTGCCCACAGTAGGTGCACGTGAAAACATGGTCATTTCCACCATTTTGCACCATCTTACGTCTCTCACGCTCTGTGTGTGCTTTATCTGCAATCATTTTCTCCTTTGTCTTTATTCCATTTCTGATAATTGCCCTCCATGCAACACGTTCAGCGGCGACGTGCTCCCATTGTGCATTATCAATGCCTGTATCAATCATGTCCCGCTTACACACATCTTTGTATCGTAGTAGAGGCCGACCCTGAGATCTCCTACCCGTCTGTAATTCACCAAAAAAGATGTCCTTTGGTATTCTACCATCATCCATCCTCCTAACGTGTCCTATCCATCTAAGTCTACGAAGACTGAGCATGGAATACACCGTCACACAACCCGATCTTACCAATACTTCAGTATTTGTGATTTTGTCTTGCCACTTAATACCAAGTATTCTTCGCAGACACCGCATATGAAAGCTGTTTAAACGTTTCTCTTGGCGTGAGTAAGTTGTCCAGGTTTCACTGCCATAAAGAAGAGTACTAAGGACACAGGCTTGGTAGACGAGGACTTTTGTTTTGGCAGTAAGCTTCCTGTTCTCCCAGACTCTTTTTGCTAACATGTTCATTGTTGTTGCTGCCTTGCCAATCCTGATGTTGATTTCCTGATCGAGGGATAATTTGCTATTTACCTCTGATCCAAGATATGTAAAATGGTCTACTATCTCCAGTTCGGCGTCGTCAATAAAGATTGATGGTACACCATGTGCACCTTGTGACATAATCGGTGTCTTCTTTTTGTTAATTGTTAAACCAAATTCAGAACAAGCATTGGAGAATGCAGATAGTAGATGTTGTAATTCTTCCTCAGAGTGGGTCGTAATCGCAGCATCATCCGCAAAAAGCAACTCTCTGATTAGTACCCTGCTAATTTTGGTCTTGGCCTTCAATCTCTGAGCATTATAGAGGCCACCATCTGAGCGTGAGTGAATGTATATACCGTCATCCTGATCACGAAAGGCATATTTCAGTAGAAGTGAAAAGTATATCCCAAAGAGGGTGGGGAATAGTACACAACCTTGCTTAACTCCACTCTTGATTTCAAACTCTTCTGAAGTTCAGCCATCAAACTTGATTATACCCTTCATGCCTGTGTGGAACGATTCCACATTGGACAGAAGAGTTGGTGGACAGCCAATCTTCTTTAGTGCTTTGAACAGACCCTCACGACTGACCAAATCGAATGCCTTTGTGAGGTCGATGAAGGCAATAAACAGTGGCTGATTTTGTTCCCGGCATTTTTCTTGCATCTGTCGCAATGAGAATATCATATCAATGGTAGACCGGTTCTGACGGAAGCCGCACTGTGATTCGGGGTAGACTTGATCTCCCAGGACTTGAAGTCTGCGCAGGACAATTCTGGCAAATACTTTCCCAACAATACACAGAAGTGAGATACCCCTATAGTTGTTGCAGTCGCTCCGATCTCCCTTGTTCTTGTACAGCGTTATGATGTTTGAATCTTTGAAATCCTGTGGGACTTGTCCTTCTCGCCAGCATAGCTCTATTAGCTGGTGGATCTGTAGAGCGAGGGTGTCTTGCCCACTCCTGATCACCTCTATTGGAATCCCATCCTTACCTGGAGCCTTGCCAGATGCAAGCTCATTTATAGCACACTTAACTTCTGTTATAGTGGGAAGTGTGTCCAGGTGGTCAAGAGTTGGCAGGGCCTCTATGGCGTTGAGGGCATCATCCGCCAGCTTGGTCTCACTTGAGTAAAGCTCTAAATAGTGCTCGACCCATCTATCCATCTGCTGTTTCTTATCAGTGATGATTTCTCCAGTCAAGGTTTTCAGCGGTGCACTTCTTTTGATCATTGGACCACAGGCTTTCTTTATCCCTTCATACATGCTTCTGATGTTTCCCTTATCACTTGCGATTTGAATGGACTCACATAACTTGATCCAATAGTCATTCGCACACTGCCTGGCAGCCTTTTGTACATCCTTCCTCGCTTGCTTCAGCTCACTCAGAGTGTTACGCGTTGGTCTTTCCTTGTTTCTTAAGAGAGCTATCTTCTTTTTATCAATCAAGGGCTGCAGTATCTGGCTGTTTGCCGCAAACCAGTCCTGCCTCTTATGATCCACAGTGCCGTAAACCCCTACCGCTGTTTTATAAATAGTTTCCTTAAGTTTACTCCATTTATCATTTACTATACAATTTTCTGATGTATCATTGAAAGCGTCCTCAAGTTGCTGTTGAAATTCAAAGCACTTTCCAGGATCGTGAGTGTTAATAATATTAATCCTGGGGCTAGACTTGTGTTTAGCTGTGTAGATTCTCTTTGGTCTCAGTCTAACCCTTGCAACAACCAAAGAATGATCTGTATCACAGTCAGCACTGTGGTAACTTCGAGTTAATGATGTATGGTTCAGATGTTGTCTCCGTGTGATAATGAAGTCCAGCTGATGCCAATGGCCGGATCTTGGATGTTTCCATGTGACCTTATGCATCTCTTTTGTTTTAAAAAAGGAGTTTGTAATACATAGGTCATTTCTAGTGCAATGCTCCAGCAGCCTTTGCCCATTATCATTCATGTGACCGATGTTGTATTTTCCAAGGCACACTGGCCATGAACTCGAGTCCTTGTCCACACGAGCATTGAAATCACCGAGCATATAAATGTAGTCGGATTTTGGAACTGCCTTGTTCGCAGAGTCTAGCTGCTCATAGAACGCATCTTTCACATCATCAGAGGAAGTGAGTGTCGGTGCATATGCAGTGAGAATGGTGGCAAATCCACAAGAGGTTGCCAAGCGAAGTGATAATAATCTTTCATTACCTCCAGCTGGGATATCAATCATTCCCAGTAGCGAATTCTTCACTGCAAAGCCCACACCGTGTTGCTTTTTTTCTGCCTGCCCTCTTCCCTTCCCCAAAAAAAGGTGTAATTGTTTTCCCTGAGTGACCCTTCCTCAGCGAGGCGAGTCTCCTGCAGGCCAGCAATATCAATGTTAAGACGATTGAGTTCAGCATCAATCACAGCCGTTTTTCTAACATCGTCAATATTTGTCAAGTCAGTGGAAAATCCTGGACACATGGTTCTCACGTTCCAGGTTGCAAGCCGTAGCTTGAGGTTTCTATTATTCTTTTTATTAGTACCTGGTGCATTGGTTTTACAGCCTGCGATTCAGATTTTGTCCTAGCCCCAAGCACCCATTGAAGCAGGCAGGCTGTGGCGGATCAGCACCCAATTGGCCGGGGGCTGCCCAGCTTGAGGCGGGCGGTAGCTGATCAGTGACACCTGTAGGTGTCTCCCACCGTCAGAGGCAACGCGTGGCGCCCCATGTCTACGCCAACTTACAAGGACTTATAACCCGTAACAGTTGCCTCTCGCTTTGATTCCGAGACCGGTTAAGACCAGGGATGGAGTTATTGCCTCTCCATAGCACAAAAATCTCTGCTATTATTAGAACACAATTTCTACATTCTATGGCGTTATGATGGGTGCCGTCTAATGAATAATGTGGTAGTTTCCCTTTTATTCCCGCGTGAATATAGCTGTGGATTACGTCATCGGCATTTGTTAACTTTTTAAGTTGACAGGGTAACATACGGATGCCAAGTATGGACTACTTTGCATTTCTTTGGCAGATAATCAGGGTTTTTTAATTGAAATATTGCAAACAATTTCTCAAAAAGAGTGTTGAGGTGCTACATAGAACCTATACTTTTGTATGGATGTGAAGCGTGGACAATAAGCAGTCAAGCTGAAAAACAGCTGAAGGCTGTGGAAATGTGGTTTCTGAGGAAAATGCAAAGAATACCATGGACAGTCAGAAAAACTAATGAACAAGTCCTTCAAGAAACAAATGAAGATCGTAAACTGATTAGAGACATTAGACGTAGACAGTCAAAATGTTTTGGATCATGTTATGAGAAGAAATGAATTGGAGAACTTGGTGACAACTGGCAAGATCGAAGGGAAGAGACCAAGGGGAAGACCGAGAAGTAAATACCTGGATAGCTTGGCCACATGGCATGATCGAGACAGGAACACTGAGCTGATCCACGACTCTGGTGATCGAGTGAGATGTCAGAACATGACCGCCCACGCTTACCGGCATGGCACATGATGGGTGGATGGAACAAATTTCTCTGACTACCATGTGCCAATAAGAAATTTTAAAAAAAAGGGGGGGGGGGGGAAACACTAATATTCTACTAGATCTGAACATCCAAGTAAACCAACTCACACGCAGCAACATATCTCAGATAGTGAAATGCATTCATCATGTGCCGTGTCGGTAAGCGTGTCAGTCATGTTTCGCCATCACACACGATCACCAGAGTCGTGGATCAGCTCCGTATTCTGTGAAATACTTTGGCTATATTAATGACACAGTATTCACGGCGGATAATGCAAAAGATCTACAACAATTTTAGTAACAGAGAGTGCAATGAAAGGACTCTCCTTGAATATCAAGAAAACAGTAACAATGGTGACATCAAAGATAAAGGTGAAACAGTGATAGAGGGGAAAATTCTTCACCAAGAAGATAATTTTAAATACCTGGGGGAATTTATAATATCAGATGGAAGATGCACAACATAAATTAAGAGCAGAATAGGGCAAGCAAAGGCTGCATTTAAGAAAATGAAGACTATCTTATGCAATAAGTCACTATCATTGAATGTAAGAAAGAGAGTGCTGAAGTGCTATATAGAACCAACTTTTCTGTATGGCTGTGAATCTTGGAATGTAAATGAACAAATTAGGAAGAGCTTGGAAGCAACAGAGATGTGGTTCCCGAGACGAATGTTGCGAATTCCTTGGACTACCAAATTAATTAACAACGATTACCTGAAAGAGGCTAAAGGAACTATAGCATTATATACAACAATAAGAAAGAGACAAACATATGGTTTTGGTTATGTGATGACAAGATAGGTATTGGAGAACATCGTGACAACTGGAAAGATCGAGGGGAAGAGAGGCAGAGGCAGGCCAAGAGAAATTATGCTGGATGGATTGAGACGGTGGCAAGGAAGAATATCAACAGCGGAGTTGATCGAGAAAACCAAAGACCGAGATCTGTGGAGAGTCATGAACGCCTACGCCAGCCAGCATGGCACTTGATGATGATGATATTAAACGCCACAATAATTTGGAAATAACAGTGATGGAATGTATACTTCCGGGAAGAAAAGGGTCGACCAGCATGAAGAGGGACACAAAACATCACAAACACATTGACACACGAGGCAGCGGTCATGGCCAGAGATGGAGACACTTTTTGGCGGGCTGTCAGAAGAGCAACTTTGTGAAAAGGACCTGTTACATTATGATGATCCATCCACGTGACGTCATCACATGTAGTGCTCACGATAAGTGCTAAGGAAGTGACGCAGTCTTCACCATCTCTAGATGGTACAAGGCGGTAAGTAAAAGGACAGAATCACCGGTGTACGAGGTTCGTACAATCATACATGTTGCTATTGTATCGTAGCTTATTATTATACCGGGCCAATTCACGTTAAAAATATGTATCTCATCTCATCTCATCTTGTTTCTCTCGTACCTTGCGGTGTCAAGGTGAAGTATAAACAGCGGGAGAGTGCCTGCTTATGGGTTTCATGTATCGAGGTTCCCATAGACTCTGCTATTCCCCCTATCCCTCGTTTGAGTCAGTCCGATTATACTTCTTAGTTTTTATACGAGCAGTATGAAAATACCCTCCCGGCTTGCTAGGCCAGTCGCAGGTTTAGGGAAAAATCTGACCAAGAGGCCCTGGCCAGCCAGAGCGCCGTTGATCCATGACCTCGTGGTCATGGTTTCCCGGTCTACAAGACGAGTAGGTGGGGGTTATATATGGCATGTTTAAATTCCAGTGTTTTACCATATTTATCACGTTTTATATATATATCTAGTGTGCTCTTTAATCACGACTTCTTTCCTCTACTTCTATAGGAGCCGATCAATGACTGTAAATTTCTTTCTCATTACTCTGCATTATAGTGCGGCATAATCTTATTTCTACAATGCTTGTTGTCTCTTCCTTTACATGGCACGCCAAAAGGGATAATCCGTTGACGGAAACATAACTAATCCGAGATTGATGGTCGTGTATGATGGCGGACCATTATAACCCACTTTATTAGCACGGCACATTATGGTGAGGAAGATGATGATAGTGATGATGGTGGACGTCATTAAGATGATGATAATGGTAAAGTTCATGGTGATGATGATAATGGTAAAGTTCATGGTGATGATGGTGACAATAGGACATGCTTAATGAACAGACTGTAGTAAGACGACGTTGAAGCTGTCGAAATGTGGTAATATCAATGAATATAAGTAACCTTGTGTGACAATTAAGAAATAAATAGATCTGCTATGTTAGGGTTGGAATTAAATTGTAAGAAGACACAGATTATGGCCTTTACTAGGAAGAAGGAAATATCGCATTTTATAAGCCAGGAAGAAGAGGTGACCAGTCTCTCTCTCTCTCTCTCTCTCTCACTCTCTCACTCTCTCACTGTGGCAAGCGACGAGCCCAGGCGTCGCACCCACGTCCACCGTGCTCCTGACATTGCCAGCGGAGTTCTCTATCAACTTCGCTAGCACGCCCCCTCCCCCCCCCCCCCACCGGCCATTAAACCGATGCTTGGGCATACATCGGTGAAGTCTCTGCGCGGAATCAAGCCAATGCCTACAAGCGAGTAATCAATTATGCCAGACAGCATAGTTACATAAATTATCTAAAAACATATTGAATAATAAAGAATGGACACAGTTGCCCCAAGAAAGGCAATGGGTGGTCTAGCAGAAGATGCCATAGGGCAAGCCACTACAGTAAAGCAGCTACGCGAAGTACAAGAATGGATTGGCAACGGCGGACACAGAAACAATTTCTATAAGGTCATTATCAGGCAGAAGTCACCATGTGGCAGGTCTCGATAATTAAGCAACTACACGAATGTGCAAGAATGGATCGGTAACGGCAGACACAAAAACAACTGCAACCAGGTTATTATCACACTGGGCATTGAGAATGATGTAATTTGTTGACAGTACTGGATCGATGGTGGCCGGCTGTTGCTGGATTGACTAGTTTGCCTAATGTCTTTAAGTGCTTCAGTGACATGAGATGATTAATCGTCTTAAGCAACTTCCCGTAGCTGTCAAGGGCTTACATCGCCGAAATGTTCTCATTGTGTTATAATACATGTCTGCTACCAAATTAACAACTTTTAAGTCACAGTTAAAGAAATTAAAAGACGGATATCTATTGCTCTTCAAAGACCAAAACAACTGAATAAATTGTGGAGTGGGACAGATAGAATTACAAAAATCCGGGAAAGTTAACCGGTCAACAAATACCAGCAGAAGTCGGATGTGTCGGCCTAAAAGGGCAAGTATAGCAGCTCTGATGTAAACAGGCACAACGCAATAACGTCTGGAAAAATCAACAACACTCCGGATGAACGCAGAAGAAGAAAAAGAAGAAAAACTACACAAATTAAGATTTGAATATAAATGTTATAGACGAGTTCTGAGAATATCTTGAATACAGAAAAGAACAAATGCATCCATACTTCACTTGCTGAATATTGAAGAAGGTTGGCAATTAAAGATGATAAAACAAAAGAAAATTGAAATATTTTAGTCACTTGAAGCGTCACGAAAGTTTGGAGAGAACAATAATGGAGGGGTATATGCCTGGGAAGAGAGGAAGAGGAAGGCCAAAAAGAAGATGGGTGCAGGATGTGGCGGTTGATCTCCAGATGGGTGTATCGGACGCGGGACATCTTGCTTATGATCGAAGGGTTTTCCGGAAGGTTGTTAGGGAACCAGATTCAGCAAAGAACTTGCTATTGAATGAATGAATGAATGAATGAATGAATGAATGAATGAATGAATGAAGGCATAACTGTGACACCCATCTACTACCCATTTCTTCCCATCTTGTTCAATGAATCTGTTAAGTAATGCGTAGTCTTCGGGTATAAAATGAACAAGATAACAGTTGTAAATTACCACGCAGGGCCGGCTCATCTTGTGTGGCGGACAATGGATTTAGCAGAAGTGGGTTCATGGAAGTGAGGTGAGTTCATTTGGACGGTTGTTCTCAAATGTTTGTGACATCATCATCAACAGCATCGTGTTAATCTTCATCATCATCATCGTCGTCGTCATCATCATCATCGTTATCATAATCATCATCATCATCATGATCGTCATCATCAGGTGCCTTGCCATCCCCAATAAATGAGCTTTTATTTGTAAACGATCAGTGCCTGTTTTACACTGACGAAGGCAGACTGCAAAAGCATGTTAATAAGCTGAGTTCAACATGCAGCAGATACAATATGAATATAAATACAACCAACACTGAAATAACGTCTGTTAGCAGATATCCTGGTAAACCAAAAATATTGATAAATAGTACACCTCTGAAACAAATTAAAGAATTTAAATATCTATGAGGAATAATCGCAGAAGATGGCAGAATACACAAATAAATCGAAATCAAAAATAAAAAAGAAAGTGCGCTTATATATCAACTATCTCCCATACTGAAACATCCAAATATTATCATCATCATGTAAGCGTGGGCGGTCATGTTTTGCCGTCTCACTCGATCACCAGAGTGAGTCGTGAATCAGCTCAGTGTTCTTGTCTCGACCATGCCACGTGGCCAAGCCATCCTGGTATTTACATCTCTGCCCTCCCTCCGTTCTCTTTCCCTCGATCGTGCCAGTTGTTACCAAGTTCTCTAATATATTTCTTCGTTTTAATGGCCGGTGGGGGTGGGGGAGTGTTCGTTTAATGTCGATCCATTCCTCTGGAATAAACAAGGCAAGGCCGAGAGAGGGAACATTTCGTTTGGGCACCACATGTTCTCTGAAGCTCTGCCCAGGCATTGTGAAGAAATGTTTGCCAAATTCCAACTCACATACTTTGGTCTGCCAAGACTGCAAGGTGCCACTCACAACCAAAGATCATTCTTAATTCTTCATTCTAAGTCCATTCCAGCTGTTGACACCGTGAAGAAGACAGTGTTAAATAATCAGTTACCGAGAGGCTAAACAACGGACGTGCTAGCGAAGTTGATAGCGAACTCCGCTGGCAATGTCATGAGCGCGGTGGACGTGGGTACGACGCCTGGGCTCGTCACTTGCCACAGGATGAGAGAGAGAGGGAGAGAAAGAGAGGGAGAGAGCGAGGAGAGAGAGAGGGAGACAGAGAGAGAGAACAAGAGAGAGACTGGCCACATCTTCCTCATAGCTTATAAAATGTGAAGGCGATATCATCACACAGACCGGGACGCAGAGGTGTTTCCAAGGCACCAGGGACAGGATCTATACAGGCCAAGACCTGCTGACACGTCCATGCCTGTGCGTCCTGGGCAATAGGTCCCATCGGGGACCTGGCTAACATCAGTAGGATCGATGATTCCTCCGAAGTCGGAGAGTATGTGCCTGCATGGCGAGGAACCACCAGTCTGCACATCAATAAGCCAGACATGGGACAACGGATACTCACGCAAACCTCAGGTTTTGTATGACATCACACTGATGTTGGACAACAGGATGTATTCATCCTGACATACAGGACTTTACGCTGGAGTTCACAGCCAGCGAACACAAGCAAGCAAGCAATCACACAGACCCATGGCAAGAAACTACTACGGGATGATGTTTTGTCTGAGAGGCCGATATGGTTGAACAATGCCACAACCACTTGCCTGTGTTCCGCTTGAGCAGTTACCAGTCTTCAGCGTTGCTAGGCCACGGCCGCATGTAGCAAGGGTCAATATAATACAGTATAAACAGGGTACCAGGAAATGTCTCTGGACAGCGAAGGCGGCCCACGTGACCTCGGCCACACCGTCCATCGAGAGCCGATTGGTCGATACAAACACGAGCCTAGCATCATATCCCCAGTCCGTGTTCATCATCATCATGTGCCATGCCGTCTCACGCGATCACCAAGAGTCGTGGATCAGCTCTGTGTTCTTGTCTCGACCATACCATGTGGCCAAGCCTTCCCTTTGTTCTCATCTCCTCAGTATTGCCAGTTGTCACCAAATTCGCCAATGTATTTCTTCTCTTAACGTGTCCAAAAACTGTGAATGACTACGTCTAATTTCTCTAATCAGTTTACGGTTTTGATTTGTCTCTTGTAGGACTTTGTCATTGGTTTTTTCTGTCTGCCCATGGTATTCTTTGTATTTTCCTCAGATGCCACATTTCAACAGCCATAAAATGATTTTCAGCTTGTCTGCTCATTATCCACGCTTCACGTCCGTATACAAGTACAGGTTCTATGTTGCACCTCAACACTCTTTTTCTCGTTGCAAATGACACCATTTTATTGGACAGTATGTTATTCATCTTGCACAAGGCTACCTTTGTCATGGCGATTCTTGTTCTAATCTCTTCAAGGCATCTCCCTCAGATGTTATGAGTGTTCCGAGATAACTGTACCGATTCATTTGTTTAAGAATATTCCCATTTACTTGTATATTACATTGTGGTACTTCCTTCTCCTTTGTGATGACTATAATCTGTGTCCTCGTACAATTTAATTCTAACCCAAGTTTTTCTAACCTTCTAACCGTTCTAACCTTTCGATCATGAGACTTCTAAATCAGATGGATAATTGTAACCACGCTGAAGATGACCCTTAAGTTATTTCAATCATTCAATCAATCAATGAATCAATCAGACGATTGATCGATCAAAATTTTCTTCACTTAACATTAAAAAACAACGGGACGCAGAGGTGTTTCCAAGGCACCAGGGCCGGGTTATATACTGGCCAAGACCTATTGACGCGTCCTCGTCGAGCGTCCTGGGCAACAGGTCCCTTCGGTGTCCTGGCTAACATCAGTAGGATCGATGATTCCTCCGAAGTCGGAGAGTGTCTGCCTGTAAGGCGAGGAACCACCAGTCTGCACAACAATAAACCAGACATGGGACAACGGATACTCACGCAAACCTCAGGTCCTGTATGACATCACACTGATGTTGGACAACAGGATGTCCTTCATCCGACATACAGGACTTCGCGTTGGAGCTCAAGCCAACGAACGCAAGCAAGCAAGCAAACAACAACAATCACGGACATCATGGACAACTTTAAAGCGCCACATGAAACATTAAATTACTAATTGAAATTAGGTTGCATGCCTTTTACAGGACGTTTTAATCAACCTCATAATTTATTGGTTGTTTGAAGATAAACACCATATTCCAATGTATATCAAAGCTAATTTGCAGTTCCAGGTACCCCCCTCCTCCTTGAAGTGATAGAACAATCGTGAAGTGACAACAATGGCCTTGAACTACGTCTCGCTGTCGGAGTGTGTCAGTTTGTTTGTCGCCAGCCAGTTCAGGGTGAGGGGCGTGCAGTGTCTTTGTGAATGTGGTAGTCATAGTGTGCGGTTTATGTGTATGGCTGGTGGATTAGAGAAAGGGATAGAGCGTGCAGTGAACATGTGAATGTGGTAGTCATAGTGTGCGGTTTATGTGTATGGCTGGTGGATTAGAGAAAGGGATAGAGCGTGCAGTGAACATGTGAATGTGGTAGTCATAGTGTGCGGTTTATGTGTATGGCTGGTGGATTAGAGAAAGGGATAGAGCGTGCAGTGAACATGTGAATGTGGTAGTCATAGTGTGCGGTTTATGTGTATGGCTGGTGGATTAGAGAAAGGGATAGAGCGTGCAGTGAACATGTGAATGTCTGGTGGATTAGAGAAAGGGATAGAGCGTGCAGTGAACATGTGAATGTGGTAGTCATAGTGTGCGGTTTATGTGTATGGCTGGTGGATTAGAGAAAGGGATAGAGCGTGCAGTGAACATGTGAATGTGGTAGTCATAGTGTGCGGTTTATGTGTATGGCTGGTGGATTAGAGAAAGGGATAGAGCGTGCAGTGAACATGTGAATGTGGTAGTCATAGTGTGCGGTTTATGTGTATGGCTGGTGGATTAGAGAAAGGGATAGAGCGTGCAGTGAACATGTGAATGTGGTAGTCATAGTGTGCGGTTTATGTGTATGGCTGGTGGATTAGAGAAAGGGATAGAGCGTGCAGTGAACATGTGAATGTGGTAGTCATAGTGTGCGGTTTATGTGTATGGCTGGGTGGATTAGAGAAAGGGATAGAGCGTGCAGTGAACATGTGAATGTGGTAGTGATAGTGTGCGGTTTATGTGTATGGCTGGTGGATTAGAGAAAGGGACAGAGCGTGCAGTGAACATGTGAATGTGGTAGTGATAGTGTGCGGTTTATGTGTATGGCTGGTGGATTAGAGAAAGGGACAGAGCGTGCAGTGAACATGTGAATGTGGTAGTGATAGTGTGCGGTGTATTTTTATGGCTAGTGGATTAGAGAAAGGGACATAGTGTGCAGTGAACATGTGAATGTGGTAGTGATAGTGTGCGGTTTATTTTTATGGCTGGTGGATTAGAGAAAGGGACATAGTGTGCAGTGAACATGTGAATGTGGTAGTGATAGTGTGCGGTGTATTTTTATGGCTAGTGGATTAGAGAAAGGGACATAGTGTGCAGTGAACATGTGAATGTGGTAGTGATAGTGTGCGGTTTATTTTTATGGCTGGTGGATTAGAGAAAGGGACATAGTGTGCAGTGAACATGTGAATGTTGTAGTGATAGTGTGCGGTTTATTTTTATGGTTGGTGGATTAGAGAAAGGTGAGAGATTTGCAGTGTCGTTGTGTATGTGGTAGTGATAGTGTGCGGTTTATTTTTATGGCTAGTGGATTAGAGAAAGGGACATAGTGTGCAGTTAACATGTGAAAGTGGTGGTGATAGTGTGCGGTTTATTTGTATTGCTGGCCGATTAGAGAAGTGTGGGAGTGTGCAGTGAACATGTGAATGTGGTGGTGATAGTGTGCGGTTTATTTATATGGCTGGTGAATTAGAGAAAGGTGAGGGATGTGCATTGTCGTTGTGAATGCGTAGTGATAGTGTGCGGGGTATCTATATGGCTGGTAGATTTGAAGGAAAAAAAAAACAGGGGGAGGGGGTGAGTGTGTTGTGCTGTTGATCACAAAGACGCAAGAGGAGAAAAAAATAACAAATGATTACAAAGAAATTTTTAATTGAAATAAGAGCTTGCAGTTCCAGACCCATCCTATGGGGTCCCACGTCCTTGTGTGCCATTGTGATGACCGCCGCTGTTGGTGGCCCTAGTCAGATCAAGTACAGATACAACACTTTGATCATAGCCAAAAGGCCGAGGAGCATAGCAAAAATAGTCCACATTGGCAATGACTGTTGGCAGTAGAAAGTTCTAAGCGGGCACGTTAGCGAAGTGTTATAGAACTACGCTAATAATGTAATGAGCATGGTCGGATGAAGGTTCGACGTCTGGACTCGTCGCTTACTAAGTGAGGGGAAACATCGGTATTTTATCCCTCCGTCCATTCAGATCTACATAATCTTAAGGCAGTGTGACACGGACATTCTCTCAACACAGGTGTGTGTCCGACAAACCGCCAATCCTGTGCACAGGTGTTACTCTAAGTATGTGCTACCATGGGTCCCAGCCAGAACTCTGCAGTGTAGATCGCGCGGGAACAAACGAATACTCTACCAGCAGACGTCACTGTGTTGTTGGAGGGACATTCAGAACTTCTCAAGCACCGTAAGTGATCTCTGCCTCTCTGTGTCTGATCATCTTCTTTATTTTATGTGTTTATTGCCAACTTAACTATCCCAGACCGAGTATGAAATGATATTATCAGACAGACAATGGGGTTAACAGCTTCTGCCACATATATTTGAAAGGCAGAAGATCAAACTGTTTGCCTTCTCGTTAGAATGCAACACCATCAAATGCCAGCAGTGGCGCTACATCGAAGAAGATCTGATACGAGAGTAAGAGGACGCCTGAGAAGAAAATGAATTGACGACACTATCCAAAAAATATCCATTGCCATTCATCGAGAGATGGAATTCATCTCAACGACGCTAGACGGAAAAAGTGGAAGCTGATGATGATAATTGTCTATATTCTGGTAACGTCACACTTTGTATTTATTTTTCGTTCGCTTGTTGAACTTTGTTTTCATGTGGGCTAGATTTCCCTACTAAATATTACCAGTATCCCTCGTCATCGATGTGACAACCGCAAAATATTAGTCTTGGATTATTGTCCGACTTCTGAGCTACTTGTTTGTAGTTTACCTACCCAAGTCAAGGACGAGAGGTCACCGTTAAAGTCTAAATGAAAAGTGTTGGCATAGAAAACCCCTCGTCACTAACCTCCCCTTCCCTACCCGCCATAAGTTATTAATGTTTATATAATAAATTACACAGGCAAGTCAACTATGTGTTGTGTTAGAATGCTATAACATTGAAAAATACATGTACGAAAAGAAACATAGATCACGTGGTATTTACCGCTTTGTCGCAAGCTGAATACCAGTTTCTTCTCTGCATGGATGTGGCGACCCCGTGTCGAAAAGCTGTCCCTGGTACCAGTGCCCCTCGCCATCTGATGAACCCACTCCGACTTCAGAGGTACTTACAGAAGAAGAAGAAGAAGAAGAAGAAGAAGAAGAAGAAGAAGAAGAAGAAGAAGAAGAAGAAGAAGAAGAAGAGAAGAAGAAGAAGAAGAAATTAAAATTAATAAATTTGTGTCTGCAAATCTCCGCGTATACGACAAATAAGCTTATAGCTTACACAGGTTTTACACATTGACTCTGACACTTTTATAGTTTTTTAATTTATTGCAGTGCATACATTTCCTTGCACATAAAGTGTTTAGTTCACAGTGTGAATCCTCAACCAACAATATACAACTGTAGCAAGGATTGTGAGGATGTCTGCAAAGATGTTACGACACAGTACTTAGGAAACTATCTATTCCTATTTTATGAAAGTTCTGACGTTCCCGTGGAATTTGTACCTCTGCATGATAATTTATAAGTCAATCACCTATTGACAGTAACCAGATACAAGAAAATCGTTCAAAGTAGTAACAATAATTTAATTGAGGCCCTTTCTCAAACTAGAACCAAAGTATGCTTGTATCCACATATATTACAGAAAATATTGGAATGTAGGAAGGTAGTCATGGCTGAATTTCTCACCATAGAGCACTGGAGAATCACTATGTCACTATAGTCTGGGACCACAGACACCATTTACCTGAGTTTAATTCGGCGTACTCCTTGATGACACTGGGCAGTTTGCAATGGCTGTCAAGTCCTTTGCAATGTTTCGGAATAGTTTCGCCTGATACTTCTTGTGGTATCACTTCAATATTAAAAGACTCTGGAACCTGTCCTTAGTCAGTCACAGTTCTGACATTGCAGATGTATTCATTTTAAGACTTGATGATTCTGTATTTGCAAGATAGCTCTTAGGATAGGTGCTCAAATCAATTCGATTCATTGCAGGCATAGAAAATTGATGATAAATAATCAAAATAACTTAAGTCCTTGTTGAATATATCATCTTGATGATAAGTACTACAAACATACTTGAATCTTAGTTGAATATGACATCTGACGATTAATTACTCAAAATATTCTTGCATCTTAGTTGAATATGGCATCTTGACGCTAAGTACTCAAAGCATTCTTGCATCTTAGTTGAATATGACATCTTGACCCTAAGTAATCAAAACATTCTTGCATCTTAGTTGAATATGGCAAAAAGGCAACCTTCATTATACGAATAAGCCACCTTGTCCTTGCATATAGATGTAGATTGCCATTTGTCTATAAACATGGCCGCATACATACTTCTATCAAGGTTTGATGTCGACTCAAGAAGTGCTTGTTTCGGTCACTCTTGCGGGACGTATGTACAAGATAAATTATGTACGCTTCAAACGTCAATTCGACGGTTTTCCAGAACAATTGAGAAGTTGGATTTTCACGGACAAGGAAAGACTTTTAGAACCCCAACTTTATAGTACTCGAGAATTTGTGAATTCCTCTCTCTCTCTGAACTTCTTGTATTTCTTTAGTTTAGAGAAGTAAATTTACGAATTTAAGTAGACAGTCCCTACATAAACTCCTCAAATTTCCTCTGCCTACGTTTCCCCAATATTGATATTGATTGTAACCCGATTGGGGATGCGTTATCAGCGGGTAACCGACTTGGGTTTTTTTTTTTACGAGTACAACAACCCACATACATTTCCTCGCACATGAACTGTTTATTGTACGATGTGTTTCCTCAGCCAACAATATACAACCCGCATACATTTCCTTGCACATGAACTGTTTATTTCACAATGTGTTTCCTCAGCCAACAATATATAACCCGCATACATTTCCTTGCACATGAACTGTTTATTTCACAATGTGATTCCTCAGCCAACAATGTACAACCCGCATGCAAGCTTTGTCAGAGCTAAGTATTTCGGAGACAAGGCCGGATCAGGATCCGAACTGCTTCCCTTTATGTCCAAAACTGGCAAGAATAAGAAATTGGCTCGTGCTAAGAACTGTCTTGAATGTGGAAAGAAAGTTCCCAGCAAAAACAAGTTGAAGATCTTTCGACGAACAGTCGTTCCATCACCTGCCGCGACCCTCAACGCTGATCTCAAATCACAGGCTCTCCTGAAGCCGTCAAATGGGAAGAAATCAGATAGAGCTCAGAAGCAGATTGAAGATGTATCAGCTTCACAGGTTGCTAAAGAAATGGTAGACTACTTTAACAAGTTCATTGATCAGCTTAACAAAATGGATAGGGCATTGAGGCTTCAGAAAATAAAGGATTCCTCTCGAATCAATAGATATGGAGACAGCAGCATACCTTTGATTCTGCCCGTGAGAGAAGCTACCAACCCGCAGACGTCTTCAAGTGTGTCAGCAGAGGCGAAGGCAAGAGGGTATACAACAGCCAGCAAGAACACGCCAGCGGAGAACAAGACCAAGATTAACTCAAAGTTGAACCAAGTCGAGAGGGATAGTTGCTCTGTAAAAGAAGCAGAACTTTTAGAAATTCGTCCTAAATTTGTCGAGAATATCCAGCATAAAAAAGATGGGATGAATTTCAAACAGACGCGCACTACATCGACAGCCAAAAGTGCAGCAAAGAAAGAAATGAACACATATGTAGATAACAATGGATTTATATTGGTTGAATCAGCAAGCTATAAGCATATCGAAAACAAAGTCCCAGCCTAAGAATCAAGAAACGTGTCCCATATAATGAAACAGGATTTATTCTTGTATATCCGGAAGAAAGCAAGGGGGATCAGTCATCAACCTACCGTGCAAGCCCAGAAGAAAAGGGGTTCATTTTAGTCAACGACAAAGGGCAGAGCAAGAAAGAGCCAAAGAAGGATCTAAAGAAGACAATAGAAACTTTGTTTTAGTTAATGACAACCCTTTCTACACGTTGAAAAGCACAAGAACAAGTGTCGATGATGGCAAAACAAGTCAGGTGTCAAACGTCAAGGATGTACTGCCAAGGCCAGCCATAAATGTGCAGATACATATGATTGGCAAGGAGAACATTAGGGCGCACGTCATTAGACACACAATATGGCAAAAATACAGAGTACAGAATGTCCAGTCTTTTTGAGAATCAGAATATAGGCTCATCTGATTCAAAGGAAGAGCTGAAACGCCAGCGTAAAACTATCGGTGATGTGAAAACCAATGTATCTGTGTCATCTGAACGTTCAAAACCCGATCGAGTTTTAAACTTTCAACCTGTGAACTCTGAACTCGCCAATGGGATTGTGGGAGGTCAGTTAGAGGATGCAGGACTACAAATCTCAACATGCGATGAACAGAAAATATTTCAGAGTAAGATGGCTACATGTAAGAACGCAGATGATTCAGCGAATAGAAACATCATACAGGTTGACAACTCCACTATAAATGGAAGTGTTACAACAAAAGAAGGTGGCATTCAAAACGAAGAAAATGCAACAAAGAGAGATGATATAACAGCAAAGAAGGGTGATAGTAAGAAAGCAAATGCACAGTTTCAAGGGGGTGCTGTTGGCTCAAAGAGTGCACAGGCTTTACACGTGGATGATTTTGGCAATGCAATGAAAGAATACTCAAAGGTTAACGTGGAGAATAACGTGCCAGAAAAGAAAAGGCCAGGAAAGAAGAGAGTTAAACAAGCCAGGTCATTCATAAATATAGCCACCAAGGAGACCACCAAATCATCGGCCAAAGAAACATCACCGCAATCTGTGGAAGTGGGTAAGACAACGAAAACGGAGAGTCTAAAGAAGCCACAGATAAGCACACCGGCAACTAATCTAAATATGGCAGATTTCAATAGTTACGACTTCAGACTCCAGAGGTCTCCGGCTGTGGCAGTTCATGAGCTAAAACCCGACTCGCCACAGAAGAAAGTAGACAGACGCTCATCAAAAGTCAATACGGCGGTGGCAAAACCCAGGAATGAACCACAATTGATCGTAACACCTGAAGAGATGTGCAACAAAAAGAAGCTGGGCAGCAGACCGCAACACATGTTCCCCCAGACGACCTCGTCCACTTACTCCAGTGTCGACAAAAGTCCCACAGAGAAAGGTCTTACTAGCTCTCCAAGGCCATTACTTGATGCAAAACAAGAACTGGAACAGCTGAACAAAATAAATTCACAAGAAATGAATAAATGCCAGAACAATATATTCAGTGTGCCAGAAAAGAAGCAAGTGGCGCCCATGAAATCATTTAGCGACACAAATGGATTCTCGTCAGCTCGCAGCGAGACGACTTCGGCGCCAGTCAAAACATCCATGACGTTATCCGACGTTTTTCAACAACTCCAGCATACCAAGGACACCAAAACGCCACGGTCATCTTCAATCCACTTCACACAATTCGAACGCACCGGCTGCCCAGACAAGAAGTTCTCGCAAGGACGACGAGCTGTTGCGAATAATTCGACAACAATGGTCGCAAGATTTCCAGAAGAAATTTTATAACCTCCAACCGATCACTGTGTATAATCCCGACAGCGGAAATTGTTCAACGGAAGCTACCCAGAATTCGAACACTTCCGCCGGAAGTATGCTGAAGAAAGATAAGAAGACCAGTCGACAAGCTGAGAAGAAATCCAAACACCAACCACCTCCAGCGCCCAATATGGTTCACGTCAGCAGAAAGTCAGATCACCTACCAACCATGGGAATGGCGGAGCGCCTGCTGGCGGCCTCTCAGAGACCATCGGCAACCCCTGGCACCAGCGACCTGTCTCCAAAAGTCAAGGACAGTGAAAGTTCCATAAACACGTACACCGATGCAACCATCACGCAAGGAACTGCAGAAGTTGAGGAGTTCCCGGAGGTCGACCAATTTGAAGAATTTGTACAAAAGAAGATGCCTGAAATCTTTAGCGATAATAAAGCTAAAACAACGTTAACAGGAGATACAGAAGTGGGGCTACCTATTAATAAATCTACCAACGACATCTTGAAACTGTCAAATGTTGAACCTTTCAATGAATTGTATGATTACGAAGGGAGCAATGTAGATGGTGACGTCTATTCACTAACGGCCACCCAACAGCCAAGGTCGAATAATAATGCTGAACCAACAATTGAAAATGAGCTGTTGTATAATTCTATTATAGCAAATACAATACCGAACGATAGACATCCTGATAAGAATACATCAGAACGATCTCGTGGGACAAGTCCCAAAGCACAGTACAGTGATAAGTCTGCAAGCACGAGAAATGCTTCAATGACAGGTGCACAGCCTGCTAATGTTGCCTCTTCAAGCCATGATCCTTATAGGAGTCATGATGACTTGACAAACACAAACAAATCAACTCGTCAGGTCGGCTCTGCCATAAATATTTGCCACAAGGATGCTAGTTTGCCGACTTCTACCCCAACAAGCACTAGGCGCAGTGTTAAGGGGGTATCTTTAAGCAAATCTACAATGTTAAAGCCGTTAGACGGATTCGCTTGTTTGACACTTGTAGAGGCGCCGCAGAAAACCTCACCGAAAAACCTGAAACCGACTTTGAAAAGATCCCCTTCAAGAGAGCGCGGGGAAGAGAAGCGTGTCACCTTTGTGAAGACATCCAAGGATGACAACATCAAAGTGAAATACAGCAAGATGGGAAGTTCCCACACGCAAATTAACAGATATGCTTATGCTGGATCGTCGGTGGATCGCCCTGAAGCCGACGATGATTTCAGTGGTGGGAATAACTCAAAAGGTAAGTCAATAACTGGTATACTTTCTCCAATGTTGTTTTTGAATCCGGCATAAGCAGTTGATTTATATTTCCCATCAACTGAATTGTTAAGAAGTTCGTTGTTATCATTATTACCATTATGTACACATCTTCGTGTTCCTCTCCTCCTTCTCCCCCCCCCCACCACATTCTTCTTCTACTTATTACTGTTATTAGTTTTTGATCTTTCTCTGTTTTCTCTGGCTCTCTTGCCTTGTATTTCCTCACGTATAGCTAATTTATGTATTCCACATCTTCTGTGATGTTCCCCATACATTTAATTATTCTCCCTGATGGTTTTGCTTAGTGATCATGCCACATCTGGAACTCTCAGTACTATAATGTTTGTTATCTTGAATGTCCGCGATATTCTCCACAATCTTCTCAAAATCCCCCACTCCTCTGTCTCATTTCTTCACGGTGTCAGTATGCATTATCCATTGTTTACAAACCTGTGTGTTAATAATTAGAACATTTGAAATCTATACTGTACTAAAGGGAACATTTGAAACCTATATAGTAATAATTGGAACATGTAAAACCTATACTGTAAAAAGGGAACATTTCAAACCTATTTGGTAATAAAGAGGACACCCCACACCTATATGGTAATTGAGGGGCATTTAAATCTTATATGATAATAAAGGGACTATTTCAAACCTGTATGTTAATAAACGAAATATTTACAACCTATATTTTAAAACAGGGAACATTTCACACCTCTAATAAAGGAACATTTCAAACCTACACTCTAATAAAGGAACATTTCAAACCTATGTGATGATAAAAGGGATATCTATAAACCAGTATGGTAATAAAGGGACATTTCATCGCTATAGTCATAACTGGAACATTTCAAACCTATATGCAAATAATGAGAGAATTGCAAACCTATTTGTAATAAACGGAACGTATGAAACTTATATGATAATAACCAGAGCATTTATAGCTATAGGGTAATACATGTAACATTTAAAACCTCTAACGAGGGCAGAGATGGAACCACAAGCTGGGTAGCAGTTGTCTACCCGAAACACTAGCCTTTGGTCCAGAGGCAAGGAACTTGTCACCGTGGTAAAAGTGGTGAGACAACTGGCATATCTTCTTCAACTTCTGCGTTCGTCCGGAATGCTATTTTAGACGTAATTGCTTTGTGTCTGTCCATGGTGATGGGGTTACGGACTCAGTTCGTAATCCCGCATACCCGCGTTCGAAACACAGCTGTGTTGGTTTTTCATGAAATGGTATGGGTGCTGGTCGTTCAAAAATTAAAAATAAAAGTCTTAAAAGTCGAGAGGATCGACTTCATTGCCCCAGGTTTTATCCCATATGGCTTGGTCTCTTTCGGCAGGATGACCTGCCGAAAGCATCGCACAACGCACAAACTCCGTAGTTCCGCCGACAACCCCCATGAGTCTCTGATAAAAATGCACTCTTGAACCGAAAGACGTAGCCCGGAATCGAACCCACAACCTTCGGAACACGAGGAAGTCGGCTTGGCCACTTCGCCACGGAGTATCCCCTGTCGTTCAGAAATCAGTGGCAAACTGCTGAACGTAAACTTACCGATGAATCACGAACAGCCTTAAAAATATGCTGGGGTTGAATGCTACGTCAAAAACTAACTGTTTACAGCAGATATTTGCACCTTTCGGCCGACACAACCGACTTCTTCAGGAGTTTGTTGACCGGGTGACCTTCCCGGGTAGCCAGCAAATGACCGTCAGAATCACACGTGACACCGGCAGGACTAGACGTTCTAAGGACATCGCTGTGGCATCAACAGCCAGACATTCATCAAGCGCATTGCTAACTTGTGTCGGCGACTACGACAACCCACAATCCCCGCTCTCTTGCAATATGTATTCCCTAGCAATATTTGTTCTACCCGAGGCAGACCAGTGGCTAGCACGCTTGCCCGAAGGTCGTGTTTCAAATCCGTAATGTGGAGGAATTTTTTTTTTTTAAATTTGACGTGGTCTCCAAGGTCGACCCAGGCGAAAATTGGTGCCAGGAAACAACCTACTCTTTGCATTTTCCGTGGAGTATATAATGAGCGCAATTTGTATATGGCATCTCGTATTTTTCGTCCTCGTCCGACATGACTAGGTAGCAGATCTCATTACCCAAGACTTCGGTCGGACATGTGATTATGAAATAATCAGACATCAATCCATCCATCCGTCATGTGCCATGCCGATAAGCGTGGGCGGTTATGTTTTGCCATCTCACTCGAACACCAGAGTCGTGGATCAGCTCCGTGTTTCTGTCTTGACAATGCCACGTGGCCAAGCCATCCAGGTTTACTTCTCTGTCTCCATCTTGTTCTCTTGCCCTCGATCTTGCCAGTTGTCACCAAGTTATCTAATTCATTTCTTCTCATAACATGCCCAACAAATTTTGACTGTCTACGTCTAATGTCTCTAATCAGTTTACAATCTTCATTTGTTTCCTGAAGAACTTGTTCATTGATTTATCTGTCTGTCCATGGTATTCTTTGCATTTTCCTCAGAAACAACATTTCCACAGCCATCAGATGTTTTTCGGCTTGTCTGCTCATTGTCCACGCTTCACATCCATACAAACGTACAGGTTCTATGTAGCACTTTAACACTCTTTTTCTCGTTTCAATTGATATCTTTTTATTGGTCAGTATGTCTCATCTTGCGAAAACCTACCTTCACAATGGCAATTCTTGTTCTAATTTCTTCAAGGCATCTCCCATCAAATGTTATGACTGTTCCGAGATAATTATACCGATTCACTTGTTTAAGAATATTCCCATTTACTTGTATTTCACATTGTGGTATTTCCTTCTTCCCAGTGACGACCATAATCTGTGTCTTCTTACAATTTAATTTTAACCCCAGTTGTTCACTGTGCGCAACAACCTCATCTACTAAATGTTGCAGGTCTTGTTCATTGTCTGCAATCAAGACTGTATCATCTGCATACCTAATATTATTGATGCTGCTTATATAATGTTCAAGCCCTGTGCTGGGATTTGAACCAGGTTCAATTATACCTTTACCATTACCCGGTTCAACCTCAAAGAGAAGTTATATTAGGGTCTATTCCTAGCTCAGATTATTAATCCCGTGACCGAGTCAGCTACAAATAGCGACTAATCACGATTTTACCCTTTTTAAAAAGAAATTCGCATATCCTTTTACAGGACATCGCTGTCAACAGCATCTTTCAGCTGTCTGTTGATTTCTTGGCAAGATTACGCTCAGTAGTTTGCCATTGCTTTCTGAGCGGCCGGCTCAGTATCCCGCAAGTCACCAGCGGGGGACGAACCGCTCCCAGTTCTCGCCCGCTACGAGACTCTGCGTGATAAACGGGATTACGGAGAAAGTGGTGCAACCCCTCGGCCAGAGAGACCGGGGTTTTACCCTTACAGGATATTAATTTGAAGGTGATGGTTGTCCATCCTTTTGAATCTGATGCCAACGCCATGCCCTACCTGCCATATGTGTGGTTTAGAGGTTTCATGTGATCTTAGAAATTAAAATTAACCATTAATTCGTACTTCATGAAGTTTAATTTGTCACCTGAAACAGAATGCGACATTCGGACTGAACTGGCAGAGCAACGGAAGCGAGCAGAAATGGAGGCGCGAATCAAGTTACTCAATGAACATTCCAGACAAATCCGCGAGTACGAGGCAGTGCTTTCCAAGTACAGGGACATTGTAGGCAAGTTCAGGGACGACGCTCTTAAGGCCATTAGAGGTCAAGATAGCGAGAAACAGAGGTCTTCAGAGGTGTAACCACCAGGGGGATTTCTGATTCATGAATGGAGCATTGTCAGAAGCGTGTCTTGTTTTGTGTAAATAGGGGGAGGGAGTAAGTGCACAGAAAACTCGGTTTGACAGAAAAAGTACATGGTTATTATGATACATGTTTTATATACGCAAGTTAAGTAGATGGAAGGATATGAGCGGAATAACATCGTCAGCAGTGATGCGGTTTATACGTGTTTACACATTCAGATAATATATTATATAGCTATAATTGTTTAAATAATATATAAAAGTAATTATTACCAAACCACCGGTGTTTTTATAGAAAGATGCATACATTTAGAAATACATTCACTGACAATGACACCGACTCAAAGGTGATCCTCCATGAATGTACTTTTCTTTTTACCCGCTCGCTCGTTTTGAACTCAAGCGTAGTTCATACACACTACTTCTAGTAGTGATGGACAATTTTGCACGCGGATTAGTTTTCCCTATTACCAGTGTCCCTCGCCATCAGGCGAACCCACTCCAACATCAGAAGTACTTCTAATTTACGTCCCCAACTCAAGGACGAGAGGTCAACATTTTAGTCCAATTGTCCGGTGTAGGGGTTGAACCCCTTACCTCGGCATTAGCACACCGGAGTACACGTTTTATATTACAAGTAGTCATCAGTATTATCAAGAAAAGGGGGCCGGGTGCTGCCGAGCGAATACTGGAGTGGGAATAAACACACAATATGGCCAGGAAGCTGGACGAAAGGGCAAACACGCAGATACAAGCAAACACGTTTCTACCAAAGTCTTTATCAACAAACAAGGACCACAGGAAAAACCAGACCACACAAACACAATGATAATAATTAACTTGGAATCCGAAGAATGTAATACGATCAGCAAAATAGCCAGTTTTTGTATACAATTTATAAACATATATTGTGTATAGATATTGTTTACTCGACTGTACTTTATGCATATAGTTCGCCTAACTATACCATATGTATGATATGATTTACCTAACTGTATCATACATGTGTCCCAAACCCCATCCAGGATGATTTAAACAGAAAGAAAATTGACCTGGGTTTCCACGTGGAGCCAGCATACCTGGGTGCCAGAAAAATTGACATGGGTTTCCACAGTGGATCCAGCCTACTCATGGGTGCCAGGAAATTGACCTAGGTTTCCACTGTGGATCCAGTCTACCATGTGTGCCAGGAAATGACCCAGGTGTCCACGTGGATCCAGCCTACCATGTGTGCCAGGAAATTGACCCGGGCTTCCACATGGATCCAGCCTACCATGTGTGCCAGGAAATTAACTGAGGTTTCCACATGGATCCAGCCTACCATGGGTGCCAGGACATGTCCAGGGAAGTAAAGGGATACTGACATCAGTCCCCGAGTCCCGCTGGGTCCACACAAGTATGGGGCAAGCACCATGTACCCCAAACCCTTGAAGGTTTGTATAGAGGCCCGTCACCACACACTCAGTATGCCTCGATATGTTTTAAAGGGTCACCATTAAGGAACTATAAACCAAATGTGTCAAGATGCGTAAAGAGGTCATTGACGCGTGACCTTATGGTCAATATGTCTCAAGTTGTGTAAAGATGTCCATGATTGACTGTATATCCAATATGTCTCAAGTTATGTAAAGTTGTCCATAATTATGATCTATTCAAAACTGAGGACGAGCTGGCAATCTAAAATTGTAAAACCTTCACACAATATGAGTTTATAATTCACTTTTATGTGTTGAAAACTGAAGATGAGCTGGCAATCTACAGTTGTAAAACCTTCACACAATATGAGTGTATAATTTACTTTTATGTGTTGAAAACTGAAAATGAGCTGACAATCCTACAGTTGTAAAACCTTCACACAATATGAGTTTAAATTCATTTTTATCTCTTGAAAACTGAAGATGAGCTGGCAATCTACAGTAGTAAAATCTACAGAAAATATGAGTTTATAATTCACTTTTATCTCTTGAAAACTGAAGATGAGCTGGCAATCTACAGTTGTAAAAGCTTCATGCAATATGAGTTTATAATTCACTTTTATCTGTTGAAAACTGAAGATGAATTGGCAATCTACAGTTGTAAAACCTTCACACAATATGAGTTTATAATTCACTTTTATCTGTTGAAAACTGAAGATGAGCTGGCAATCTACAGTTGTAAAACCTTCACACAATATGATTTTATAATTCACTTTTATCTGTTGAAAACTGAAGATGAGCTGGCAATCTACAGTTGTAAAACCTTCATGCAATATGATTTTATAATTCACTTTTATCTGTTGAAAACTGAAGATGAACTGGCAATCTACAGTTGTAAAACCTTCACACAATATGATTTTATAATTCACTTTTATCTGTTGAAAACTGAAGATGAACTGGCAATCTACAGTTGTAAAATCTTCATGCAATATGATTTTATAATTCACTTTTATCTGCTGAAAACGGAAGATGAACTGGCAATCTACAGTTGTAAAACATTAATGGTGTAGATTTAGCTAAGAAAGTCTATTTGCTAGAACGTTGTTGTCATGGCTGATACATTTTGGCTTCATATGTTCAAAGGATATACAGATGTCGTAATGGTTCAGTACTCGCACCATTTCATCTTTTGATGTCCCCACTTAAATAAATACAGAACCTTTCACTCAACACACATACTTATGCAATATTGTAAACAGTTTAAATTCAGGATTGCTGTGTGATTTGGTTATTTGAATTTTCTGATTATGGTACTTTTTACAGTGAAATTTTAAGGCAAAATAAAGAAGAGATGAACAGGTAAATTTTGCTGGTTTACTTATTACCGACTGCTTCACTGTATTAATTGTCTCGCATTGGCAAGTTCACATGTGTGAACACACTGGTTTCATTGTCTCACATTATCATGCTGACATGTCTGAACAACTGTTTTCATTGTCTCATACTATCATGTTTGTGTGAACAAACTGTTCATTTTCTCACAACACTGGCATGCACACACACTCACACACGGTCATTTTTCTTTTGCTGGAATTGTATCTAGTGCTCAAGGGCAGTAATTTGGACAGTAGTAATTGATCATATGTCAATCTGTGCTTTCTGTCTCGAGTGTTCGAGGACACTGATACTCCTCCCCTTCCATATAAACTTCAGTTTAGGATGTGACGATATTATTCTTTACAAGAGTCAGAATTCCACCTTTTCGCCTTTTTGATTAAACCAGTAACACTTGTAGCCTCTGATTTTAAAAGCTATGTTTTCAAAGAGGCGAGTTTCTTACAAGGTAGACAGATACATTTACATGTTCTTCATTCAGGATATTTTCTAGCTCTATTTGTTGCTGGTAACTCCTTCCACATTCCAGTGTATTATATTGAGTCTTTGTAAAGCCAAATGCTCTATTCTCATGTTCCCTGGCTCCACAGGACTCTGAGAAGGACCTCCAGTTACTGTGGCTGGACCCTATCGAGGCATAGGGCCTGGTACTGAACCAGATGAAGAGTCCATCACAGGGAAAGCACTGTTTTACAGATATAGACATATTTCCATGGTGTGTTTGTGTGGTATCCTGATGTGCCTCCAGGCTGGTTTTCTCGATTTTCAGCACCTTTTTTTTGCTGGGGTAGTCTTACTAGAGTTTAGATACATATGCATGTATCTACATATGTTTGTACATACACACATACGCTTCTAGACTGGTTTTATGGTGTCGGAGACTCACCCCGAGCCTGTTAGTGTAAACAGCACTGCGATGAAAGGCCAGGATTTTTGCTGTCAGAGGCGATGAACGCCTTTGGAATATTTTGCCATTGTTGAGAGCTTATCCTCAACTCTGCCCCAGCTACAACAGCAATTTGGAACTGGACAGTCCCTAAATTAGTTTCTTAGGTGACTCCCATAGAATGAGTGACTGGGTCATTTTCAGCTAAATGAAATTGCTAGATCAGTAATTTTCAATCTAGTGACGAGTGAGATGCTTTTCTTGCCAGCATGCCTCAGGGAATTCAATGTAGCAGGACAGGGACAGTCAGGATCTTTCCTTCGATGTTTCAGTAATTTGCATATGAAGGAAGGTTTGCTCTCATAACATCGATATTTCCTTTATTAGATGACATGTAAGGAACATTTTAACAAAGTTGAAATTCAGAAGGATTCATCTGATAGATGTTTGAACATGTCATTTAGTAAGAATCACATGTGGTGGATATTAGAATCATTTGTCAATCAACTTAGTAAAACACATCTCCATAGACATCATTAACCCATGGGTCAGAATAGTTTATAATCAGTTCATCACTGGGGGCCGCCACTTCCAAGATCCCCTGCCAGTTTGATTCAGACAATGGCCATTTATCCATGGTGTATGAGGATGTATGGCCAAAGTTTACATGGTGGTTCTAAAAACCAACACAGCTCGCTGGTACCTGAGGCGTGGTACAAGGTATTCCTTTATATGCATCAAAATGGTCTAAACTTTCCCTGCACACCTGTGACCAAAGTCACCACAAGTTGATTTCCCAATTCTCACGGCCGCAAGCGAGAAGGGTCATCAAGAGATGCATCACCACGCGCCAAGTTGTCATTTGCTTGTCATCTTCCTCTCATCTCCCAATGAAGCAAAGGCCCTCAATGAATTCAGTCCCAGCCACCATGTAGACTTTTTCGCAATTGGATGAAAGTAACTCATGCCCTGCCCCCATGTAGACTTGTTCGTGATTGGATGAAACCAACTCATGCCCATCCCCCATGTAGACTTGTTCATGATTGGATGAAACTAACTCATGCCCATCCCCCATGTAGACTTGTTCATGATTGGATGAAACTAACTCATGCCCATCCCCCATGTAGACTTGTTCGTGATTGGATGAAACCAACTCATGCCTATCCCCCATGTAGACTTGTTCGTGATTGGATGAAACCAACTCATGCCTATCCCCCATGTAGACTTGTTCATGATTGGATGAAACCAACTCATGCCCATCCCCCATGTAGACTTGTTCGTGATTGGATGAAACCAACTCATGCCCATCCCCCATGTAGACTTGTTCGTGATTGGATGAAACCAACTCATGCCCATCCCCCATGTAGACTTGTTCATGATTGGATGAAACCAACTCATGCCTATCCCCCATGTAGACTTGTTCGTGATTGGATGAAACCAACTCATGCCCATCCCCCATGTAGACTTGTTCATGATTGGATGAAACCAACTCATGCCTATCCCCCATGTAGACTTGTTCATGATTGGATGAAACCAACTCATGCCTATCCCCCATGTAGACTTGTTCATGATTGGATGAAACCAACTCATGCCCATCCCCCATGTAGACTTGTTCGTGATTGGATGAAACCAACTCATGCCCATCCCCCATGTAGACTTGTTCGTGATTGGATGAAACCAACTCATGCCTATCCCCCATGTAGACTTGTTCATGATTGGATGAAACCAACTCATGCCCATCCCCCATGTAGACTTGTTTGTGATTGGATGAAACCAACTCATGCCCAGCCCCCATGTAGACTTGTTTGTGATTGGATGAAACCAACTCAGGTCCAGCCCCCATATAGACTTGTTTGTGATTGGATGAAACCAACTCGTGCCCATCCCCCATGTAGACTTGTTTGTGATTGGATGAAACTAACTCATGCCCATCCCCCATGTAGACTTGTTTGTGATTGGATGAAACCAACTCATGCCCATCCCCCATGTAGACTTGTTTGTGATTGGATGAAACCAACTCAAGCCCACCCCCCATGTAGACTTGTTTGTGATTGGATGAAACCAACTCATGCCCAGCCTCCATGTAATATTGTTTGTGATTGGATGAAACCAACTAAGGCCCAGACTCCATGTAGACTTGTTTGTGATTGGATGAGACCAACTCAGACCAAGCCCCCCTATGTAGACTTGTTTGTGATTGGATGAAACCAACTCATGCCCAATCCCCATGTAGACTTGTTTGTGATTGGATGAAACCAACTCATGCCCAGCCTCCATGTAATATTGTTTGTGATTGGATGAAACCAACTCATGCCCATCCCCCATGTAGACTTGTTTGTGATTGGATGAAACCAACCTATGCCCAGTCCCCATGTAGACTTGTTTGTGATTGGATGAAACCAACTCATGCCCAATCCCCATGTAGACTTGTTTGTGATTGGATGAAACCAACTCAAGCCCACCCCCCATGTAGACTTGTTTGTGATTGGATGAAACCAACTCATGCCCAATCCCCATGTAGACTTGTTTGTGATTGGATGAATATTTGAGCTAAAGTGTTTTACAGGATGAGGTAGTCAGTCTCATGCAAATCCGACTTAGCCACCTTGTATGACACGAATGGCAGGTTACAGTGCTCTTATACTACGCTTGCCTCATGGGCACCAGTCGCTGCATCATTGAATTATATAATAGCTAAAACAAGTGAAAGATATTTTAACAAATATAATTATATTCTGTGTGGAATAACAATAAAAACAAAACTATGTAACAATGTTAACAGAAACTATTGTGTGCAAATGCAGTGGTGGGCAACAAACTTTGTTCAAATTGTTAATAATAAACACATAATGAAACATAATAAAAATATGATTTAAAAATGCAGCAAGAATCATCTCATCTCATCATGTTCCTCTTGTACCTTGCGGTGTCGAGGTGAAGTATAAACTTCGTGAGAGTGCCCGATTATGGGCTTCATGTATCGATATTTCCATGGACTCTGCTATTCCCTCCGTCCAACGTTTATGTGGTTGGCCTCTTCCTCTTTTTCCATCTGGTCTGTACATCATTGCTTGTTGTGATATGCTGTTGATTGGTAACCTACTTGCATGGCCAAACAATTTGACTTGCTGCTTTCTAATAAAATCTAGTGCTGCTTTAACCCTCACTTTAGTCCTGATATCTTCATTTCTGATCTTATCTCTTCTTGATACAAATGAGTATTCTTCTCAGGAACCTCATTTATGTTGTGATTTTTCTTTTCTCTTTTTCTGTCATTGTCCAGGTTTGGCATTGGTAGCATAGAGTTGGTAGGAAGATTGTGTTGTAAAGTGCTTTCTTAGTAGTTATTGATACATGTTTGTTCTTTAGTATTGGTGCCATTTGTCCAATGAGCTTCCAATTCTTCCAAGAATTATCAATAATAAACCACACAAAATGAAAACATATTATTTAAACAATAAAACAAAACAGCAACATGACAGACACAGATCTTTCTTCAGAGAATGATAAACCACACAAGTAAAAACCTTGCTCCAAATTATCATTCAAACATAAAACAAGAACTCTTTTGCTAAACTGAACTGACAAAGATAAATTGCAGAGAATATTCTTCATCTTGTGGAATGCTTCTTTTGTTTGGGCCATTTGACATTTAACTTCTGGAACACATCTTCCATGTAATCATCACCACCGTGTGCCATGCCAATAAGCTTGGGCGGTCATGTTTCACCATCACACACAATCAACTGTTGTGGATCAGTTCTGTGCGTTTGTCTCGATCAAGTCATGTGGCCAAGCCATCTATATATTTATCTTTCTGCCATCCCCTTGTTGTTTCCCCCTCAATTTACTATCTACATAATACAAATGAACAGTGGACACATGTGCCCATGTGGAGAGGGTAAAATCATCAGTAGGAAATGCTGACCAAGACGATCGACTTCATGAGTGGTACAGTGATATCACATGAGTGGTACAGTGATATCACATGAGTGGTACAGTGATATCACATGAGTGGTACAGTGATATCACATAAGTGGTACAGTGATATCACATGATTGGTACAGTGATATCACATAAGTGGTACACTGTAATATCACATGAGTGGTACAGTGCTATCACATGAGTGATACACAGTAATATCATTCAATGGGAACCGTGAGGCCATTGAAATAACATGAGAAATAAACACTTTTACTTCCACAAGGGCAGGTAAATACATTTGTGGTAAATAGCATCATCAAAGTCCTCCTAAATTCCACCGAGGGAGAAGCCACATAGCCCAAGAGGCAGGTTTTGTTTTTTAACGAAAAAGAATGGCTGGCATTGTCTCCACATCAGAAGATCAGCTAACAGATTGAGCCAACAAAGTGTGCATGCCTAGAGAGCTGGGCGGGGGTGAGGCCTATCAACCGAATGAATCAACACCAACAGTCAGAAAACAAAACATTCAGATTGGAGGTTCTAACCTGCCAAGAAAAAGCAGCATGACAAGAACATGGGTCATCAACACATGGATGTGTCCAGGGTGCAATGATGATAAACTGGACTGAATGAAGAACAATGAACTTTATCCAGTAAATGAAGTTTTCTGCCAAATGAACAGAAGATTTTGTTAATGGGCTGACACTCCTACATGTAAAACATTCATTGTGACAAAAGAAGCCTAACAATGTCTACTGACTTCAAGAAATGAAAGCAAATGGCCTCATAAAGTCAAGACAAAGAACAAAGAGGACTGAACAATATGTATGGATAGTAGGACAACGGATAGCACCTGCAGCTTAAGGGCAGTGAATAGTTTCACAATCCTGCAAAAATAACGTTTGAAATCAGCTGCTAACGATTTGGAAACAGCCTTGCATTGATTTTCACAATAGTATAAGTGTTATGAGTATGAGCGCTGGATGGACTAAGATGGTGGCATGGAAGAATATCATCAGCAGAGTCGATCCAGTAAATCAAAGACTGAGATCTGTGGAAGAGACATGAATGTCTACGCCAGCTGGCATGACACTTGATGATGATGAGTGTTAGCCATTCAAAAAGCAATGGCAAACTACTGCAAGTAAAACTGCCTAGAAAATAAAAAACAGCAACAAAATGCTGGAGTTAACGGCGATGTCCTGTAAAAGTCATGCAAGTAACTTTAGTAGAGGAGCGACACAGTAAAACAAGGGATAAAACCGTACACAAATTTATCTAATCCCTACAGAGAATTCCACTTAAGGTACTAAGGATGTGCCCGGAATGTTCTCATGTTGATTCTTGAATCAATTATTGGGCAATGATCATAGTTTGTATGACGTGTGCTTCAACTTGGCGGCTGCTGCCTGGTCTAGGATCCAGATAACCTCTCCATCTGTAGGCCTGACTCGGGCGGCTGGAAGCGGATCATCAGACTGGCCTTCTAGAACTTGCTGGAAAAACACATTAACACTTATTTATATTGGGATTCAAGAAAACATAACCGAATGAGATCAATGGTAGACAATTAAGGCACTTTGATGATACAATGAGAGATTCTCTGATAAAAATTGTAATCGAGGGAGATGGCACTTGATGATGATGATAATAACAACAAAATCATCATCATCATGTTGCAGGTTCCTTGCAGAACGCCATTCTCAACACAGCCAATTCTTCATTCTTTGCCAGTGTCCTGTTCAGGTACATGGTTTCTGCAATGTCCAGTGTTCATGTGAGTGCTGGCTGGGCCCTGCCTCGTGGTTCAGGAGCCATGCTTTTCATTGCTGTTTCAACCACACTTCTGTCACATTCCAACCACACTTCTGTCACATTCCAACCACACTTCTGTCACATTCCAACCACACTTGTCACATTCTGACCACACTTCTGTCACATTCCAACCACACTTCTGTCACATTTCAACCACACTTCTGTCACATTCAACATGGTCACAGTGTTTCAGTTCCCATGACACGACGCTGACTATAAGCCAGGTTTATCTGATATTCAGAACTGCGACAGAAATTACAGATTTACATTATCATTTACAGAAAATACACGGAGAAAAAAATAGAGTGGCTCAGCTATTTTATGCAAACGAAATCTGACCCAACTACTTCCATTTGCCAACAACAGTAACTGGGTTTAAAATCAAAAGGTTAGATTTCAGATGTCACAGGAGAGTACAAAATACACAAACACATGAAAGGGTCAAGATATCACAGGTGAGAAAAAGAGTACAAATAACACATACACATGAAAAGGTCAAGATATCACATGTGAGATAAGAGTACAAACACATGAAAAGGTCAAGATATCACATGTGAGATAACAGTACAAATAACACAAACACATGAAAAGGTCAAGATATCACATGTGAGATAAGAGTAAAAATAACACAAATACATGAAAAGGTCAAGATATCACATGTGATATAGGAGTACAAATAATACAAACACATCAAAAGTCCAAACAATGAATGAGCATCACAAGAAAACTGGTGGACATTGTTTGGGTAAGTAACTTCAAGAAAACTGGTAGACACTGTTGGGGTAAGTAAAGTCAAGAAAATGGGTGGATACTGCTTGGGTAAGTAAAGTCTAGAAACCTGGTAGATACTGTTTGGATAAGTAAAGTCTAGAAAACTGGTGGACACTGCTTGGGTAAGTAAAGTCAAGAAAACTGGTGGATACTGTTTGGGTAAGAAACTGGTGGATACTGCTTGGGTAAGTAAAGTCAAGAAAACTGGTGGATACTGCTTGGGTAAGTAAAGTCAAGAAAACTGGTGGATACTGTTTGGGTAAGTAAAGTCATGAAAACTGGTGGATACTGTTTGGGTAAGTAAAGTCATGAAAACTGGTAGCTACTGCTTGGGTAAGTAAAGTCAAGAAAACTGGTGGCTACGGTTTGGGTAAGTAAAGTCAAGAAAACTGGTGGATACTGCTTGGGTAAGTAAAGTCAAGAAAACTGCGACACTGGGTAAATAAAGTCAAGTAAATGACCTCTTTATATCCCTTAGTTGCAGTGGGCATATGGTGCTCGACCCATATTTGTATAGGCTAATAGACAACATGTGGGCGGTGTGGTCAGTATCTTGTTGACTGCCTTTATTTCCCAAGACATTTCCTGGTACCCAATTTAGGTTGGGTCAACCTGAGCGCCCAGGTACATTGTTTAAAATGTGAACCCGTGACCCCAGAGCCTGCAGGTGAGTGTTTATCGACCATGCTACCTCAGCCTCACTCTTTTTGGGTAGTTGATGAAAATATACTGAAACCAGCTAAACATGGGAAGAGATGTTGTGTTATCACGATCAATATCCCAGCGCACTGGGCATTTTCATGCATGCTCAGTCCCCCGATACAGCAACCATTTCAAAGTATCTCTACTCACTGTTTCCATGAGGAGATTGAACGAGTTAGACCAATAATGAGAAAAGAATAGTGACAACAACAGAAATGAGATTCCTGAGAAGAATGCTCAATGTATGAAGAAGAGAGAAAATCAGAAATGAAGAAATCAGGACTAAAGTGGGGATTTGAACAGTGCTAGATTTAATAAGAAAACAGCAAGTCAAATGGTTTGACCATATAAGATTACCAAATAACAGTATACCACAAGAAGCAATGATGTACAGACCAAATGGAAGGAGAAGAAGAGGCTGGCCACACAAACGGTGGACAGAGGCAATTATCAGAGTTCCACACACGAAGCACATAAATGGGCACTCTCCTGCTATTTATGCTTCACCTCAACACCACAAGGTACAAGAGGAACAAGATGAGATGAGATGATGAGAGACCAATAATGGAATAAAGCACCACTTTATGGTCCACAATGACAAAATCACATTTTTTAACAAACTGTAAAATATGTAGTTTGTGTTTGCTTTCTAACATTAAAGTGCTCAAACAAGGATGAACCTACGACAGGTCCAGCAAACAGGTAGGGAATTTGTCTTTCACATACTATTGCTCAAGAATTATGGAGGAAATTGAAACAAATGTGTGACTACGAGCGCTCACATCGGAAACAAGTGCAAAACAGCAACTAAAGTACAAAAATAGACAGGAGATATTTGGGACTAAGTAAGAAATTATTTTATCAAACAGACAGAAGGATCAATAACTTCTGTCACATATATTGAAAGGCAGAAATGGTTCAGCCATCTCATTAGAATGCAATACCATCAATTACCAACACTGCCGCTACATCAAAGAAGATCTGATTCAAGAGCAAGAGAACGCCCAAGATTAAAATGGATTGATGACATCAAAGATATTGTACAATAAAATGGAATGACACTATGCAGTGCCATCCGTTGGGTGTTGGAACATCAACTATTCCTCTCCATGATGCTTGAAGGAAAAAATGGAAGATGATGATGATATAACATCAAGTAGCATATATAACAACTGGAGCCCTGAGATCCACCAAACTTATTCACAGGGAAAATAAATCAATAGAATATTTGCAAAAATCCGAAAGTTAAAGATTACAGATGAGAGGATCGGGTTCATTGCACCGGGTTTCACCCTACATGACCCAGTCTCTCACCGCAGAATGGAAATCTGCATACTGAAAGAACCACATGAAACACAAGCCCCGCAGCTCCAGCTATGACCCCTGGAGTCTTAGGAAAATTGCACTCCTAGTCTGAATGACGCTGCCTAAAATCAAATCAGCGGGAGTGATTGCTGTTTATGAACAACCATCACATAAGTTCCAGTTATTATATTACCCATTTCACTTCATCCTACATTACGATTGGATCTTACCAGATAAATATTCTCAATAAACTTAAATTAGGAGCTTGAAGTACCTGGACAATATCGGCTTTCCCAGCACCACAAGAAGCAAAAACTGCACAAGATGCATTGTTGATCACTGGAAAGGTGAGGGTCACTCGCTGGGGTGGAGGTTTGGGTGAGTCACTGATTGGGGCAGCTATTCTTTTGCTTTCCTGGAATAGCAAGAATAGACAATTAAATAACAGCAGTTGGGTGGAAGAACAAACAGGCAAATCATTAGTAAAATGTTAAGACAGCACTAGTAGTTCATGCTTCATCTATTAATAAATAATATTAACGCTTGGAACAGTTATAACATCTGATAGAAGATGCCTTGTAGAGATTAGAACTAGAATTACTATGGCAAAAGAAGCTTTTTGCAAGATCATCATCATCATCATGTGCCATGCCGATATGTGTGGGCAGTCATGTTTTGCCATCTCACATAATCATCAGAGTTGTGGATCGGCTCCATATTCTTGTCTTGACCGTGCCTCTGTGCCTTCCCTTTGTTCTTTTCCCCTCAATCTTGCCAGTTGTCACCAAGTTTTCTAATTTATTTCTTTTAATGTGTCCAAAAATTGTGACTGTGTAGGTCTAATTTCTCTAATTAGTTTATGGTTCTCATTTGCCTCTTGTTGGACTTGCTCATTGTTTTTCTGTCTGTCCATGGTATTATTTACATTTTCCTCAGAAACCACATTTCCACAGCCATTTGATGGTTTTCAGCTTGCCTACAATCCCATATCGCTCAAACAGTCATAACATTTGATGAAGATGACTTTAGAGAATAGAACTAGAATTTCTATGGCAAAAGAAGCATTTTGCAAGATAGAAAACATATTCACCAATATACAGATGCTAACTGCAGCGAGGAAAAGGATATTAGTTATTTAGTTAGTTGTTAGTTAGTTAGTTAGTTGCGGTTATAACTTCATGGCAAAGCGTTGCCCCATCAGGATCCATTCCTGTGCCAGTGAATATCACACAAAATGCTCCTCACTGCCCCATGTGAAAGGTGGAACAGACAGGAGTCTCGACAAACCAACAGCCCGCACAGGTATACTATTCAAAATGCCGCTGCCAGAATGCCAATACAAAAGTCAGCCACGAAAAATACAGTTCATCGTCGATGGAATCGGCTGTCACTAGAAAACGAGCAACTACACATTACTGCATAAGGCAATCTCAGTTAGTTCAGCAACTGGCCATTTTTCTGAACATGCAGTTCACATCACAAACAACCGCAGATAGATGTAAGGATGCAGCATTATGTTGGCCTTAAATATTAACTCCTCATTCCGAAAGAATATGCAAATGAGTAGAAAATCAATTTTGTGGTTGATTGCAACATGTGGCACAAGACACGCAACAATTGAAAGGATTGGACAACAAGCAGACAATCTGAGGACATCCAATGGTACAGGACATGTGGGTTCTCTGGAAAATACAAAGAGTATGGATGAACAATTTATCTTTCACACAACACAGCAATGATATATTCTGTATGTTAAATTCATGTGGCAGCAAACATAATACCAAACATAATAATATGGAAGGTAAGAATATATACAGTATGGAATACTATGTTATATGAATGAATAAATGAAAAAAAAAAGAGAGAAAGATACAGACAGACAGACATACATAAAGAGAGAGGGAGAGACAGATGGACAGAGAGAGATAGACAGAGAGGACAGACACATAGACAGATAGAGACAGACAGATAGACAGAGAGAGACAGACAGATAGACACAGAGGAAGACAGACAGATAGACAGAGGAAGACAGACAGATAGAGAGATAGAGAGAGAGAAAGACAGACTCAGAGGGAGACAGACAGATAGAGACAGAGAGAGACAGAGAAAGACAGACAGATGTGTGGTTCAGTAGTTTGCCTCTGCCTTCTGAAAAAGACGTCAAGGCTTCAGTCCAACTGACCGGCACAGGGAATGATCCCACGAACACACACATGAAAGTGACCATGAACTAGCATAAACAAGCAGCAATACCAGCAAAAGAGCAAATTTGCTGCTGAAAAATGAATCCAGCATTTCATCCATCAATCTATTTGACTGATTAAAGCAGGCACACACTAGAAAGACATCTACCTGTAGCAGAGGATGGCCAGGAAACAAGGAACAAGTATGTCCGTCCGGCCCCATGCCCAGAACCAGTACATCAAACCTGGGCAGTCCACCATCTGTGAACACTTTGGCGAGCTGCTGTTCATAGTCATCGGCTGCTTGTTCAACTACCAAAACATGAATGAACATCAGTTAGATGTACATACCTTACTGGACGAAGCAATCAACCTCAAATCTAGGTTGTTTTACTAGGCAAATTTACGTGCAGTAGTTTGCCATAGCTTTCTGAACAACAAGTCAATGTTTAAGTCCAACTGACCGGCTATGAAATAATTCATCTACCTGGCAGTTAACATACCGGAAGTTTAAAAGCCAGTGCTCTTATCCATTCAACTCTTAGTCCCACAGACCTCAGTCCCACAGACCTCAGTTCCACAGACCTCAGTTCCACAGACCTAAGTTCCACAGACCTAAGTTCCACAGACCTTAGTTCCACAGACCTTAGTTCCAGACTTAGTTCTACAGACCTTAGTTCCACAGACCTTAGTTCCACAGACTTTAGATGGAACTTGTAACAGCCCTAAAAAGTCAAACTTCTTTGCGTTCTACATGGCTGTTAAGCTCAACAACAAGATTACAAAACACAATTGGATGTTTCACTGACATATCAGAATCACAGCTGTGATAAGAATGACAGTCAAAACAATGTTGTCCCTTAGTGAAAGGCCTGGCATATTTTGCTGCATCTTATGACTATGTGTTTTAAATGTTTCAGCTAAAGTATTATTCATTCATTATAAGATATACCGGGTGTTTGTAAAGTCTCACTATACTTTGTATGTAGGTCAAATTTGAAAAATGAAGTGCATGACGTCGTCAAAAAATGTGTTAAAAATTCATTAAATTAGTTATAATAGTAATTCTATCGCTGTTTTGGGGAAGCTGAGTAGTACCAATGAAGTATTCATTATAACAGGTGTTGGAAATGTCCACAATGGCTTCAAGACATAACTGCACACATTACTTCATATTGTCAAATACCTTCTGCAACGTGTCTGTTGTTATTTCCGTGTGTATCCACTGCCATGTAGAAACATTTGTTCAACCTAAATAATTCTTTCTTCTGTTGATAACACCATTCTGTTTGGAGTGCAAAGAATTACTCCAGGAGACGACAGCCATTAGCTGCATATTGCTTCACGATGGACTGAGGAGCAAAATTTTTTATGATGTCATGTACTTCATTTTTCAAATTTGTTCTACCAAGTGTAGTGAGACTTTACAAACACCCTGTATAACTCTGCAGTATGCACCTGACGAGATGCAGCGAAATATGCCAGGCAATAAATAGTGCAATAAATAGTTTGTGTCTTCTGTGTTTACATTTACAAAGTGAATACATTGTTTTGAACCAATATTTGTGTAAGAACATGATCACATGTCTTGCTGGGCAAGGCAGACAATGGTGAAAATGTGTTCAACGTAACTCACACCAGTCTTTCGGATGAACAACCTGACATAACAAAACATGACTGCCTTCACAGCTCAGTGTTGAAGGGGAATGAAACAGAACATGCCACAGTACCATAAACAGTAGACATCAATATAAACTATTTCATTGCAATACAGAAATAGCAAATATGAACAATATCAATTTATTGAAGTTACAATCTGAGAGTTCAGTTGTGTCCAATCAGCATCAAGATATGGCAACAAGTTATAGATTTACCTGTTAATGCAGGATTAAGTGGAAATATGTGATCCGTGGAAAGTGCTACTTTTGACAGCAAGTGTGTCTTGTAGAAGCTGTAAGTGCACTCTGGGTCTGAGAAAGGAACATGTCTCTCATCACAGAAGAACACACGCCACTTGGACCAATCGGTGGCTTCTTGAGGAAGGACCATCACACAGAAACTTTGCTGCACTACCTCCTACATCACATAAACAGAGACAACACAAATTAGCATTTTAATACATAATATTTGTTATTTGTTAAACAAATAACAAAATATCTCAGAGGAGGTCTCTGTGGCAAAGTGGTCAAACCACCTCCCTTTTGCTCTAAAGATCATGGGTTTTTATTTCGCACTCTGTCATTCAGCTGACAAGTACATTCTGCTGGAGCTTTGAGTTCATGCTCTGTGTGACACTTTTAGCAGCCTGTACTGCAGAGAGAGACTGAGCCTTGTGCAATAAAACTTAGTGCAATGAAGTTAATCCACATGCCTTTAAAGCAGTGGTTCTCAACCGGTGGGGAATCCCCCCCCCCCCCCCCCAGGGTTTCCAGGGGGGGGGGGAGGGAGAATGAAGACCATATCAAGATCGCGTTAATACAAGAACCGATTACTTGGTATTGTTTTTCCCTTCATACTTTACAATTATGTACGTCTCATCCTTCAAAAATTCATTTTTATAAAGTAAGTAGACCCACAAATCACGTTTTATGTGGATGTCTAGACTTGTTTTAGTATATGCTATTAAATTTACTTTCCATTTTTACGTATACTGTGTGGGGGTGGGGGGATTTTTAGGTAGGACATATGAAAGGGGGCGGGGGAGGTGGGGGAATGACGTTCTGAAAATATGGTGAAGGGGGGCACGGGCCAAAAAAGGTTGAGAACCACTGCTTTAAAGTCATGAAACCGTATCAATAAAATCTTGATAAGTCACAGAAATGTGGTGTTACAAAAGAAGGCTAAATTTACTCTAAAACAGTTCAAGGTAGTCTAAAGGCAGACACTGCCATTGGGGTGTGAAGTCATAATCTATGTCAAGATACACTGAAGTGGGATGGCTAGTTCCCTTCCTCATCAGCCTTCCCTCACAATTATGAAAACTTGGTTGACCCCAGAGCTGGTACGGAAGGCATGATTGGTTGGCTTAACATGTTATGTGATATAATTTTTTGTTAAGAAACAATTTTGGGGCCACATTAGGAGATACTGGAACATGTGACAATTGGAATAGGGTTGCCGGATTGTGTTAACTTAGAAACCAGGATATTTAAGCATAAAAAGAATCAAAGGTGTTACACAAATTAAGTGTCACTTAAAAAATATAAAATAACATGAAGTAATGCAGCTTTAAAGAACACAATTACGAAAAAACATTGGTGAATAGTTTCATAAATTTTATTCACTTAAAAATGGGGTTTAAGGACAAGAGAACTGACTTCAGTACCTTGCACACCTGGGCATCAATTATAGAAGTCTGTCGGAGGTGGCCCTACTCGTTGTTGAATGGCGTCATCATCCCGTTAGTTGTTTCTACTTGTGCTACATATGGAAATATTATATGATAACTTGGTAACTTTCTTAAGCGTACAACATCTGGTGTAATTCTCAAGCGAAACACCTAAGCTGCTTGTCGTCTGAGCCCTGAGCCAACAAGTGACTTTCAATCTTACTCACTTCTGAGCCGTGCGTCGAGTAGCTCGCTTTCCACAGGTCTTACTCCACGCATAAGGTAACCTGAGCTCTGCTTGACCACACTCGGTAACCCTAGGTAAGGGGTTCTACTACTGTTCCCATGTTCTTTTATTTTAGCTCCTTTGCCTTATATAATTTTGTGTCATGACAGTAAGGGATCTAACTCCTATTATACCCTATTATTCTGGGTTAATTCCCTTACACTTCTTCCTCTCTTCTTCTTATACTTATTTGGCTCATGGCAATGGTCTCTTTCTGCAGAGCACGCTGTGCTTGCAGTTTAGCCCGAAACTAATTTTGCACAAGTCACAACAGACGAAAACCAACTAACCTAACTGACCACAAGAAAATGAAAATGAAATTACTTCATTTATTAATGCGGACAGCTTCCAAATGCAACAATTCTACCAAATGCAAATTAAGAAAGATTTGGATTTACCTAAATCTTTCTTACTCTTCTTTCATTCTCTGAAATTGCAGTTCAAACTTTCAATTGACAGGAAACAAAAACAGGAACAAATGGGCACTCCAAAAGCATGTTTCAGGACAGTGAATTATTTACTGAAAACCGGGACTATCCCCAGACATCTGGCAACCCTAAACTGGAAAGATTTGTTGGAAGAGAAACAGAGGAAAATTGCAAGAGAAAATTCTTAATAGCATTCTGTCACGGCATGGATATCAGCACACAAACTTGATACATGTTGTTGGGGGCTACAAGGTACAGAGAAGCTTTACCTCCCGCTCTAGTTTGCATGGAACTTGCTGATGAGTAAAGTTAAAAGATCTTTACATATCTCAAGGCATATTTGAGTACATAGTTTTATAGACAAATCAACACTCAGAAGGCTATGCGGTAAATATCGCATCGACCGCCTTCACTTTCCTAGACATTTCTTGGTATTAATATTTTAAGGCTGGATCGACCTGGGAGTTTTTGTCAATTTTTAAACAATCTGGGTTGATGGGGATTTGAACACATGGCCACCGGGCCATCAGGTGAGTATACAAGCAGCTCTGCTAACGCAGCTCCCTGATAATTTATCATATTAAAAAAATTTAGTTGCATGTCCTTCACAGGACATAGCAGTCAACCCCAGCATTTTGGCTGTTCGTGATTCCTGGGCGAGTTTTACGTTCAGAAGTTTGCCACTGCTTTCTGAACAACTGGCACCTATACCTTTTAAAAAAAAACCCAGCACCGCTGTGTTTCGAACCCAGGTATACCGGGTTATAAATCGCGTCTGTAACACCTTCATCACAGAGACCGTTAATTTATTATATAGTATCTCCAAAGTGGTAAATTCTTCCGTACTGCTACTACCAACTACTACTACTAACTACTTACTCTTACTACTATCTTACTTACTATGCGTCTGAGTGGGGAGCTGAGTGGTCTCAAGGTATGGTGTCCACCTTGAGTGCTGGAGGTCCCGGGTTCAGGCCCCGGTGAGGGCCGGGATGTTTTCATGTGGACTTTTAGTAACAACATTTTCCCTGATCTCTGGGTAGTGAGATCCGATGCCTGTGTGTTATTGCACAAGTAAAACATCCCTTGGCAGTTGGAAATCGAAAAAAAGAGTAGCCTAACGGCGATGCCCGGGCAAAATGTTGAATAAAAAATCTACCCAAAGTATGTCAGGATCCTTTCCCGTTCTACGGAGTTCGTGCACTGAGATGAGATTCTCGGGACTCAGACTTGAGTTAGGAGTTGAACGGATCACTTCTGGGTTACACCCATGGGTACTTCAATTTTAATTCACCGCAACAGACGTCACGAGGCTATATATCCCTTAGAGCCTCATTTGCATCGGTCCTGCAACCACTTTCCGGTTAAGTGTTTGGTGGACTGCTGGACCGATCGATGGATGTTTTGTTAGTTTTGGGCCCATAGGGCCCTCACTGTCGGCGACAGTGAGGGCCCTACGGGCCCAAAAACTTAAAAAACATCCATCGATCGGTCCAGCAGTCCACCGAACACTAAACCGGAAGTGATTGCAGGACCGATGCAAATGAGGCTCGAAAGGATTTGCGTATGTTCCGGTGAATAACAATTGAAGTACCCACCCATGTGCCGTGATGTTGATCCATCGACTAAACCAAACTAAACTCTTACTATACTAACTACAGTACAGTAACAGTAGCAGTTACTTGAGTTACTCAGCAGAATTCATATTCAATTATTTATTCTTATGCCGGGTCCCGCCGGAAGGATATCAATCAACTTTCATGAAAACATTTACAAAACAACAATCAAACACTACGGTTACCTGAAACACCAATAGTGAACAACCCTCTCTCCTTTATAGCAGCGTTGGCTTTCGTAACGACCAGTTTACAGAGATTTTCTGCAACTTGTGACTCCGAGCTGTAGACCCTGATCACGGGAGCTGCCATCTTGTTGACAGCAGAAGACACCAAAACTTGGAGGTGAAGGTACGGATGAGACCAGAAGACGTCCTTATTAAACCGTTAAAATATTGTAATACGTTAAAATAAAATTGTAAATTAAATTATTATAATATTATAATAAACCGAAAATGAATCACTATGTTATGTTGTTAAATGTACCAAATGGTTATATTAATTCGTTATAGGAGATAATTCAGTGAACAAGACGAGGAGAAAATTAGATACCAAAACCAGGAGACAAACGTACGACTGATGATAATTGATATTGATACTACTACTACTCGTACTAGAAGAAGAAGTTGTCCCGATTAAACCGTTAAAATATTATAATACGTTAAAATGAAATTGTTAATTAAATTATTATAGTGTTACAATAAACCAGACATGAATCACTATGATGTTAAATGATTGATTGTCTTGATTGCAGACAATGAACAGGACCTGCAAAATGTAGTAGATGCGGTTGTTGCACACAGTGAACAAATAGGGTTAGAACTGAATATTAAGAAGACACAGATTATGGCGTCATTGGGAAGAAGGAAATACCACAATTCACAATGTGATATACGAGGAGATGGACATATTCTTAAGCAAGTGAATCCATACTGTTATCTCGGCACAGTCATAACATCTGATGGGAGATGCCTTGAACTTGAAGAGATTAGATAACAGTAATTGCCATTGCGAAGGTAGCCTTTTGCGAGATGAAAAACATACTGACCAACAAAAAGATGTCAATTGAAACGAGAAAAAGAGTGTTGAGGTGCTACATAGAACCTATACTTTTGTATGGATGTGAAGCGTGGACAATAAGCAGTCAAGCTGAAAAACAGCTAATGGCTGTGGAAATGTAGTTTCTGAAAAAAATGCAAAGAACACCATGGACAGATAGAAAAACCTACGAACAAGTCCTTCAAGAAACAAATGAAGATCATAAACTGATTAGAGTCATTAGACTTAGACAGTCAAAATTTTTTGGGCATGTTTTGAGAGGAAATTAATTGGAGAACTTAGTGACAACTGGCAAGATCGAAGGAAAGTGACCTAGGGGAAGACCGAGAAGCAAATTACCTGGATGGCTTGGCCATGTGGCATGGTCGAGACAGGAACACAGAGCTGATCCCCGACTCTGGTGATCGAGTGAGATGGCAGAACATGACTGCCCACGCTTACCGGCATGGCACATGATAGATGGATGGATGTTAAATGTGCTAAGTGGTTATATTAATTCGTTTATGTGAGGGAATTGAACAAGATGAAGAGAAGATACCAAAACCCAGAAACAAAGGTATGGATGATGCCAGAAGATTTCCTTATTAAAATCTTGTAATACGTTAAAATAAAATTGTAAATTAAATTATTATAGTATTATAATAAATGATACATGAATCACTATGATATTAAATGTACTAAATTAAAATAGTTATATTAATTCATTATAGGAGAGAATTCATTGATTGAACAAGACAAGAGACAGGACAAGTTGTCCGACAACTAGCTACAACAAATGCAAATGGCTATGACAGGAGAAGATCCGATACTATCTGCTGTAGAAAGAGATGTCATGTCAAGAGGCCTGCTGCAGTTGATTAAACCTGCTATTGATGATATAGATGACGCAGTCGTGAGTGTCAGGTATACGGTTTGCATACCTCACTTCTTCGCCTAGTTGTTAGAGGAAAATCTTTCTGATTGATTACCTTTTCTGTTTCATAGCTCTTTCAGCCTTTTCTGTTTCATAATCATAATTCTTTCTGTTTCGTAACTCTTTCTGTTTCATATCTCTTTCTGTTTCATATCTCTGTCTGTTTCATAACTCTGTTTTGAGTGGGGGAGGGGAATGTTGGGACCTTAATGATTATTCTACCTTCCCAAGGATATCCCCCTTCCAAGGATGTCCCATAGGCTAGCGGAGGCAAAGAGCCACCTTATCCTTTGATAGGGTGATACCCCCTACCCCACCATCCTATTGATGCTTATGGCAATTGTATGTTGGAATACTGGAAGGCCCCGCTATACGTCGCTTCGGTTAACGTCCTTTCGCTATAACATCATTGTCGCAATGTGTCATAACTTCACTTTACGTCGCTACGTTCAGCCATAACATGGTCACTTGTGTATAGACCTGTATAGTGTTTCACCATACATCATTTCACTTAAAGTTGTGTTCTCCAAGAACGTAACGCCGACGTTAACCGGGGCCTTCAAGTAATATATTTCCACCTTTCCCTGTTTTATGGATTATGTGACCCCCGGTGGTCAGTCATGATACAGGCTATAGGAAATAATAAAATAATATCAAACCGCTATGGAGTTTGTACCTTGTGCGATGCTTTCAGCAGTCCCCCTTGCGGAAAGAGACCGAGCCATATGGGATAAACCTGGTGCAATGAAGTCGATCCTCTCGACTTTTAAGACTTTTTTAAGTAACACTCTAACCGAGAACAGTAACACACTACAGTCTTCATTTTTTTTTTTCAAGTGTGAAAAGTACCTTCACCTTAGTGTGGAATAAGTTAGTTGCATGTCCTTTGCAGGACGTCACAATCAATCCCAGCATTTATTTTGGCTTTTTAAAAATTTACTAGAAAATTTCCATTTGCTTTCTGAACACTGATCTCATACCTTTAAAATTAATGCATGACACGCTGCATCCAAATCACCCTCAGTTGATTTCAAATCCTCAACTCTGTATGTCGATGAATTGTGAAACACGTTCACTGCCTCACCACTGCGAAGGCGAGGGTAGAATAGAGAAAATAATGATTGAGTGAAGGGAATCATAGTATTCAATCTATTTGCAGGCAGAGCCAGTTGGATCTGAGACACCAAATTGATAGCCTATATGAAGGTAAGCATATCAACAGTTTGTATAATTTTTCACAGTTACTGCTAATGTTTTAAAACATTAGCATTCAAGTAATATAAAGTTGCTGTTTTAATATTCTTAATTCAGTCATCATCATCATCAAGTGCCCTGCCAGCTGGCGTAGGCTTTCATGGCACTCCACAGATCTCAGTCTTTGGTTTTCTGGATCAACTCTGCTGCTGATATTCCTCCATGCCACCGTCTCAATCAATCCAGCATCATTTCTCTTGGTCAGCCTCTCTTCCCTTTGATCTTTCCAGTTGTCATGATGTTCTCCAATGTCTCTCTTCTTATCACATGACCAAAGAAAGCTGTTTGTCTCTTTAATATTGTTGTATATTTTGTTTTAGTTTAATTAACCTTTCAGACAATCTTTGTTAGTTACTCTTGGCAGTCCAAGGAATTCAGAACATTCGTTTCAGGAACCACATCTCTGTTGCTTCTAAGTTCTTTTTAATTTGTTCATTTACATTTCAGGATTCACTGCCATACAGCAAAACATGTTCTATATAGCATTTCAGCACTCTCTTACATTGAATGATAGTGATATATTGCATATGATACTTTTCATTTTCTGAAATGCGGCTTTTGCCTGCCATATTCTGTTCTTAATTTCTGTTGTGCATCTTCCATCTGATGTTATAAATGCCTCTAGGTATTTAAATGATCCACTTGGTAAGAATTTACCCTTCTATTTCCATTTCCATACTTGATCAAGTGTAAATCACAAATCTATTATGGGTCCTAAGACTGCTTACTCGACTTCTGTGTGTGAATGGCTGGGAGTTGATCATTTCCTCCTTGTGACACTGATGTCGTTCTCTCTCATCCTTATTGATTCCCAGACCTCCATGCCAAGTACCCTATGCTCCTTTCAAGCTCACCTCTGCTTTCCAGCTCTTTCTACTGCAGGTAATTTTCCAGTTAGAGTTTTATATGAGATGAGGTAGCCAGACTCATGCCAACTCTCCTGGATGGTTACATACAACATGTGTGGTGGGTTAGAGTGTTACTGTTTTGGGTTAGAGTGTTACTGTTCTGGGTTAGAGTGTTACTGTTCTGGGTTAGAATATTACTGTTCTGGGTTAGGGTGTTACTGTTCTGGGTTAGGGTGTTACTGTTCTGGGTTAGGGTGTTACTGTTCTGGGTTAGAATATTACTGTTCTGGGTTAGGGTGTTGCTGTTCCGGGTTAGAGTTACTATTCTGGGTTAGAGTTACTATTCTGGGTTAGAGTGTTACGGTTCTGGGTTAGAGTGTTACTGTTCTGGGTTATGGTGTTACTGTTCTGGGTTAGGGTGTTACTGTTCTGGGTTAGAGTGTTACTATTCTGGATTAGAGTGTTACTGTTCTGGGTTAGAATATTACTGTTCTGGGTTAGGGTGTTACTGTTCTGGGTTAGGGTGTTACTGTTCTGGGTTAGGGTATTACTGTTCTGGGTTAGGGTGTTACTGTTCTGGGTTAGAGTGTTACTGTTCTGGGTTAGAATATTACTGTTCTGGGTTAGGGTGTTACTGTTCTGGGTTACAGTGTTACTGTTCTGGGTTAGAATATTACTGTTCTGGGTTAGGGTGTTACTGTTCTGGGTTAGGGTGTCACTGTTCTGGGTTAGGGTGTTACTGTTCTGGGTTAGAGTGTTACTGTTCTGGGTTAGAGTGTTACTGTTCTGGGTTAGGGTGTTACTGTTCTGGGTTAAGTGTCACTGTTCTGGGTTAGAATATTACTGTTCTGGGTTAGAGTGTTACTGTTCTGGGTTAGGGTGTTACTGTTCTGGGTTAGGGTGTTACTGTTCTGGGTTAAAGTGTTACTGTTCTGGGTTAGGGTGTTACTGTTCTGGGTTAGGGTGTTCCTGTTCTGGATTAGGGTGTTACTGTTCTGGGTTAGGGTGTTACTGTTCTGGGTTAGGGTGTTACTGTTCTGGGTTAGGGTGTTACTGTTCCGGGTTAGAGTGTTACTGTTCTGGGTTAGGTGTTACTGTTCTGGGTTAGGGTATTACTGCTCTGGGTTAGAGTGTTACTGTTCCAGGTTAGAGTGTTACTGTTGCAGGTTAGGATGTTACTGTTCTGGGTTGGAGTGTTACTGTTCTGGGTTAGGGTGTTACTGTTCTGTGTTAGAATGTTACTGTTCTGGGTTAGAATGTTACTATTCTCTGTTAGAGTGTTGCTACTCTGGGTTAGAGTGTTGCTATTCTGGGTTAGAGTATTACTGTTTTGGGTTAGAGTGTTACTATTCTGGGTTAGAGTGTTACTATTCTGGGTTAGAGTGTTACTATTCTGGGTTAGAGTGTTACTATTCTTGGTTAGAGCGTTACTGTTCTTGGTTAGAGCGTTACTGTTCTTGATTAGAATGTTACTGTTCTGGGTTAGAGTGTTACTATTTTCTGTTAGTGTGTTACTTTAAAAAGTCTTAAAAGTCGAGAGGATCGACTTCATTGCACCAGGTTTTATCCCATATGGCCCGGTCTCTTTCCGCAAGGCGGACTGCCGAAAACTTCACAGAAGGTACAAACTCCATAGCTCCAGCGACAACCCTCAGGAGTCTCAGAAGAAAATGCACTCGTGAACCAAAAGATGTAGCCCAGAATCAAACCCACAACCTTCGTAGGGCAAGGATAACGGCTTGGTCACTTCACCACGGAGAATCCCAGAGAGTGTTACTATTCTGGGTTGGAGTGTTCCTATTCTGGGTTAGAATGTTATTGTTCTTTGCTTCCCTTATGGAAGAGAAAGCATAAAGTAGGACAACTTCCCATGAGTAGCTTGAGGGCCAATGTTCCAGTGGGGGATAAATAACAACAGCAGATGAAGAATGATGATGATGAATCAGTGTCATTGTACTTGGACCAGCCTATAAGTACTCAGTATTTCCTAGCAGAAGTTGTAGGGTGTGTGTGCTGGTTGTTCTTGTTGCAGTCTACATGTCTCACCATCCTCACTAGCATTCATTGCGACCAGCTTCTGACTCAATTCTTCACTTCAACAGTCATGAACTAGAAAATTCATCTAGAGGTTACTTTAGACAGAGGATTGTGCCAGTTCCCTTCATCATCACCTTTCCTTCTCAGATAATTCCCAAAAATTTCTCTTTTGCCCACTATTATTTACAGGCTGGGTGTTGATCCCAAAATCGTACTGGTTGGAGACAATAATCCTGCCTCAAATAGGGATTAAACTCAGACCTCTGTCTTGGCAGGCAGGCAGGCATACTAAACATTATGCCACCATGACTTCATGTGTGAATGTGTGTGTATGATGAAGGGCTCGTCCACATACGTAGATCTTAGTCTGTGGGATATCACAAATCATTCATCTCTCTCTCTCTCTCTCTCTCTCTCTCTCTCTCTCTCTCTCTCTCTCTCTCTCTCTCTCTCTCTCTCTCTCTCTCTCTCTCTCTCTCTCTCTCTCTCTCTCTCATGCACGCACACACACACAGACACACACACACACAGATGCATACAGACAGAAGAGAGAGATTTTATTTTGGTTTGGAAAATAGTCTTTGAATTTTTGTCTGTTTAAAAGTTATTTTACATGATTACATTTCCAAACTACGACAGATCTAAAGAAAGTCGTAGAAGGTGATACTGTGCCCATAGACCTGGAGCCGTACGTGAAGAAACTCAATAATTCCAGGAGACGTGTCATGTTGGTCAGCAGTATTCTACAGAATGTGCAGGTAGACTTTGTTCTGTTACAGTATGTTTTGTTACACTTTGTTCTGTTGCAGTATGTTTTGTTACACTTTGTTATGTTACACTTTGTTCTGTTACAATTTGTTTAGTTACACTTTGTTCTGTTGCAATTTGTTCTGTTACACTTTGTTTTGTAACAGTTTGTTCTGTTACACTTTGTTTGTGTCATGTTATTGACATGTGTGGGTATTATGAGCTGGATCACTGATCAAAACCATGAGTTCAAGAATCATGTTCATCTGTGTGCCGGGCCATGGTGGGTGTAAGAAGAAATGAACAAGCTGATAGGCTGGTGGGTGGGGCTGCTGTGGAAAGCAGATGAGCAGTAGACCAGGCTGATCTAGTGAATGCTTTCAAAGAGGCAGCTCCATTAAATGAATCAGGTGATGACTGTGAATGGAAGTCATTATGGCTGATGGATAAGAGTGCTCACTCTTTGACTTCCGGTGGACTGTTGTCAAGTTAGCAGACTCAACCTCTACTTTGGTCAGCTGGACTTAAAATATCGGCTTCTTGTCCTTGACTTGGGGATGTAAATTACAAGTACCTCAGAAATCAAAGTGGATTCATCTGATGGTGAGGGACACTGGTTATAGGGAAAGCTAGCCCATACGCAAACATCAGTCCAGCGCACTAGAAGTAGTAGCAACTACTAGAGGTAGTAGCACGTGTGTGGATTATGCTTGAGTTCACGGCCAGCGAACACACAAAATGAAATGATTGTGAATCTGTAACCTCGACCACACTTCAAGAACATCTTAGTCAGAAGCGGTGAAGCCTGATAAGATGTGCCAGAGAGAAATTGTCAACTATCATAGAACTTGCATTGTCAGCCACCACACACTTGAGAAGGTGCTGAGGAAGGGATCTAAGCACTTATGGACTCGTCTGATCTGATCTCATCTTGTTTCTCTTGTACCTTGCGGTGTCAAGGTGAAGTATAAACAGCAGGAGAGTTCCCACTTATGGTTCTGAATTGTATAATTTCCGGCATGGGTAATCTGATGACTAACTAACCGTAATGATACATTTTGGTGAGATGTGTTGGGTGCAGTATTCTGCGGAGAAGTTCTGTATGATGATAGTGTGTGCACAAAGTATAAAAATGTACTTTCATCTCTTGCTTTGTTTGGAAAATGTCCTTATTTGTTTTTGTGTTTGGTCTTGATTGGTGCTAAGAAAGGTGCCTCAGAGACCTTCAGTCATCATCATCAAGTGCCCTGCCAACTGGCGTAGGTGTTCATGTCTCTCCACAGATCTAAGTCTGCACCGTTCTGGATCAATTCTGCTGCTGATATTCCTCTATGCCACCGTCTCAATTAATCCAGCATCATTTCTCTTGGTCGGCCTCTCCCTCTCTTCCCCTTGATCTTTCCAGTCATCACAATGTTCTCCAGTGCCTCTCTTCTCATCCCATGACCAAAGACAGCTGTTTGTCTCTTTCTTATTGTTGTATATACTGTTATAGTTTCATTAGCCTGTTTCAAGCAGTCATTGTTAGTTACTTTGGCAGTCCAAGAAATTCGCAACGATCGTCTTAGGAACCACATCTCTGTTGCTTCTAAGTTCTTCCTATTGTTTTCATTTACACTCAAAGATTCACTTCCATACAGCAATACAGACCTTCAGTACTACACATATTTCAGAGGTTTATGACAAAGAATCAGTATTATTGAACTAGGACAAACCAATAAGTACTCAGTCTCTCCTAGCACAAGTCAGAAATGTAGGTTCTGATTGTCCCTTTTGCAAGCTTCGAGTCGTAACCATCCTCGCTGGCTTTTGTTGTGATCAGTTTTCATACTCAGTTCTCCACTCCAACAGCCATGCCAAGACGATTCACACTCAGATTATTTCTGAGGGAAGATTGTGATTATTATGCTATTGTTTCTAGCATGATAACTTCAAATCTAGGCCACAGCATCACTTTGACACACCAAGTGGTAATATAGCTGCCTGGCTGTTGTGAGTTGGAGAGATAAAAAGGTGTTGGGAAAGAAAACTGGTCATTTTAAAAATAATAATCCAGTAACCTAGTATGTGCACAATTCTTATCATTTCACATTTCTGTGGTAAGATGTATTATAACTGTAATTCTAGCTCTTGCCATATAGTCTCTCCTCTCTCTCTTTCCTTCCTCTCTCTCTCTCTCTATCTTTGTGATTGTCTGTTTCTTATATCTCTCTGTCTGTTTTCTTGTGTCTGCCTGTCTGTATGCAGTAATGAGTGGCTGCTGGTTTTTTATTGACTGCCGCTTCCATCGACGATGAACCGTATTTTTCCTGGCGGACTTTTGTGTTGGCATTCTGGCAGCGGCATTATGGATAGTATACCTGTGCAGGCTGTTGGTTTGTTGAGACTCCTGTTTGTTCCACTTTTCACATTGGGCAATGAGGAGCATTTTCTGTGATATTCACTGGCACAGGAATGGAGCATAATGGGGACAACCCGTTGCCGTGAAGTTGGAACTGCGACTAATGACTAATGATCCTTTTTGTCCCTCTGTCTTTTCCCTTTGTCTGTCTGCTTTTTCCCTTTGTCTGTCTGCCTGTTTTATTTGTCTGCCTCTCTGCCTATTTCCTTTGTCTGCATGTATGTGTGTCTTCCTATCATTCTAGTTGCTGTCATGTCTGTCCGCCTTACTCTCTAGTTCTTCCTCCCTCTCCTTTCATTAGCAATACACAAACAAATGTTTGATTATTATTCATTTATTTTTGATTATCATTTGTGTCTTCCCCCAAGGGCCGTCTGAATAAGCTACAGCAAAATATCTCAAAGGAAACGGCAAAAAGGAAATCTATGTTGGATCCCGTCTCTCCTGCCCACCAAAAGTAGTCATCTTATGATGTCATTGTATTGCCGATTAACAAAGCAGTAATACTGCTCCATCCATGTATATTGCTGATTCAGATTCAACCAAAATGCATGGTAATTTTGTGTTATATATCAAGTATCCTGTATCATTAATAATAAATAACATGTTTCATGGTTTTTGTAAGATGTTGCAATCAATCCCAAGTTGATTTTATAGACCATTTTACGTTCAGTAGTTTGCCTTTGTTTTCTGAATGAAAAGTCAAAGTACAATTCCATTATAAAGCCGGTGTAAGGGTTGAGCCAGCTACCTCACCATCAGCTCACCGGAAGTTTCAGAGCAAGTGCTCTTATCCTTTTGGCCATGCCGTCTCTTATATCATTATAGCTTTTGTTTGCAACCATTGCTGAAATCTGCAAGGAATAATTTGTGGGCTGAGATCTGCGAGGAATAATTTGTGGGCTGAGATCTGCAAGGAGTAATTTGTGGGCTGAGATCTGTGAGGAATAATTTGTGGGTTGAGATCTGCAAGGAATAATTTGTGGGTTGAGATCTGCAAGGAATAATTTGTGGGTTGAGATCTGCAAGGAATAATTTGTGGGTTGAGATCTGCAAGGAATAATTTGTGGGTTGAGATCTGCAAGGAATAATTTGTGCTCTGAGATCTGCAAGGAATAATTTGTAGACTGAGATCTGCAAGGAATAATTTGTGGGCTGAAATCTGCAAGAAATGATTTGTGACTGAAATCTGCAAGGAATGATTTGTGACTGAAATCTGCAAGGAATAATTTGTGGGCTGAAATCTGCAAGAAATGATTTGTGACTGAAAGCTGCAAGGAATAATTTGTGGGCTGATATCTGCAAGGAATAATTTGTGGGCTGAAATCTGCAAGGAATAATTTGTGGGCTGATATCTGCAAGGAATAATTTGTGGGCTGAGATCTGCAAGGAATAATTTGTAGACTGAAATTTGCAAGGAATAATTTGTGGGCTGAAATCTGCAAGAAATGATTTGTGACTGAAATCTGCAAGGAATGATTTGTGACTGAAATCTGCAAGGAATAATTTGTGTGCTGAAATCTGCAAGAAATGATTTGTGACTGAAAGCTGCAAGGAATAATTTGTGGGCTGATATCTGCAAGGAATAATTTGTGGGCTGAAATCTGCAAGGAATGATTTGTGACTGAAATCTGCAAGGAGTGATTTGTGGCTAAAATCTGCAAGGAATGATTTGTGACTGAAATCTGCAAGGAATAATTTGTGGGCTGAGATCTGCAAGGAATAATTTGTAGACTGAGATCAACAGGAGGCTTTATATTGTTGTCATCATGGAGAAAGAACTCTCATGAATTATATGTATTTCAGAATTCATTATTATTGCTTTTATATATGTCAAATTAGTTCTGCAGTATGCACCTGACGAGGTATAGTGAAATATGGCAGGCATTAAATTGTGCAATATATTGTTTGTGTCTTCGTTATTTAGCTTCATGAAGGGTAGAAGATGCACTCTATGGACCACTGAGTGAACTAACACAGACAGTATAGCCCATACAAGAGACAACAGTAGAAGATAAACTCTATGGACCACTGAGTGTACTATAACAGACAGTGTAGTCCATACAAGAGACAACAGTAGAAGATAAACTCTATGGACCACTGAGTGTACTATAACAAAGAAGAATAAAGAATAACCCTCAACCCAGTATGTCAGGGAATTGTGACACTGCTTTCACTAACTCCTAAATGACAGTGAGCTCTCGTAAGAGCTAGACTCGCTGTATAATGAGGATCCTACATTATGTACAGTTAAAAATAATGCTGCATTCATAATTGTTTTTCTTTGTGTCGTGGAAGTAGTGCATTTAATGGTTTTCTCAGTGCACTGAAATCTCAGTTTACTAAATTGTTGCCTTCCTGCACTTAGTCCCATAAACTATTACTTTATTTTCTAAGTGCAATAAAAGCTTATAATTTGTTACATTGATTTACCAGTTCACTGAAACCCCATCATTTTCTCAATGCACTGATATTCATCCGGTGCCTTGCCGGCTGGTATGGGCGATCATGCCTCTCCACAAATTACAATCTCTGACGTCGTGGATCAATTCGTGTGTTGACTCCTTTCCGTGCCATGACACAAGACTATATCAATAATCTTTTCATGTTGTCTTCCTCTATCTCTCTTTCTGCAAATATTTCCGGTTGTCACCACATGTTCCAGTTTTTGTCTTCTCATAACGTGACCAAAAAAAACGATGACTGCCTCTTTCTGATGTTTCTGATACGTTGTCTTTGCGACTCAGCTTCCCTTAAAACACCCTGATTGCTCTGTTGGCTGTCTAACTAATTTTCAGCATTCTTCTATAAAACCACATCTCCAAGGCTTCCAGGGATTTTTTTCCCCTGTTTACTAATTGTCCAGGATTCACAGTTATATGTTAAAACTGGTTCTTTATAACATGCAAGAACTCTTTCTGACTTTCAAGGACAGTGACTTATTGCACAAAATGTTCTTCATTTGACTAGAATGCAGTTTTTGCTTGTCTTATTCTGCTCTTTATCTCAGTGATGCGTCTTTCATCTGATGTTATCCTTGTGCCTAGATATCTGAATTTCTGCACTTTCCCCAAAACTACGTCCTGTACTTTAGTTGCACATTTAGGCACAATCTGTTTCTTTGATATCCCAGAAACTTCTGATATTACATAGTTTTAAAATTTGTTTTTATTGCACTGAATCTCTATAGTTTCACATTGCTTTCTTGGTGCACTGAAACCGTAGTCAGTTGAGTTCTCAGTGCACTGAAACTTCATATTTCCACATTGTTTTCTTGGTGCACTGAAACCATAGTCAGTTGAGTTCTCAGTGCACTGAAACTTCATATTTCTACATTGTTTTCTTGGTGCACTTCAACCGTAGTCAGTTGATTTCTCAGTGCACTGAAACTTCATATTTCCACATTGTTTTCTTGGTGCACTTCAACCGTAGTCAGTTGATTTCTCAGTGCACTGAAACTTCATATTTCTACATTGTTTTCTTGGTGCACTGAAACCGTAGTCAGTTGATTTCTCAGTGCACTGAAACTTCATATTTCCACATTGTTTTCTTGGTGCACTGAAACCGTAGTCAGTTGAGTTCTCAGTGCACTGAAACTTCATATTTCCACATTGTTTTCTTGGTGCACTGAAACCGTAGTCAGTTGATTTCTCAGTGCACTGAAACTTCATATTTCCACATTGTTTTCTTGGTACACTGAAACCGTAGTCATTTGATGTCTCAGTGCACTGAAACTTCATATTTCCACATTGTTTTCCTCCATGCACTGAAAATCCAAAGACATTGTTTTTCTCAGTGCACCTGAAACTATATAATTCTACATTGTTTTTCTCATTGTACAAAAAACTAATTACATTGCTATATGGATATTTTTTTTTTTTAAATGTGTAAATTCTACTTTTCATGTATGTTTAATTATATCCATTTGACAATACACCCCTTTTGTTTTAATTCACATATATTAATTATTCATTGTTTTATATAGGTTCGCTGTTGAAAATGTTTGTTGTATGATGTCTTTGTTCGATGAACAATTGCTGTTTCAGGGCTAGTCTAGAAGCTGCATACTCTACCATTCCCATAATTGTTAACAGTATTTGAACAATGTCTCAACATATGTTAATTGTTAAATTATGCATGTATTGTTATTGAAGAGTCCAGTGTGAAAATAGTATGAGGGTCGCCCAGTAAGAATCCAGACTTTTGTAATCTCTAGATAACTATGAGAGGATGATGTGAAAGTACCTGTACTGTTTTTTGACATAGTCACCTGTCACTGCAACACATTTTTCCCCATCAGATTAAGAGTTTCTGTATTCTGGCAACATACAATTCTTTTAGCTGTTCCTTGAGTCATTTGGAGAATTACCTGATGCACTTCGTCATCCGTGTCAGACTTTTGTCCTCAGATGCTTCTATAAGATGACTTTGTTCTGACAACCAGGAATCTGTTGCTAATGCTATGTCATGGAAATGTTCCGTTGTTATTATTATTATTATTATTATGTCCCAAGCTGTTAAGTAAGGAACTTATTATAGTCAGTTAAGTGATATATTGTAATCTCGTATACTCTCGTGGGTAACGTGATGACGGTGAGAATCAGCAGTGGTTTGAATCGCATCGGTAACTTACGGGGTATGTGAGCCGGTTGCTCAGAAATCAATGGCAAACTACTGAGCGTAATCTTGCCAAGAAATCAACATACAGCTGAAAGATGCTGGTGTTGACAGCGATGTCCTGTAAAGGATATGAAAAAAAAAAAAGTGATATATATAACTTCATATACATTTTTGTATATTTGAAACAAAGCTTTTTCTTGTTCTTCTCAAATGAAATTCCGGAGGTCATAATGATATTGGATAAGGGCACGCATTCTTAAATTTCTGATGTGCTGATGCAGAGGTATCAAGTTCAACCTCTATGCCGGTCAGTGGGACTACAATATTGACTTCTCGTCCTTGACTTGGGGACATAAGTTACAATTACCTCTGAAGTCGGAGTGCGTTCGCCTGAGGGCGAGGGACACTGGTAATGGAGAAAGTTAATCCACTCACAAAATTCAGTCCAGCATTACTAGAAGTAGCATGTATGGACTACCCTTAATTTCAAAGTGAGTGAGTACAAACAGAAACTTTAATTCAGCAGCAAGCGGCAGAAACTCGCCAATGTTGAAACATGTAAGAAGTGTAATGGTAGTCCCTTACAGCTACTGCTGTTGGGTTGTGAAGTGTTAGTCCATCCATCATATGCCATGCCGATAAGCCTGGGCGGCCATGTTTCACCATCTCACGTGATCACCAGAGTCGTGGATCAGCTCTGTGTTCTTGTCTCGATCATACAACGTGGCCAAGCCATCCAGGTATTTACTTCTCTGCCTTCCCCTTGTTCTTTTCCTCTCAATCTTGCCAGTTGTCACCAAGTTCTCCAATTTAATTTTTCTCATAACATGACCAAAAAATTAATTGTGACTGTCTACGTCTAGTTTCTCTAATCAGTTTACGGTTTTCATTTGTTTCTTGGTGCAGGATCAGCATGGTCGAATGGGTAAGAACGCGTGTTCTTAAACATCCGGTGTGCTGATGTCGAGGTTAGGGGTTCAACTCCTACACCGGACAGCTGGACTAAAATTTTGACCTGTCATCCTTGACTTGGCGACGTAAATTACCACTATCTCAGAAGTCAGAGTAGGTTCGCCTGTTGGCGAGGGACACTGTTAATAGAGAAAGCTAATCCACACGCAAAATTCAATCCATCGCTACTATAAATAGTGTGTATGGTCTGCGCTTGAGTTCAAAGCTAGTGAGCGCCAAAATAAAAATTGTTTCTTGTAGGACTTAGTCATTGGTTTTTCTGAAGTGTTAGTCCATCTCATATTCTAGCATATGAGTTTGAGTGGCCAGTTCCCATCTTTGCCACGTTTCCTTCTCATTAAACTCCCAGAAACTTTTGAACATTGTCTGGTAACCATTTTTGCTCTGTGGCCAAGGGATTATGAATGTAATTCGTAACCCCGCATACTGCATTTGAAATACAGCCACGGCCAGTTTGGAAGCAGAGTCTTGCGTTGGTTTCCATACAAGGGTATGAGTACCGGTCGTTCAGAAAGCAATGGCAAACTAATGAATGTAAACTTACCCAGGAACAAGAGTCCAAAAGAGCTGGAGTTTTTTTTTTTTTTTTTTGGGAGCTCGCTTGCTTTGAACTCGAGTGTAGTCCACACTCTACTTCTTGTAGTGCTGGACTGAATTTTGCATGTAGATTAGCTTTCCCTATTAACAGTGTTCCTCGCCATCAGGCCAACCCACTCCAACTTCAGAGGTACTTGAAATTTATGTCCCCAAGTCAAGGATGACAGGTCAACATTTTAGTCCAACTGTCCTGTGTAGCGGTTGAACCCCTTACCTCGGTATCAGCACACCGGATGTTTAAGAACACGCATTATTATCCATTCGGCCATGCTGACCATAGAGCCTATGAAGAGTTAAGTTTCATTTTATCTGCACCTGTTGGGACAAATCTGTGGGTGGTCACTTAGACTGACCTTGTGATATGAACTTGTTGCTATATCTTGATGCTGATTGGACAGTATTGAACTCTCAGATTGTAATTGCAAGCATTTATATTGATATTGTTCACATTTGCTTATTTCGCATTGCAATAAAATAGTTTATATTGCTGTGTACTGTTTATGGTAATTTGAAATCTGTAGAAATTCATCTGTGAATGAAGGTCCAGTATGGTGATGTTTGTGTGGAGTAGGAAGTTTATCTGTGAATGAAGGTCCAGTATGGTGATGTTTGTGTGGAGTAGGAAGTTTATCTGTGAATGAAGGTCCAGTATGGTGATGTTTGTGTGGAGTAGGAAGTTTATCTGTGAATGAAGGTCCAGTATGGTGATGTTTGTGTGGAGTAGGAAGTTTATCTGTGAATGAAGGTCCAGTATGGTGATGTTTGTGTGGAGTAGGAAGTTTATCTGTGAATGAAGGTCCAGTATGGTGATGTTTGTGTGGAGTAGGAAGTTTATCTGTGAATGAAGGTCCAGTATGGTGATGTTTGTGTGGAGTAGGAAGTTTATCTGTGAATGAAGGTCCAGTATGGTGATGTTTGTGTGGAGTAGGAAGTTTATCTGTGAATGAAGGTCCAGTATGGTGATGTTTGTGTGGAGTAGGAAGTTTATCTGTGAATGAAGGTCCAGTATGGTGATGTTTGTGTGGAGTAGGAAGTTTCACAATGGTGTGACTTCTGTGAAGAGGTACAGCGGGTGATACATGAGTGATTACACACGCATCCAAGAGAATTTCTTTCTGCAGGAATTCAAGCACTTTATCAGCGCTGGAAAACTTGCATTGAACGCAGTGGTGACTGCATCGAAAAATAATACATTTGTTCTTTAATGTTTCAGAATATACTCAACAACAACAAAAATACATTTAAGGTTTTCTTTTGAAGCCCCCTCGTGTAACCTTGCACTATGCACCCTGACAAGATGCAGTGAAATATATGCCAGGCAACAAATCGTGCAACATATTGTTTGTGTCTTCTAAAACAAACATCTGTCCTGTATGTTTTTGACAAGTTTGACTGCTCATTATATTTGTTTTTGCCATTCTGTCAACTCATACCCAGCAATTTCTCCCTGTGTTAACCGCTGTCACTAATATCCTATCTGTTGTGTCATCACAACCTGTCCAGACTCTCAAATCTGATCACATGGCCAAACAGTGATGATTATCTTGGTGCAATAAAAAAAAAGACAAAATACTGACATCCTACCAAATCTGAACATTGAGCAGGCTGGACAGAAGGATGTTTGGTGAAGCTACCAAAGAAAGAGAACCAGAGAACCCCCGGGAAGGTTAACCCGGTCAACAAATCCCGCTGAAGTTGGATGTGTCGGTCTGCTGTAAATGGGCACAAAACAACTCCGGATGAACACAGAAGAAGAAGAACCAGAGAACCACATTATGCATAATAATAGACCAAGACATCAGAAGAACTTGTTACTTTATATTGTATTGTGGACTGAAAAGGTCTTTGACAACATGGATGGGGAATCCCGTTAAAATTTGTGTAGGAGTCACAGAAAATCATTGACATAATAATAGCAAAATAAAGACTTGATATGCCTAGTTCTTAATGAAGGAAATCTAATGAATTCATTCAAAATAAGAACACATGTGCAACAGGGATGCCTTTTCCCACCTTTGTTATTCTGACTGACTACAGACTGGATCATGAAGATAGCAGTTACTACCACCAGAAATGGAATTAGTTAGACTGATGGAGTAACTGGATGATCCGGACTTCGCTGATGACTTTGCCCTTCAGTCCCGTAAACAAAATCAGACGCAAGATAAACATTCATGATGGGAGGTCACATTATTTAGGTCTAAAAATTCATAGAAAACAGATAAAGATAATGAGAATAAATAAAGCAAATGATAACCTGATCTCCCTTGGTGAAACCTCACTTCAAGAACTGGAATCATACATAAAGCAGTGTAGACAAAGATGGGGGAACAGATATAGACATTAAAATAAGAATAAAAAAGGCATGAAGGGCTTTCTTTTCACTGTCTCCCTAGAAAATGATTCTGTACCTATTTTACAAGGGAGCTGCAGTAAGGCAGTCGCTACATGTCTTCCTGCTGACCTGATGGTCATGTATTCAAACCCGTTCAGCACCAGTGCATCGGAAGTTTAAAAGTGAGCGCTCTTATCCATTTGTCCATCCAACCTCCAAGAATCTCAGTATTTTCTTCTCTTTGACCCGTGGCATTTGAATTGTTTCTGTGATACTGATATTCTAAAGGCCCGTTGTTATTCTGTAGTGATTGTGAATTGTCTATGTTATTTGAATAATTGTTTCTGTGATACCGACATTCTAAAGGTCCATTGTTATTCTGTAGTGATTGTGACTGGTCTATGTCACTTGAATAATTGTTTCTGTAATATTGACATTCTAAAGGCCCGTTGTTATTCTGTAGTGATTGTGAATGATCCATTTCATTTGAATAATTGTTTCTGTAACATTGACATTCTAAAGGCCCATTGTTATTCTGTAGTGATTGTGACTGGTCCATGTCATTTGAATAATTGTTTCTGTGATACTGACATTCTAAAGGCCCATTGTTATTCTGTAGTGATTGTCAATGGTCCCTGTCATTTGAATAATTGTTTCTGTAACATTGACATTCTAAAGGCCCATTGTTATTCTGTAGTGATTGTGACTGGTCCATGTCATTTGAATAAGTGTTTCTGTGATACTGACATTCTAAAGGCTCATTGTTATTCTGTAGTGATTGTGACTGGTCTATGTCATTTGAATAATTGTTTCTGTGATACTGACATTCTAAAGGCTCATTGTTATTCTGTAGTGATTGTGACTGGTCTATGTCACTTGAATAATTGTTTCTGTAACATTGACATTCTAAAGGTCCATTGTTATTCTGTAGTGATTGTGACTGGTCTATGTCACTTGAATAATTGTTTCTGTAACATTGACATTCTAAAGGTCCATTGTTATTCTGTAGTGATTGTGAATGGTCCATGGCTCACTGCTGTATGCTGCCGCAGGAAAGATGCACATTTTCAAAATGTTTACTGGTGTTGTGCCATAGACTCTTAACTGGATATATATCACCATGTGTGACCTGCCTTGTGGACAGGAGGAGGATATATCTACTAGGGTCATCGTGTTATTTGTTTTGGGCATTATCTTCCACAATTTCAATGTCCAGTGAACGGACATGTACATTATAATACTTGTCCATATGACTGTGTACCATGTTTGGTCCAAACTTATTTTTTGTATGGCACTGAATCAGTTAATACTGTTTAAACTCTTCAGTGCTCACTCACCGGTACCTGGTTGTCTTCACAGACGGCAGTGTGTTACATTGTGCTTTGAAAAAGGCATAATAACTACAACCCACGGCAGTTAAGACCAGGGAAGGGTTATACCTCTTCTTAGCCTGGGCTGAATTGTAGAGACATCTGCCCATGCAGCATGATCCCTCTCTCAGCCTACCTAATTTACTCTACAGGAAAGGTAACACCAATACATCTGGAACAAGATAAGCTGCAGAAGCTACCGGTTCAGCAAATCAATGCTTCAACTGTATGCCTGGAAAAATATCTACAACACATGGTGTTCCCAATCAGTCACCCATCTAAGTAGTAAACTCGCCCAACATTTCTTGACTTGCGATTAGATGACAACCAGTATTTTCAACGTGGTATGCCCATATGGTTAAGGCATTTGAATTAATTATAACCATGAAATAAAGAACACTGAGGAACAAAATACGATCAAACTGCTGACATAATTTATGATACCACCAGTTTATTACTGTAATTTGTTATTGTGGTCAATGCTTTAAAACTGTTCTAATAAACTAGACCAGAGTATTGGACTGTCATACAAAAGACACATTTTAGAGTATCAAAGAATACTAATGAAACCAATATTGCTGCTGGCTATATTCCATTACATAATTATAACATGCTCTTATGCAATGTTCACCAGAGGACATTTACACAGATACCGCTATTTGTTTCCCAAGTTTTAGGCCGGTCTTATATTCCATTACATAATTATAACATGCTCCTATGCAATGTTCACCAGAGGACATTTACACAGATACCGCTATTTGTTTCTCAAGTTTTAGGAGACCGGCCAGTATAACATTCAATAGTTTTTTTTTTCTTAAACTGAGAGACCAGTTTTTGATAAATGAACGGTTGTTATGTGTGTCAGATAACTAAAGGGGAGAGAACTTTCATATAAAGAGGAGAGAACTTTTAGATAAAGGGAAGAACAGTTTAAGATAAATATTTGGGAAGACGAGTTTTCGATAAATACAAGGGAAGAAAACATAAATGTAAAATGAGAGCACTTTATGGCAAAGGTTAACAGAGAGATCTACCAATTCTGATAATAAAATGTTGGAGTAAATTCATAGTAGAACAGGTTTCAGATAATCAAAAAAGGGTGAACAGTTTTAAATTCACGAATAGTGAACAAACAAACAAACTTTACTTTCAAAAGGTCACAAATTGGGCAATAGACCTGTCTTACATTCGGTCCTTGTGAACCAGTTTCAGATACATGAATGGAGATATACTATTTCAGATGGTGAGGCAAATTTCTTATACATAAAAAGGGAAAGCCAAATTTAGATAATGTTGGGAAAATTTCAATTAAGTGCAAAGGGAAGCCAGTTTAAGATGAATGAAAGGTATGTATGTAATAACTACATTGCAAGCCTAAATATATTTTATGGTCAGCCAGATTTAAATCCTAACAGGTTACAAATTCACTGACATTTATGGTCAACCATGCAGTAACTAATGAGGTCATATAGCTCATCTATGGACGCCTGTGTAAAGTAGTTCTAATGGGAACAGTCGGTGGAAACAGTGGATACATAGCCTAAGAGCATCCAAAGTAGAAAAGTATAACAAAATTACTGCTATTTTTGCATCAGCTTTGTAGCTTATTTGGTTTATATTGAAAAACAGAAACCTGGAAACATGATCTTCTGACAAATAGGGGTTTAAGAACAAAACATCAAACATACTAATGAAGCATTATAATAATAATTAATAATCTGATCTGACCTGCTTGAAAATTAATAAAGAATAACAGAAAAAGCTCTACAATAAACAATATAAACGTGATAAAAACTACTACAAATACTCCTATTTATATACATATGCACACTTTTGTTTTCCAGGACATATGGTTTCAAAGAAAGTGACTCTAACACTTTTGGAGTTTGTGGCTTTTATTTTGGTTCATTTGTCTTCAGCTTTCCCGACTTGCGAAGTTTAAGTTTTACATTTATTTACATCGGCCATTTTGACAGTGCCTGAATAACTTGTATACGTAAAATATCTGAACTGAAGCACAAGGGTACATTACATGTTGTAGGTCTGAACAATGAAGAGTGCAATACTGGTTTCTTTTTTTTTTAAAGTTTCAGAACACAGACAAATTCCATATTAATGTTTGCTTTTAGTCTCAAGACATTGAAAAATTCCATGTAATTGTTTTTAGTTTAGTCTCAAAACAGTGAAAAGTTCCATATTAATGTTTTTACTAGGTGTCTTAGGCATTGATTTGAAAATTTCCATATTAATGTTTTTAATTTAGTCTCAAGACATTGAACAGTTCTATATTAATGTTTTTAATTTTAGTCTCAAGACATTGAAAAGTTCCATATAAATTTTTATATTTTAGTCTCTAGATATTGACAATTTCCATATTAATGTTTTATCGAGTTACAAAATACTTAACAATGCCACATTAGTGTTAGCTTTTAGTCTCAAAACAATAAAAAAAGTTTTATGGTAATTGTTTTTTAAAGTCTTAGAACACTAAAAAGTTCATACTGATGTTTAATTGAGTCCCAGAATATGTTTTATTCAGTCACAGAGCAATTAAAAGTCCCACACATTTTATTGAATCTTAGAACATTGAGAAGTCCCAAAAATGATGTTTTATTGAGCCTTAGAATATTTAATAGTTTCAAACTGATATTTTATTAAGTCTCTAATCACTGAAAAATCCCATAATACTGTTTAATTGAGTCTCACATAATTTAACAGTCAACTTCTAATGTTCTATTTTCACTGTCAGATCATTTGGCAGTTTAATACTAATGTTCTAAGTTCATCAAATAGCTCCACATAATGCCTAACAATTACTAACATGTTTCAGTCTAATGTTCTACTGAATCTCAAGGTTATTAATAGTTTCACATTAACATTCTATTCTCACAACACTGAAGTATCCTAATCTTGTTCTAACAAAATTATGATCTTGTCACAATTTTTACAACATATTTTCCTGCGGTTCAGATCCTATTAAAGACCCAAACAAAATATTTTAATGGGTTTCGGATAAAGTTAAAGCTCCGTATTCATGTTCTATTGAGTTTCCAATTATATGCTAGTTCCATATTATGTTCTATACAAATAGCCAATTTACAGAATATAACGCTGTCTCTTCATCGTTCCAAATGTGATGGAAAATACTCGGTACACACGTGACTAGACACAGTTAAGTTTGAGTAAATATTTGTGAAAGGTCGGAAGGAACCCGACTATCATGCAAACCCACACCAGTAATGTCACAACTGGTCAATAAACCACCACATTTCTATAAATTTATTGCAGGAGTACAGGAATATAAATGAAGAATACATTCCTCCACAAGTAAAATGCAACAACACACCCACAATACCAATTAACAATGTGAAGCAATGTTTTAAGAAACAAAATGTTACATATCTACCCCACTGAATCAGCAATATTTCACTTATAATACAAGTGAATTAATTTTATTGCATTGGAGAAAATTTCAACAAGATTTTGTGCAGTTTTGAATTCACAAAGATAATTTAAATATTGTCTTATGACTATTCTATAGTTGACTCATAAAAGAATCCATGATTTATGTTCATTTACCATCATGTTTCAACTCTTCTATACTAACTTAATTCTGGTATACACACACATTGATCCTCTCCAGTACTACAGAGTTAATGCACTGCGCTTAAAGTCTCCTTTTGTGATCTTTGCAAGAAGACGGAGCATTTATGGAGGCACCTGAGTACAATAAAAGTGATCCTTGACAAATTTAACACTGACATATTTTGATGAATCAATTTACACTGAGATATACCAACAGGCCAGAAGCATCAACTCTATGCTATAGGTAGTAAAGCCATCTGCCTGGCACTCTGAAGGCTGTAGGTTTATTTTCATATTACATCATTCATACCAGGAGTTCAATTTTGTCCAACGACTCCAGGATGGTCATTGATGGAGTTATAGAGTTCACGCTTTGTACAATCATGGAGGGGTATATGCCCAGGAAGAGAGGAAGAGGAAGGCTAAAGATAAGATGGCAGATGATTTTCAGATGGGTGTATCGGACGTGGGACATCTTGTTTATGACAGTGAAGTTTTCCGGACAGTTATTATGGGAGCGAGGTTCTGCAAGGGACATGCTGCTGAATGAATGAATGAAACAATGCTTTTGGTAAGCAGTTTGCATTGTCAAGAGTGAGATCGGCTGGTGGGGTAAAACATCTGGTGCAATAACTCCTGCCTACTTTATAGAGTTCTTCAGATGACTCCAGGATCTTAGCTAAGTGACGTTATTGTAATTCTTTTAAATGTAGTTGTATCAATTTTTGTTTGTGTGTCTGTGTGAACATCGTGACAACTGCAAAGATCGAGGGGAAGAGAGGCAGAAGCAGACCTAGAGAAATGATGCTGGATGGATTGCAAAGGTGGCATGGAGGAATATCAACAGCAGTTGATCCAGAAAACCAAAGACTCAGATCTGTGGAGAGTCATGAACGCCTACACCAGCCAGCATGGCACATGATGATGATGTGCCTGTGTGTTCTGTAGTTGGTTTTCTAGCCACAACATCGGTTCTATCACATGTGATTGTGTTCTTGCAAAGCTGGTCAGTCCCACTCTCCGTTTCTATTAATTTACTCTGAGGGATTCTCTTTGTGTGATCTATGGGAGGAGACTGAGGTACACAAGAACCTAGTGCAGTGAAAGTCATCCATCATGAAAATCAAACCAAGTCAGAATTCTCCTGTACACATGGAGCAACAGTCACTCAACTTTTCTAATCAGCTGACTTCTCCTGCCTGTCACCTCCAAATGGAGCATAGGAGCTCAAGCAACCCACACCAAGAGCTTTTGTAGACTTGATCATAACTGGTTAGGTTTTGCAGCTAAAATTTTCTACTGGACGAAGTAGCCTGTCTCAAGCCAACCGTCCTTAGCCGCCTCTTATGACATACATGGTAGGTTACAGTATTATCATTCTTTGCTTTCCAATTAACTAACTAGAAAGCTATTATTGGACAGAAATATCATTTTCAAAACCCGCCAATCCAAATATTAAAATATTAATTACATAGTTAAAACATCACAGAAAATGAACAAATAAAGCTCAACTATACAGTAGTCATAAGTTGATGTATAATCATTTATAATAATCACAGATAATCACTTTAATTATAATTTAATCACAGTTCTTTTGTGTGTGGGTGGATGTGGGAAACCGGGAAGGAAAGTAATAACAATTATATGAAATCTGTCAGTAATTTCTGAACCTGTCACTCAAACCCGAAATAATAAATGTGACAAAAATACATCAACACCATCCAATAATAACCTATATCGTTATCTTCATGTACTGAAGAACTGGTCAACTAACACCATATACATGACCTTGGAACTGTTGGTCTGGTCCCAAATTTCAGCTCTCATAATTTGGGTGTCAAATATAGTTTTATCCAGACTTGAAAAAGACAAACTAAAACTTGGAACATGAAACAAACAAATAACTCACAAAATATTCAAACTAAACAGCTGAGATAATATATAATAACTACAAATCACAACCAGAATTTTACTGTAGTAAACCAAAATTATCAGAAGAAAAATTAAAACTCTGTTACAAAATCCAGCTTTTCAAAAACAACTGATTATGGAATGTAACAATATGAGCCATTGTCAAGCAACTTGGTCAAAATAAAAAGCAAACAAGACTTAGACTGATATAAAACTGGACAAGGTTGCACCTAATGAGTTTCAAAGCTTAAAAGCGATGAAGGAGATGCACTTTTAAAGGAGATAGCAAACTCCAAGAACAACAACTTCATAAATGTATGTATCTATTGTCCACCCTAGATGACCAATGACCAACCCTCCGCTAAGTATTGTGGTCCATTCTCAGTCTTCCATTTCCAGTGCCAAAGTTAAAAACCAGGTTCATCTTGTTCAACATTTGTCAGCGTTGGTTATACTTAAAGTGTTTCTGGTTTCTTTTTTGTACTTTGTGGTGTTATTCTTTTGCAGGCCTTATGTCTGTTCTTTCAGTATTTCCTTTCACAACTTAGAGGAGAGTTTCCAAAGTCCCTTCCTGTGCCAAATATGCTGCCATAACTGTAGTTAGTCTGAGGGCATGGTTCCAGCATAGACATGTATCTGTTACTTGGTTTTATCTGATTCTGTAACTTAAATCTCCGCCTTCTCCTGTATGAGAGTAGAAGTAACTTACCTCTCTGTAACTCAAATTTCCTCCTGTGCGTGAGTAATATTAACCAGTTTCGCTGTAACCCAAAACTCCTCCTCTTCTTGTATGTGAGTAATATTAACCAGTCTAGCTGTAACCCAAACCTCCTCCTGTAAGCAAGTAACAGTAACCAGTCTAGCTCCATTCTTGTCAAATGTCGGAACCCCAGCCTGACACCAACATAGGAACTTACATCAGGGCATGGTGTCTGTGATATGTAACATTATCACATTTTGTTAGAATTCCTCTGCATGTCTCCGCTGTAAAGCGGCTAAACTGCTGACCTTTGTTCATTTCACAAGTGGAATTTTCTCTAAGAATCCCGGGGGTCATCACAAGAGCTATGATGTTCATGCCCTGTTCTACCTTTTGATAATCACACGTCAGAAGGAAACAAGACCTTATGTGATCAAACCTGGTGCAATGAAGCCGATCCTCTGACTTTAAACCCCCTTTATAAAATTAGAATGTAGAAGTTTTTAAACATTCGCAAGCACAGACACTGACATCTCATTTGGAATGTTCAGAAAACTGACTAGACACTGGAGCTATATAATATCATGAATGAACATCTCCATTTCCACTCTGATTCTACAGTTTGTCACTTTTCTGTACAATCCATCCATCCATCATGTGCCATGCCGGCAAGCGTGGGCGGTCATGTTCTGCCATCTCACTCGATCACCAGAGTCGTGGATCAGCTCTGTGTTCCTGTCTCGACCATGCCATGTGGCCAATCCATCCAAGTATTTACTTCTCGTTCTTCCCCTTGGTCTCTTCCCTTTGATCTTGCCAGTTGTCACCAAGTTCTCCAAGTTACTTCTTCTCATAACATGTGATTATAGATAAGACTGCAGTACATTATATTCTTGGCATCTGTAAAGAAGGTAGTTTGCTATTGCTTTCCTTCCTAGCAGTGACCATACCAGTCGATGACCAGAGCCATTGTCTCCCAAAAAAAGGAGATCCTCCGCCTACCGTCGTGAAGCTGGAGACCATAACCTACAACTATCTGTCGGCTGCTCTTCAACTTCATCCACCACCTGCACACATGGCTTCACGTAACCCTGATCGGGGGGCTAAACGGGTACTCCACCTTGCCCAAGGGTGCCCTATAGGCTAGCTCCATATCACCCTCTGTACAATCACAAGGTATTATTTCAGAGTTAATTATTACTTATAGATCACATTTTCCTGCTAAATGAATTAATGAAGTTTACGTTCTACATGAAGCATGAAAATTATGTTCTCCTTGAAACATAAAGATTATGTTCTACATGAACCGTGATGATAACATTCTAAATGATTCATGAAGATTATGTTCTACATGTAACATGAAGATTATATTCTACGTGAAACATAAACATTATGTTCTACATAGAACATGAAGATTATGTTCTACATGAATCGTGATGATAACGTTCTAAATGATTCATGAAGATTATGTTCTACATGAATCATAAACATTATGTTCTACATAGAACATGAAGATTATGTTCTACATGGATCATGAAGATTATATTCTACATGAAACATAAACATCATGTTCTACATAGAACATGAAGATTATGTTCTACATGGATCATGAAGATTATATTCTACATGAAACATAAATGTTATGTTCTACATAGAACATGAAGATTATGTTCTACATGGATCATGAAGATTATATTCTACATGGATTATGAAGATTATGTTCTACATGGATTATGAAGATTATGTTCTACATAGAACATGAAGATTATATTCTGCATGAAACATAAATGTTATGTTCTACATGGATCATGAAGATTATGTTCTACATGAAACAAATGTTATGTTCTACATAGAACATAAAGATTATGTTCTACATGGATCATGAAGATTACATTCTACATGGATCATGAAGATTATGTTCTACATGAAACATGAAGAATACGTTCTACATAAAACAAGAAGATTATATTAACATATACATTATGTTCTACGTAGAACATGAAGATTATGTTCAATATAAATCATGAAGATCATGGTCTACATGAATCATTAAAATTATTTTCAGATGATCAGTAAATTGAACACAAAAGTTAAAAGACACCAATGTTATATTAATAAATAAAAACATAGGGGAGTATTTTAAAAATTCTAAACCATGCTTAAAAAAAAACCATGCTTAAAAAATACAAAACAAGGGAATAATGTTAAAAAACCAAGGGAATAATGTTAAAAGACTATGGGGATAATGTTTAAAGACCTAGGGAATTATATTAGAACAGCAAAGGAATTATGTTTATAGACCTAGGGAATAATGTTATATGACCAAAGGAATAATGTTAAAAGACCTAGGGGAAAATGTTAACAGGCCAAAATAATAGTGTTAAAAGACAAAATGAATCATGTTAACAATGTTGAAGAATCACATTTATTGCACCATACTGCATGACCAGATACTTTGATTGCCAAGAGCAAACAAAAATCAAAACGGGATCGAAGTTAACATTAGCTGTTGACCCAATCAGCATTACTTGATATATTTCAGAAAATTATGAAATACATCACAATTCTCAAGATGTTTTCATGAAAAACAATACTAGTCCCAGAAATGAACCAAAATAAAACAATCCATTTATATTTGTGGCATGTAACCTTTAAATAACTCATTTCCATTGTTAGGTCTTTTAAAAGACGGAACCAAATATGTGTAATTGTTCCGTTTCATGTTTTATAGCCACTGTAACATACCCTATTATAAAGGCTAATATCCATGTTTTCCTGTTGTAAATTTTTATAACGAAGACACAAAGACGCACAATTTATTACTTGGTATATTTCACTATAACTTACCAAGTGCATTCTACAGAAATAGATCAACATAGAATAAATCACCATAATTAATTCTTATAGCGGAAATTACACCACACACAGTCCTGTGATTCAATGTACTGTGGCTGCTACACTACACAGACTAAACCCTTAACTATGTAAACAGAAAGACATGATAGTCAGTTTAAAAATGCTGCAGTACCATTTACATTGAAACACAATACTGTGTTGGAAAGGGGGATGGTTTCTTCAGACTAAAATCCCCAGTTAAATATTCATGTCTGTTGCTTTTTTTGTTTGTTTTTGTTTATTTTGTCTTTCTTGTTTGCTGATAAAGACTGATCGATACATTTGCCTGTGTGTTCTTCCTTTCGTCAATCTTCTTAGTCATATTTTGTGCGTATTTAGACTATTTGTTGTATTTCAGCTGTATGAACCCAGCATGTTGCTTTATTCTAAGTTGATTTATTTATGTAGTATGCACCTGACAAGACAGTGAAAAACATGTCAGGCAATAAATTGCACAATGTTTTGTTTGTGTCTTCATTACTCAGAACACTAATATTGTTTAAAACAGCCTAATTTCATCTTACTGAAAATCATAAACAACATCTTCTTGAAAATACATCACACTGACGCAGATTTTAGAACCACAGAGTTTTGCCTGGACTGGAAAATATAACAAATTGAAACTGTTGAAAAATCAAATGGGTTGTCAGGGAGGGAAGCATAAGAACATACACATATGAGAACTCTGACTGTAATTCTCAACTGCTAAAAATTCTTCAAACTTTGCATGCTAACCAAAATCCAAAACCGGAATCCTATAAATAACAAATCAATAATATCTACAGGTTAAGTACGGAAAGGTAAGAAGGGAAAAAGAAAACGACCCACAACCAGACATGACATCTTACAATGCTTCTGTTGTCAGTATTATATGTTTATTATTGCTGTTTACACTAATACAGATAACATCAACCATAGTATCCAGATTTCTCTCACAGGGTAGCCAAATTCTGATTTAACAATTACATTTTGAAAACAATGTTTTCCCATTGTGAATTTGAAAAATGCAAACGCAAACAATATATAGCATAATAGATTGACTGGCATATTTTGCTGTATCTTGTCAGGTGTATGAAACTTAGAATTATGTGTTGTCAGAAAGGGGGATGAATTTTTTTGACTGTCTTCTTCAAATTTTCAGTTAAGTATTCTTGCTTGTTTTCTCTGTTGTTTTTTTGTTTTTGTCTTGTTAATTAATAAAGACTTTGACCAAAAAATTTTGTTGTATTCACAGCGACATTAAAATATATGACAATGTGTTTTATATATTTCAATTGAAAGGATTCATTACGCTGTTTCATTATATGTTGAACTGTTTCCTGCAGTATGCATGCACCAGTCGAGATGCAGCGATATACACCAGGCCATAAATTGTTTAATATTTTGTTTGTATCTTCATTATTCAAGTTACACTTTTATTATTATAGCTACGTGCAACAATAACAACAATTTACAGTCTGTGCTTCCAAAGAGATTAATTTCCTCTAACAAAAAATAACTCACAAACAAAGACGTGTATGTTTGTATCCACTGACAAAAGCACAGAACAATAACTACACATCGACACAAACACAACAGGCTACCTGTTGAATTTTTTAAAACTAATTTTGTTGGGGGTTTTACATTATTTATCTTTACGGTTTTAATACCTCTATTCATTTGGTAATTTGTGCTTAAATGGTAATACAATTTATGATTTATCTTTATTGTTTAATACCTCTATTCATTTAATAATTTTTGCTTAAATCTTAATAAAATTAATGATTTATCATTATTGCTTTATACCTCATTTAATTTGGTAATTTGTGCTTAAATGATTGTTAAATTTATGTACAATTATCTTTCAATCACATGGAAGTAAATCAGTGCAGCTGTTTCTCTGATCATGTGATGTTAGAAAATACAATTCCCCATACTCTAAAAATGCAATATAGGTAAATGAACAGAGGTAACTGTTGCCGATGATTCAACAACGAAAGTCATAATATTTAGGACATGATGCCGGGAACAGCAAGGAAGATGAGCGGTGTCTGCTCACTGGTTCCCTGGCGGGGCTGTGGGTTCTTCTCCGTGCGGCTGACCAGTTATATCCTCCCCCGGGGTGACTGGAGTTTCATCACCACGGAAAAGTGGATTCCTGACTTCCATCTCTCCAGTCTGTTGACAAACAAGAGTAATTAAGTATGATGCAAGGAAGAATGAAATATAACAAGCTAATATATATAAATAGTGCTATAACCCAAATTAATAGTCAAATTTGACATACTGAAATATAGTCATGCCTGGGAGTGTGAAAGACATGTATCAATAATCTGCGTGGCTCACGCCAAGAGTCGCCGGAATGGAAACAAGGTACGTCAAGGTGACTGAACATCAGTCGTTCTGTCATTGTGGTTCTGTGGTGAAGTTGGCAATAGCCATTAATTGCACCACCGGTTTTAGAGTATAGTAAATATGGTTCAAGTGAATGTTAATGTGATCGTTAAGTGCACGACATATATATGATGTTTGTGGAAAGCCACTAATTAAACATAAAAAATGGAACCTGTGTCGTGTAGTGATTTAGTTGAAGTCGTGGACATGTTGTGGTGCTAATTGATAAGACAATCCTGTGGTCTAACTGTCATAGACTAATACTTATTATGATTAACGATCAAGTAAATTATGCTGGACAGTGCGAAGAGGCAGGTCCTAATGCAACTGTTTGGAGTCTGAGAAAGAATAACTTGTCGAGATGAAGATAACGAGCCAGAAGAAGCCAACGAGCTTGAGAAGGAGAAATACAAAGATAAACCACGGTGTGAACAGCTCATTAAGTAATAACCTCCTGTTTCACAGCGTGGCAGATAGGGATGACTGGTAGACAGCTTAAGCTGGAAACAGAGTGTAACATGCTTCAATTCAACAATCAAAGATGGGGGAATCTGTTGAATTTTTCCTACAGGACACGCTGGTGTGGTTAAAAATGAGCAGGCGGACAAATTGGCTGGGTGTGTACAGTTGGGTAGGGTTTTGGTGCATGATAAGGTAGACATCTTCAGGGCCCTTAGGGATCATGAGTATAGCATGGAAGAACAGATAAATCAAGCGCAAATGGTGTGGCATGGAGTGACTAGAGGATCTGGTCAACACTCAGTACTTTACGGTAAGACCAGACGGATACATAACCAGAAAGACCAGACGGATACATAACCAGACTGCTCATAATCATCATGAGCCATGGCGGTTATGTTTCACCATCTGGCACAATCACCAGTCGTGCATCAGCTCTGTATTCTTGTCTCGACCATGCCATGTGACATAGCCATCCAGATATTTATTTCTCTGCCTTCCTTGTGTTCTTTGCGCCTCAATCTTGCCAGTTGTCACGAAGTTCTCTAATTGATTTCTTCTTACAATTTGTCCAAACAACTTTGACTGTCTAGTTCTAATTTTTATAATCAGTTTACAGTTCTCATTTGCTTCTTGTAGGACTTGCTCATTGATTTTTCTGTCTGTCCATCGTATTCTTTGCATTTTCCTTAAAAACCATATCCTCACTGCCATTAAATGTTATTCAGCTCATTGTCCACGTTTCACATCCATACAAAACTACATGTTCTATGTAGCACTTCAACACTCTTTTTCTCATTACAATTGACTTAAGTAGATATGACACATTAGGAGAATGGATTATGGTAGAATACCAAAGGACATCATTTTTGGTGAATTACAGATGGGTAAGATATCTCTGGGTCGGTCTCTACTATGATACAAAGATGTGTGTAAGTGGGACATCATGATGCAGGCATTGATATTGCACATAGGGAGTAAGTCATCGCTGATCGTGTTGTATGGAGGGCAAAGATAAGAAATGGAATGAAGATAAAGGAGAAAATTATTGCAGATAGGTCATACACTGAGCGTGTGAGACGTCAGATGGTGCGTGATGGTGGAAATGACCATGTGTTCACATGCATTCATTGTGGATGAACATTTACAGCGCAAATTGGTCTGATCCGGTACATTCGCTACCGCTATGGGTTGTAGTTATTATGCCTTTTTGAAGCACAATATAACCAGCTATCGTCTGTCAAGACAGCAAAGTGCCAATATGCTTTCCTTCTGACAAAAGGCTACCTTTGCCATAGCGATTCTTGTTCTAATCTCTTAAATGCACCTCCCATCAAGTGTTGCGACTGTTCTGACATAGTTGTACCGATTCACTTGTTTAAGAATATTCCCATATACCCATATATTTCAATTTGGTATTTCTTTCTTCCTTGTGATGACCATAATCTGTGTCTTATTAAAATTTAATTCTAACCCTAGTTGTTCACTGTGTACAACAACCACATCTACTAAATGTTGCAGATACTGTTCATTGTCTGCAATGAATACTGTATCATCCGTAGATCTAATGTTACTGATATTATGTCCCCAATGGTGATTCCTCACAAATCTTCTAAATGTCTAAAAATATTTTCACTGTATGGCGAAAAAAGATCTGGAGACATTACAATCCCGTCACACATTTCTCTTAATAGGCTGATACTGACCTAATTCAGGGCAATCAGGTCCTAAGCCTTGGCCGACAACTGGTCTAGGATGGAAGCTCTTACAGGCGGACAGTTAGAGCATTGCTTTGCTGATCTGCCAGCTTCTGCAGCTTGTCATTTTCCAAACATATTGGTGTTACCTTTCCTCTGAAGCAGACTAGGCAGGCTGAGATAGGGATCATGCTGCATGGGTAACTCATGGTCTCAGGTTTTGTGCTATGGAGAGGTATAAGTCCATCCCTGGTTCCCGCCAGAGGTTGTAATTATACCCGTTTGAGGCACAATGAAACAAACTATTTTCTGTTAAGACAGCAAGGTGCCAGTAGACAGTAAACAAAAAGAATCTATTTGCAAATCATGAGAGCAGACAGAAACATTGATTTACTTACCGGGGCTAAGCCTGGACATTCATATACTGTATAGTCCCCTTCAATGTTGTCCTCCTCGGATTCATCATCTGAAGCATCATGCTTCATGTCACCATTGGCTCTAAGGAAAGCCAAAGAAAACCACAACAGTAAAACACTGCAACACATTTATTACATTACACAACAGGACCACATTTCACACAAAACCAAAATCACATGGTTTCAAGTTAGTATTGGTGATAAAGGTAGACCACATTTCACACAAATTGGTGATCAAGGTAAAGAAAAATTATTAAAAATATGGAAAATATAAATTACATATTAAACTGGCGTGGCATCAACAGACCTAACTCAGCTCCAAAGTGCTGTTAAAGCCATGGTATTTGTCACTGTGGTTCGCCTTGATTTAAAAAAAATAAATAATGGTTGCTCTTATTGAACTCTAGTGAAGTCTATACACATGTTGCTAGTTCCAGCACAATGAACTGATTATTGCATGTGGCTTAGCTTTCCCTATTATAAGTGTCCCTCGCCATTAGGCAAACCCACCCCACTTTCAGAGGTACTTGTAATTTAAGTCCCCAAGTCAAGAATTGGAAGGCAACATTTTAGTCCAGCTGACTAGTGTAGGCTATCTCAGCAGCGCACACCGGATGTTTAGGAACAAGCGCTCTTATCCTTTCTGCAGTGCTGACATTCACAGTGGTTCACTTCACTGTGGTTCATGGTTCACTTCACTGTGGTTCATGGTTCACTTCACTGTGGTTCACTTCACTGTGGTTCATGGTTCACTCCACTGTGGTTCATTTCACTGTCATTCACTTCACAGTAGTTCACTTCACTGTGGTTCATGGTTCACTTCACTGTAGTTCATTTCATAGTGGTTCACTTCACTGTGGTTCATGGTTCACTCCACTGTGGTTCACTTTACTATGGTTTATGGTTCACTCCACTGTGGTTCACTTTACTATGGTTTATGGTTCACTCCACTGTGGTTCACTTTACTATGGTTTATGGTTCACTCCACTGTGGTTCACTTTACTATGGTTTATGGTTCACTCAACTGTGGTTCATGGTTCACTTCACTGTGGTTCACTTCACTGTGGTTCATGGTTCACTCCACTGTGGTTCATGGTTCACTTAACTGTGGTTCATGGTTCACTCCACTGTGGTTCACTTCACTGTGGTTCATGGTTCACTCCACTGTGGTTCACTTCACTGTGGTTCATGGTTCACTCCACTGTGGTTCATGGTTCACTCCACTATGGTTCACTTCACTGTGGGTCATGGTTCACTCCACTGTGGTTCATGGTTCACTCTACTGTGGTTCACTTCACTGTGGGTCATGGTTCACTCCACTGTGGTTTATGGTTCACTTCACTGTGGTTCACTCCACTGTGGTTCACTTCACTGTGAGTGACATCATTGTTGATGTCAGTGTCTGGAATCCTGTTTGAGTCCCTTCCCTAACAGACTCCTACTTAAGCTTACTTTGGAGTATCTGCTCTGCAAATATCCTTACTTCAGAGTATCTGATCTGTAAATATCTTTACTTCGGAGTGTCCGCTCTGTAAATATCCTTACATCAGTGTCTGCTCTGTAAATATGCCTATTTCAGAGTGTCTGCTCTGTAAATATCCTTACTTTGGAGTGTCTGCTCTGTGAATATCCTTACTTTGGAGTGTCTGCTCTGTAAATATCCTTATGTCGGGGTGTCTGCTCTGTAAATATCCTTACCAGACTGCACCTCCTTGACTGTCAAGCTCCTGCAGATTTCAGGACATTCTGGCTTGCACCAAAGCCAGACAAAAGGAACATGTTTTATGGAACAATGCAACAGTTGATGAACACTTGCATGTATCACTACCTGGCAATGAGTCGAAGGATGGATACCCATGTTATGTACTATAGGTAACAATGACAAGACCCTACCAGGATTACTTGATTCTAATAAATATTTTATTGAGAAGATATATCCATTGTTTTAGTAAGTAACACTGTTTTCTAACTTCTAACAGTAGTAGTTTTGATGGCAGCTCTGAATAAAAAGTTAGTTTTATTTCCTTTATAGGATGTTGCAATCAACCCCATCATGTACTGGATATTTTTGTGTGATTTAATAGGCAAATTTATGTTCAGTAGTTTCAGAAAATCAAAATAATGTTTTCCCGTAGTGAATTTGAATAACGAAGACACAAACAACAGATTGCACAATTTATTGCCTGGCGTATTTCACTGCATCTCGTTGGGTATATGCTGCAGAATTCACATAACATAAAGTAAAATAACTAGATAAATCCTTCAAGCTGAAATATACACATGTTCACAGCCATGGGTAGGTTTTCTTTCCCAACAATTCTGCGAGGCCAGCAGCTTTATGACCAACGCTATGTGATTTTGAACTGCCAGGAGAGTTTTAACATACACAAATTGCACATCAGACGTCCTGTTTGTGCTTGTTTGCTCAGAAAAAGAAAGATGTTCCAGCCCCGTTCAACTGTCAAATTTTTGATTGGATATAATTGAATACACCTTTGTTTTATTGA
>JACEFZ010027757.1:285000-396029 GCA_014155875.1 Cepaea nemoralis
CTTACTTCACAAACATGGTTGTGGATGTATACTCCACTGGGAATCTTACTTCACAAACATGGTTGTGGATGTATACTCCATTGGGAATCTTACTTCACAAACATGGTTGTGGATGTATACTCCACTGGGAATCTTACTTCACAAACATGGTTGTGGATGTATACTCCACTGGGAATCTTACTTCACAAACATGGTTGCGGATGCATACTCCATTGGGAATCTTAGACTTCACAAACATGGTTGTGGATGTATACTCCACTGGGAATCTTACTTTATAAAACAAACATGGTTGTGGATGTATACTCCACTGGGAATCTTGGACGAAGAAGAAAACAACTATGTGAGTGCTTGTGTGGGTGTATGGATGTACATACATAAAACAAAGCACGCATGCACGCACGCATGCACACACACACACATATATACAAGCACACACACACCCACCCACAAATACACACATACAAGCATGCTCACACACACACATGCAGCAACCCTTACACACAATAAAATATACATACACAATCATACATACATGTGTACGTACACATACATACATGTGTACACACATACATATGTATGTTTTGTTGTGTGTAGAGGTTAGTGCATATGTGTGTTTGCACATTTGTGTGTGTTTGTGGGTGTATGTTATGTGTGTTTTTGTGGGTGTGTGTATGTGTGTGTTTGTAGGTGTGTGTATGTGCATGTTTTTGGGTGTGTGTATGTGTGCATTTGTGTGTGTTTTTATGGGTATGTGATTGTATGTGTTTGTGGATGTGTGTTCTTGGGTGTGTGTATGTGAGTTTGTTGGTGTGTGTATGTGTGTGTTTGTGGGTGTGTCTGTGTTTGTGGGTGTGTGTACATGTGTGTATCTGTGGGTGTATGTATGTGTGTTTGTGGGCGTGTGTTTGTGGGTGTGTGTTTGTGGATGTGGGTGTGTGTTTGTGGATGTATGTATGTGGGTGTGTGTATGTGAGTTTTTTGGTGTGTGTATGTGTGTGTTTGTGGGTGTGTCTTTGTGGGTGTGTGTTTGTGGGTGTGTGTTTGTGGGTGTGTGTATTTGTGTGTGTCTGTGGGTGTGTGTATGTGTGTTTGTGGGTGTGTGTTCATATGTGGATGTGTGTATTATGTGTGTTATGCTTGTATTTGTGTGTGTTTTTGTGGGTGTAAGTGTATATTATCTGTGTACATGCATTTATGTGTGTGTTTGTGGGTCTGTGTTTGTGGGTGTATGTGTGTGTGTTTGTGTGTGTATGTGTATGTTTGTGGGTGTGCATGTGTATGTCTTTTGGTGTGTGTGTGTATGTGTGTGCATGCTTGTATATGTGTGTTTGTTGGTGTTTGTATGTGTGATTGTGGGTGTGTATGTGTGATTGTGGGTGTGTATGTGCGTATTTGTGGGTGTGTGTATGTGTGTGTTTGTGAATGTGTGTGTTTGTGGGTGTGTGTATGTGTGTGTTTGTGAATGTGTGTATGTGTGTGTTTTTGGGTGTGTGTATGTGTGTATTTGTGGGTATGTGTGTGTTTGTGGGTATGTGTGTATTTGTGGGTATGTGTGTATTTGTCGGTATGTGTGTATTTGTGGGTATGTGTGTATTTGTGGGTATTTGTGTATTTGTGGGTATTTGTGTGTTTGTGGGTGTATGTATGTGTGTATTTGTGGGTATGTGATGTATTTGCATGTTTGTGGGTGTGTGTGAGTGTTTGTGGATGTTTGTATATGTGGATGTGTTTATTATGTGTGAGCATGCTTGTATGTGTGTGTATGTGTGTGTGTATGCTTGTATGTGTGTTTATAGGTGTATGTGTCTGTGGGTGTGTGTATGTGTGTATTGTGTGTGTATGCTTCGATTTATGTATACAAGAGCATATATGGGTGTGATAAAGAGAGAGAGAGAGAGAGAGAGAGAGAGAGCGAGAGAAAGAGAGAGAGAGAGAGAGAGAGAGAATATATGCGTGGATGTTCTTTACGTGGTTTGTGATTGTGTGGATATGTGTGTGTGTGTGTATGTGTGTGTGTGTGAGATAGATAGATAGATAGATAGATAGATAGATAGAGAGAGAGAGAGAGAGAGAGAGAGAGAGAGAGAGAGAGAGAGAGAGAGAGAGAGAGAGAGAGAATGTGTCTTTGTGTATTAGTGAGTTGGTGTGTTTGCGTTCATGGTGTATGTATGTATGAACAGATGGTGTGTTATGCATGTGTGTTTGTGTGCACGCGCGCGTGTGTGTGTGTGTGTGTGTGTGCGCGCGCGAGTGTTTGTGTATCTGTCTCTTTGACATACTGTCTCATAATATAGTAATTTTCAATGTTAATGTTCACAGCATTCATTTTACAATGTGTTTGATTAAAATAAGAATGCAACATACACACTCAATAATTAATGTGCAAAAGACTGCGTGATTGGAAGGGTCGAATGTAAGACGAGCCTGCGTGTCCCTTTTGAAAATAGAATTCATTCGTTCATTTCTTCGTTCTCTCTCTCTCTCTTTCTCTCTCTCTCTCTCTCCCTCTCTCGCTCTCTCTCTCATTTTGAAAGAGGCTAAAACAAAGACAACTTATCACAAACAGAAAGAAGAGACAGTCATCATTTTTCAACCAAAATATGAAAAGACAAAAGCTAAAACTGGACAGATTTATGGGAAGAAAAATAATGAAAGACAGAAAACAGGACAAACATGATTCAATCTTGTGTCATGGCACGGAAGAGATCAGCACAAGAGCTGACACCTATTGATGAAAGTCGTTACATGTGGAGACACACAATCACCCAGGCCAGTCGGTACGGACCTTGATGAAGAGCATGTGTTGTAACTTCTTTTTCTGTTACACCTCACCGGAACTAATCAATACGTGTATATTTATGAGTACACCGCCAAAGGGATTACCCGTAAGGTTGGCATTTTGCGCAACTGAAACACGCCCTGAAAGTGGATAATTGTTAAAGACATTGCATTGACAAAAAAAAAAAAAAGGACATCAACTGTTATTTTGCTTGTTGTCGTGTGAATTATTGAATTATCTTCAAATGCAGTTTTCATTTTCACCCCAGGGAAAACAAACATGACATGTTAACGGTGAGGACACATTGTCATTACATTATGTTTTTTGTTTGTCTGTTTTTGTTTGTTCAAATATTTGAAAAGTTTCTGAACCATCCCTCCTTCTATATCAGGATCTTTAATGATGCAAGAAGCAGAATTAAATTTTTAGGTGCTGTTCCTTATCCAGCCTAATTAAGGAGAGTGGCAAAAAGATCACGAGACCATAGGCCAATTAGGTTTGTGAATCGACTGGATTACAAAGAATGAGCTTCATCTCACTGTGAAGTTATTCTACTAATCTTCATCTCATTGTGAAGCTATTCATCTTATCTTCATCTCACTGTGAAGCTATTCTACTAATCTTCATCTCATTGTGAAGCTATCTACCAATCTTAATCTCATTGTGAAGCTAATCACCCAATCTTCATCTCATTGTGAAGCTAATCACCCAATCTTCATCTCATTGTGAAGCTATCTACCAATCTTCATCTCATTGTGAAGCTAATCTACCCAATCTTCATCTCATTGTGAAGCTAATCATCCAATCTTCATCTCATTGTGAAGCTATCTACCAATCTTCATCTCATTGTGAAGCTAATCATCCCAATCTTTCATCTCATTGTGAAGCTATCTACCAATCTTCATCTCATTGTGAAGCTAATCACCCAATCTTCATCTCATTGTGAAGCTAGTCTACCAATCTTCATCTCATTGTGAAGCTAATCACCCAATCTTCATCTCATTGTGAAGCTAATCACCCAATCTTCATCTCATTGTGAAGCTAATCACCCAATCTTCATCTCACTGTGAAGCTAATCACCCAATCTTCATCTCATTGTGAAGCTATCTACCAATCTTCATCTCATTGTGAAGCTAATCATCCAATCTTTATCTCATTGTGAAGCTATCTACCAATCTTCATCTCATTGTGAAGCTAATCACCCAATCTTCAGTTCACTGTGAAGCTATCTACGATGTCAAATTTGCCTCCCACACCCCCTTACAGGTCAAGTCTAAGAATGGAGACCGACGCGGTCTCATGGCCATTTCCACTGAAAAACAGCAGAAAACTGAATATCACGAATGTAAGGGACTCACAGAGCATGCTGAGAAAGGGGTATACGTAAACATCACATTAACAATCACACGTTACCAGACATGCAACACTACATTATGTTTAGACAGTACATTAACAATCACAAGTTACCAGACACGCAACACTACATTTTGTTTAGATATTACACAAACAATCACAAGTTACCAGACACGCAACATACATTTTGTTTAGATATTACACAAACAATCACAAGTTACCAGACACGCAACACTACATTATGTTTATACATTACATTAACAATCACAAGTTACCAGACACTGCAACACTACATTATGTTTAGACATTACATTAACAATCACAAGTTACCAGACACGCAACACTACATTATGGTTAGATATTACACAAACAATCTAAAGTTACCAGACACACAACACTACATTATGTTTAGACATTACATTAACAATCACAAGTTACCAGACACACAACACTACATTTTGTTTAGATATTACACAAACAATCACAAGTTACCAGACACACAACACTACATTATGTTTAGACATTACATTAACAATCACAAGTTACCAGATACGCAACACTACATTATGGTTAGATATTACACAAACAATCAAAAGTTACCAGACACGCAACACTACATTATGTTTAGACATTACATTAACAATCACAAGTTACCAGACACGCAACACTACATTTTGTTTAGATATTACACAAACAATCACAAGTTACCAGACACGCAACACTACATTTTGTTTAAATATTACACAAACAATCACAAGTTACCAGACACGCAACACTAAAACATTACATTAACAATCACAAGTTACCAGACACACAATACTACATTATGTTAAAACATTACATTAACTAATCACAAGTTACCGGACACGCAACACTACATTTTGTTTAGATATTATACAAACAATCACAAGTTACCAGACACGCAACACTACATTATGTTTAAATATTACACAAACAATCAAAAGTTACCAGACACGCAACACTACATTATGTTAAAACATTACATTAACAATCACAAGTTACCAGACACACAACACTACATTATGTTTAGACATTACATTAACAATGACAAGTTACCAGACACACAACACTACATTATGTTTAGACATTACATTAACAATCACAAGTTACCAGACACACAACACTACATTATGTTTAGACATTACATTAACAATCACAAGTTACCAGACACACAACACTACATTATGTTTAGACATTACATTAACAATCACAAGTTACCAGACACACAACACTACATTATGTTAAAACATTACATTAACAATCACAAGTTACCAGACACACAACACTACATTATGTTTAGACATTACATTAACAATCACAAGTTACCAGACACACAATACTATATTATGTTTAGACATTAACAATCACAAGTTACCAGACACGCACCACTATAAAATGCGTACACATCACGTGAACAAGTTAACGTAACACGAAACAAAATAGATGTAAGACATCAAATCCACAAACACTGACTAGAAAATCAATCAATTACTTCAGTGCTAGGTACAAACCTCTCAAACCAAATAATACGTCCCACACCGTCTTGAAACTGAGTCGCCATGATGCCAGAACTTGTGGACGCAAAGTGACCACAAGCAGATACAGTCACCCAGCTTAATGTCCAGAACTGCTATTGTCTGACGGCCACCACAGAGACAAGCTCAAGACTAGAACGGCCTATCCCAATTACTACCGAGTGTTTTACTGCAGCGTTGTGAAAACCTTTATGTCGCCAAAGTAATGAGTTAATATGGATTAACAACCAGCTAGGGACTATTCAACACACGACAAGTTGTTTGACAGCGTTGTGCACTATCAGCCGATCTGTTCAATTTGCACAGCGAAATAACAGTGAGATTGATACAAGACTGGAATATCGACTGAAATAACAGTGAGATTGATACAAGACTGGAATATCGGATGGGGGATTAATGTAAACAATACAAAATGAAAACAGTTAGTTTCGTGCGTCTCCTGCGAAAAAGTGAGAGATAAACACAGACTCAGAAAAAACAATACCGGCAAATGGAAATCACATTGTGTAAAATAACAACGACAATAGTAATACTGTAAAAATATGTTACATCACATTCTTATTTTTATCTTATTTTTAACCTATGTTTCCGTTATTGTTGCAGACCGACTAGCGTTGTTTAAAAAAAAAATAAAATGGTATGGGTGCCGGTCGTTCAGAAAGCAACGACAAACTACTGAACGTAAACTTGACAAGAGATTACAAACAGTCGAAAAATTTTGGGGTTGACACCAACGTCCTGTAAAGGATATGCAATTAAAATAATTTATTATTATCAGTTATTTTCCACATTGATTTCCGTTTGCCGGGTTTGCGTTCACCGTATGTACATTTTGTCTGTGTTTATTATCTGCCACTTTGTCGCAGGAGACACACATGCCCATATGTTGGTGCTTTCTGTTACACCCTGCTGCACCATTGACTTTGTGTTGTTACACCCTGCTGCACCATTGACTTTGTGTTGTTACACCCTGCTGCACCAGTGACGTGTTGTAACACCCTGCTGCACCACTGACTTTGTGTTGTTACACCCTGCTGCACCACTTGACTTTGTGTTGTTACACCCTGCTGCACCACTGACTTTGTGTTGTTATACCCTGCTGCACCATTGACTTTGTGTTGTTACACCCTGCTCCAACACTGACTTTGTGTTGTTACACCCTGCTCCAACATTGACTTTGTGTTGTTACACCCTGCTGCACCACTGACTTTGTGTTGTTACACCCTGCTGCACATGACTTTGTGTTGTTACACCCTGCTGCACCACTGACTTTGTGTTGTACACCCTGCTGCACCATTGACTTTGTGTTGTTACACCCTGCTGCAACATTGACTTTGTGTTGTTACACCCTGCTGCACCATTGACTTTGTGTTGTTACATCCTGCTGCGGGAGACACACATGCCCATCTGTTGGTACTTTGTGTTGTTACACCCTGCTGCACCATTGACTTTGTGTTGTTACACACTGCTGCAACACTGACATTGTGTTGTTACACCCTGCTGCAACATTCACATTGTGTTGTTACACCCTGCTGCAACATTGACTTTGTGATGTTACACCCTGCTGCAACATTCACATTGTGTTTTTACACCCTGCCAAAACATTGACTTTGTGTTGTTACACCCTGCTGCAACATTGACTTTGTGTTGTTACACCCTGCTGAAACATTGACTTTGTGTTGTTACACCCTGCTGCAACATTTGACTTTGTGTTGTTACACCCTGCTGAAACATTAACATTGTGTTGTTACACCCTGCTGAAACATTAACATTGTGTTGTTACACCCTGCTGAAACATTCAAAGTGTGTTGTTACACCCTGCTGCAACATTCACATTGTGTTGTTACACCCTGCTGCAACATTCACATTGTGTTGTTACACCCTGCTGCACCATTGACTTTGTGTTGTTACACTCTGCTCCAACATTGATTTTGTGTTGTTACACCCTGCTGCACCATTGACTTTGTGTTGTTACACCCTGCTGCACCATTGACTTTGTGTTGTTACACCCTGCTGCACCATTGACTTTGTGTTGTTACACCCTGCTGCAACACTTGACTTTGTGTTGTTACACCCTGCTGCACCATTGACTTTGTGTTGTTACACCCTGCTGCAACATTGACTTTGTGTTGTTACACCCTACTCCAACATTGACTTTGTGTAGTTACACCCTGCTGCACCATTGACTTTGTGTAGTTACACCCTGCTGCACCATTGACTTTGTGTTGTTACACCCTGCTGCACCATTGACTTTGTGTTGTTACACCCTGCTGCACCATTGACTTTGTGTTGTTACACCCTGCTGCAACATTGACTTTGTGTTGTTACTTCCTGCTGCACCATTGACTTTGTGTTGTTACACCCTGCTGCAACACTGACATTGTGTTGTTACACCCTGCTGCAACATTGACTTTGTGTTGTTATACCCTGCTGAAACATTGACTTTGTGTTGTTACACCCTGCTGCAACATTTGACTTTGTGTTGTTACACCCTGCTGAAACATTAACATTGTGTTGTTACACCCTGCTGAAACATTAACATTGTGTTGTTACACCCTGCTGAAACATTCAAATAGTGTTGTTACACCCTGCTGCAACATTCACATTGTGTTGTTACACCCTGCTGCAACATTCACATTGTGTTGGTACACCCTGCTGCACCATTGACATTGTGTTGTTACACTCTGCTCCAACATTGATTTTGTGTTGTTACACCCAGCTGCACCATTGACTTTGTGTTGTTACACCTCTCTCACCCATTGACTTTTGTGTTGTTACACCCTGCTGCAACCATTGACTTTGTGTTGTTACACCCTGCTGCACACATTGACTTTGTGTTGTTACACCCTGCTGCAACATGACTTTGTTGTAGGTACACCCTAGCTGCCAACATTGACTTTGTGTTAGTTACACCCTACTCCAACATTGACTTTGTGTAGTTACCACCCTACTGCACCAGTGACTTTGTGTAGTTACACCCTGCTGCACCATTGAACTTTGTGTTGTTACACCCTGCTGCACCATTGACTTTGTGTTGTTACACCCTGCTGCACCATTGACTTTGTGTTGTTACACCCTGCTGCAACATTGACTTTGTGTTGTTACACCCTGCTGCACCATTGACTTTGTGTTGTTACACCCTGCTGAACCATTGACTTTGTGTTGTTACACCCTGCTGCACCATTGACTTTGTGTTGTTACACCCTGCTGCAACACTGACTTTGTGTAGTTACACCCTACTCCAACATTGACTTTGTGTTGTTACACCCTACTCCAACATTGACTTTGTGTAGTTACACCCTGCTGCAACACTGACTTTGTGTTGTTACACCCTGCTGCAACACTGACTTTGTATTGTTACACCCTGCTGCAACACTGACTTTGTGTAGTTACACCCTACTCCAACATTGACTTTGTATAGTTACACCCTACTCCAACATTGACTTTGTGTTGTTACACCCTACTCCAACATTGACTTTGTGTTGTTACACCCTACTCCAACATTTACTTTGTGTAGTTACACCCTGCTGCAACATTGACTTTGTGTTGTTACACCCTGCTGCAACATTGACTTTGTGTTGTTACACCCTGCTGCAATATTTACTTTGTGTTGTTACACCCTACTCCAACATTGACTTTGTATTGTTACACCCTGCTGCAGCACTGATTTTGTGTTGTTACACCCTGCTGCAACATTGACTTTGTGTTGTTACACTCCGCTGCAATATTTACTTTGTGTTGTTACACCCTGCTGCAATATTTACTTTGTGTTGTTACACGGTGCTGCAACATTTACTTTGTGTTGTTACACCCTGCTGAAACATTCACATTCACTGACTTTGTGTTGTAACACCCTGCTGCACCACTGACTTTGTGTTGTTACACCCTGCTGTAACATTCACATTGTGTTGTTACACCCTGCTGCAACATTGACTTTGTGTTGTTACACCCTGCTGCAATATTGACTTTGTATTGTTACTTTCATTTAACTCTCTCCAACTGACTCCTGGGAACACATACAGATTATTTCTAATGGATGTATGTTCCCTCTATACCTCCATTCCTCACGCTGATGGCCTCAGGGCGCTACAGTTCTTTCTGGATCAACGCACAGATCAAGCCATCCCTACACGCACACTTGTGAGACTCGCTGAATTGGTCCTCACCAATAATTCCTTTGAGTTCAATGGCCACTACTTTGAACAAATCAGCGGTGTCGCCATGGGCACGAAAATAGGACCCAGCTACGCATGTTTATTTATGGGACATTTGGAACACCAGATTGAACTCAGCTATGATGGTCTTCTCCCTTTTTTTACCGACGCTATATTGATGACGGCATCAGTCTCACTGACATGACAGAGACGGAATTGAACCGTTTTATCAATTATGTCAAGAACTTCCATCCGTCGATCAAATTCACCACAGAAATTTCCACCACCTCTGTCAAATTCCTTGACACCACAATTAAAATGCATCCTACAGGCCTTGCGACCTCCGTGTACTACAAACCTACGGATGCTAACGGTTTCCTCCTATACAGCTCATCCCACCCCAAAAGCTGCAAAGATTCTATCCCATATTCCCAGCTACTCCGCTATCGCCGTATCGTACGAGAAAAAGAGTGTTGAAGTGCTACATAGAACCTGTACTTTTGTATGGATGTGAAGTGTGGGCAATAAGCACTCAAGCTGAGAAACATCTGATGGCTGTGGAAATGTGTTTTCTGAGGAAAATGCAAAGAATACCATGGACAGACAGAAAAACCAATGAACAAGTCCTTCAAGAATCAAATGAAGATCGTAAACTGATTAGAGTCATTAGACATAGACAGCCAAAATATTTTTGGCATGTTATGAGAAGAAATGAATTGGTGAACTTGCTGACAACTGGCAAGATCGAAGGGAAGAGACCAAGGGGAAGACCGAGACGTAAATACTTGGATGGCTTGGCCACCTGGCATTGTTATGACAGAAACACGGAGGTGATCCACGACTCTGGTGATCGAGTGAGATGGCAAAACATGACCGCCCAAGCTTATCGGCATGGCACATGATAGATGGATGAAATAACACAAAGCAATGCAGCTTTATAGAACAGAATTACGAAAAATACAGGACGTGCCGCGATTACCAAGCAACAGTATATAACTACATACACAAAACACAACATTTAGTTACGGAGAAGACCCTCAAGTGACAGCATCAAGACATAAGAATGGGAATGAGAAGAATGAAAAGATTTAAAAAAAAAAATGAGATCATCTTCTCATTCTTCTCACCCCGTTCTTATGTCTTGATGTAGTCACTGGAGGGTCTTCTCCGTGATATGTTGTGTTTTGTGTATGTATTTGTTTGTTGATAATGGCTAGTCCCCAAACGGTCCTGTATGTTTCGTAATTCTGTTCTGTAAAGCTGCATTACTTTGTGTTGTTTTATATTGTTTGCTGAGAAGAACGCCACGAGACGGGACGAGAACCTGACAAGCCCTAGAGGCGCACGAATCTCACCAAACATGACCAGCAGCAACACAGAGGAAATCAGCACCAAGCCGGAAACGAACAGGAATTAGCAGGCGAAGCACGCAGCTCTATTTCCGCGAGCTGACGAAGACAAGAAACACCATAAGGGCTGCAATTATATCACACAGACAGACTGACAGTTCAAAGGGGTCTGAACACTGAGAGAAAGAAAGAGAGAAGAGAGAGAGAGAGAGAGAGAGAGAGAGAGAGAGAGAGAGAGAGAGAGAGAGAGAGAGAGAGAGAGGGCGGGGGGGGGGGGGGGGAGCAATCTCTTAAAGCTACGCCTCTTCTGTTGAAGATACATACAAATCGCAGGTCCGCATGGCCGAATGGATAAGAACGCGTGTTCTTAAACATCTGGTGTGCTGATGCCGAGGTTAGCGGTTCAACCCCTACACCAGACAGTTGGACTAAAATATTAACCCGTCGTCCTTGACTTGGGGACGTAACTTACAAGTACCTCTGAAGTCGGAGTGGGTCCGCCTGATGGCGAGGGACACTGTTAATAGGGAAAGCTAATCCACAAGCAAAATTCAGTCCATCACTACTATAAATAGTGTGTATGGACTACGCTTGAGTTCAAAGTGAGCGAGCGCAAAAAACAAACAAACAAACACTTTGACTTCACGAGAGTCAGTAGTTGGAATACCCTCGGTGGACAGGGAGAGAGAGTTTAAGACTCTTTCTCCATAAAGTACACATTCTTCGGGCAGACATGAGAAGGGAAAAGCTGGAATATGTCGTCACAATGGGAAGGTTTAAAGGGAAAAGAGGCAGGGAAAGGCCAAGAGAGAAGAGGCTACCAGTTTGACTTCATCACAGGAGGTACATAGTATGAGACACGATTGGCGGTATACGAGGTAGAAGATTGTGGACATACATGATCACCAACGCCACACGACATGGGCTAGTATGAAGAAGACAAATAATACATTAATTAACATATTTAAGGATGCTTCTACATATTAAGACGTTTGCTGCAGGGGACGGAGCATCTATCAAATTACCCGGAGTGATATGATGACTGTTACATAAAAAGGAGAATCTACTCATTTCCTATCCCCATTTTTGCGTTTCGTCCTGCTCTTAAGTTGTAGATCTATATTCACAATGCGATTAAAATAAACGTTTTACTGTTCGGATAATAGACTACATACATCACACGCGTTAATACAAAATATAGAAACTAAACGAAATCAACGTTAGCACCACAATGGAAACAGACTAGTTGCAATAATAGATGCTCAAACTCCATAAACAATAAACAAATATAATATGTTATACGCATACGAACACGCCGTTTAGACAAGCGCAATAACACAATATGTCCGCTTGTGAGTAGCAGCGTCTTAAGAAATGCACGAACAGTGAGTACCCAAACAGTCACAACGTGACACATACATGAACGCAATCAATACACATAAGCAACACATGTGTAACATTGTCACATTCCTTAAGGTGTCAGCGTGCGTAACCCAAAAGCTGAGTAATGCGGGAAGTGGATCGCTAGTATTGATTATCGCAAGGTAGGTGGGGCACAAAGTGGGTCGTGAGTATTGATGATTGCAAGCTAGGTGGAGCACACACGTCTGCTAACGATCATCGATAGTAGGTAGCATCATACATCTTATTTATTTTTTTCTCCATTTATTTATTCTCTTTCTTTCCTACTAATTTTCTTCTTCTTGTTCACCCTCTTCCGTCATCTACTTCATTCTCCGCCTCCTTTCTTCTTTCATAATTTTCCTCTTCCTCCACTCCGTCCGCTTTCTCCCCTTTTTCTGGTAATTGTTCTTCTGCCTTTCATCATCATGGGGAGCACGGGCCTCAACCAACCCGCGCCCAACTGTGTGTTGGCTTGTTCGCGATTGGCTGCATGTTGCAGCTACATTTTTCAACAATGATGTAGCCGGCCTCACAGCGTTTCTCCTTAGTCGGCTCATACGGCATGCATGGTAAGTCACTGTGAATATTCTTGTCTGATGGATCTCGGCAACACGCTGGCGTTTCGAGATATTAATTGGTCATTAATCACCTGTTGTACTCGTAAGTTTGCCCACTGGTCGAAAAGGAGGCGGAAGAAGAAGCAGCAGCAGAAGAAATCTATAAATGCGAGGAGGAGGAGGAAAGGAATGGGGGAGGGGGGAGGAAGAGGAAGACCAGCAGCAGCAAGGGAAGAAGAAAAGGAAGAAGAGGATATGGTTTAAAGGCCTCTTCACAAGAATTATCACAATTGAAATTTCAGTGAAAATGGCATTATCTTCATATAACAGAAACATATACACACACACACACACACACGAGCGCGCGCAAGCACGCACACGCACACAGAAACACACAGACACATACACACAGCAAGAGAAAGTGTGAGAGCGAGAGCAAGCAAGACAGAGAGTGAGAGTGAGAGAGAGAGAGAGAGTGAGAGAGAGGAAGATAGAGCAAGAGAGAGTGAGAGATAGCAAGAGAGAGAAGAGAGTGAAAGAGAGAAAGGAAGCAAACTGAGAGAGAGAGAGAGAGAGAGAGAGAGAGAGAGAGAGAGAGAGGAGAGAGAGAGAGAGAGAGGAAGAGAGAGGGAAAGAGAGCAGGAAAGACTGCACATTTACACATCCTGTAATGTTCTTTCCACTTGACCACTTCCGGTGACCTATACCCCTTGTCTATCGCAGCTGAAGCCACGCCCACATTGTGATGTTAATGTAGAAACTATTCTTCTTTAGTGAGATGGCAAAACATGACCGCCCAGGCTTATCTGCATGGCACATAATGGATGGATGGATTCTTCTTTACGGATGCTTGCTAAATTTTACTTGTGATACTGTTTCTTTCTCCATCAAGAATGATGATGACCATTCATTTCATCCTGTGGTGTTGAAGGTATGGAGCCGTGGGTTCTAAGATGGCTGATAAGGCCTATTTTGGCTCGAAATGTTCTTAACCTTGTGATACTAGAAGTATTAGCACAGTAGTTCTCAACCTTTTTTGGCCCATTCTCCCCTTCACCATATTTTCAGAGCCCCATTCCCTCCCCCCTTCCTATCAAAAATTTGGCCCGTTCCCCCCTTCACCGTATTTTCAGAACGTCATTCCCCCCCCCCCCTTTTCCATATTTCCTATCTAAAAATCCCCTCACCCCTACACAGTATAGTAAAAGTGGAAGGCAAATGTAATAGCATATACTAAAACAAGTCTAGACATCCACATAAAACATGATTTGTGGGTCTACTTACTTTATAAAATGAATTTTAGAAGGACGAGACATACATAACTGTAAAGTATGAAGGGAAAAACTGTCAAGTAATCCGTTCTTGTATTAACACGATCTTGATATGGTCTTCATTCCCCCCCCCCCCCTGGAAACCCTGAAATTCCCCCCTGGGGGGGGGGGGGAATTCCCCACCGGTTGAGAACCACTGTATTAGCACATGCATGGTCTACGCTGGAGTTCAAAGTGCGCGATCGCACACACAACAAATGAAAATGAAGATATTGATGATATTAATGATGACAGCAATGATGCTGGGGATAACGGGATACATTTGTGACTAAACACCGCACAACAAGAACTCCACTCTACTTACTTGTAGTAGCAGACTCCAGCCAACATCAGGCCCACAAAGCCAGTAGACACCGCTGCGGCAACAATAACTGCGAAACAAGACACATTCGTTACTGAGCCGTGGCTGTAATAATATCAATATCTTTTGCAAAATGAAGATACATTCGTTAGTGAGTTCTAGGTCTAATATCAATAACTGGGGAAAAGAAGACACGTACTTTACAGCGTCAAAGGTCTAAAAACAACAACTTTGAAAAAAACAACAACAACAAAACAACACTAATTCTCTACAGTCACAGATACAAATATCAATAACTGTGGGGGAAAAGGAGACACGAATTCTCTACAGAGTCACAGATCTAATATCAATAACTTGGAGAAAAGGAAGACAGGAATTCTCTACAGTCACAGATCTAATATCAATAACTTGGAGAAAAGGAAGACAGGAATTCTCTACAGAGTCACAGATCTAATATCAATAACTTGGAGAAAAGGAAGACAGGAATTCTCTACAGAGTCACAGATCTAATATCAATAACTTGGAGAAAAGGAAGACAGGAATTCTCTACAGTCACAGATCTAATATCAATAACTTGAAGAAAAGGAGACACGAATTCTCTACAGAGTCACAGATCTAATATCAATAACTTGGAGAAAAGGAAGACAGGAATTCTCTACAGAGTCACAGATCTAATATCAATAACTTGGAGAAAAGGAAGACAGGAATTCTCTACAGTCACAGATCTAATATCAATAACTTGAAGAAAAGGAGACACGAATTCTCTACAGAGTCACAGATCTAATATCAATAACTTGGAGAAAAGGAAGACAGGAATTCTCTACAGAGTCACAGATCTAATATCAATAACTTGGAGAAAAGGAAGACAGGAATTCTCTACAGTCACAGATCTAATATCAATAACTTGAAGAAAAGGAGACACGAATTCTCTACAGAGTCACAGATCTAATATCAATAACTTGGAGAAAAGGAAGACACGAATTCTCTACAGAGTCACAGATCTAATATCAATAACTTGGAGAAAAGGAAGACAGGAATTCTCTACAATCACAGATCTAATATCAATAACTTGGAGAAAAGGAAGACAGGAATATCAATAACTTGGAGAAAAGAAAGACACGAATATCAATAACTTGGAGAAAAGGAAGACACGAATTCTCTACAGAGTCACAGGTCTATTATCAATAACTTGGAGAAAAGGAGACACGATTATCGATAACTTGGAGAAAAGGAAGACACGAATTCTCTACAGAGTCACAGATCTAATATCAATACTGGCAGAATTGATAAGAACGCGCGTTATTAAACATCCGGTGTGCTGAATCCGACGAAAGAGGTTCAACCCCTACACCGGACAGTTGGACTACAATGTTGACTAGAGGACGTAGATTATAAGAAACTCTCAAGTAGGAGTGGGTTCGTATGATGGCAAGGGACACTGGTAATAGGGAAAGCTACGCCACACGCAAAATTAAGTCCAGTGCTACTAGAAGTAGTGTGTATGGACTACGCTTGAGTTCAAAAGCGAGCGAGCTCCCCCCCAAAATATCAAAAACTTTCGGGAAAAGAAGACAAGTTCTTAACTGAGCCATAACTCCAATATCAATAACTTTGGGGAAAAGAAAAAAAAACGAAAAATTCGTCACCGAGTAAGGTTGAATAAATCAATAACTTTGAGATATAAAAAAAAAAAAACACATCGTGACAGAGTCGTTCTGTAATATCAATAACTTTGGGGAAAATAAGACAAAATTCGTCACTGAGCCACGAAACATCAATAACATTGGTAACAAAGACATAAACTCATTATTGAGCCAAAGCTGAACTATTAGCACCAATAGTCTCATTAAAACGTCCATTACAACCAGCCGTTGGTGGCGCCAAATTTCATTAATTTTGGTACCGTTGTAGCTATTTCTGGCGTCAGAATATCGTCTCTCTTGGACCAGGCGGAGAGAGCAGCTGAACAGGCTGAGTGCCGTTTCTGGAAAACGGGGTATGAAGGGAGTGAGTAAAGAACTGGACATACATATAAAAGGTCATTATATATTCTGTACAGGACGTCGCAGTCAACCCCAGCATATATTGGCTGTTTGTGATTTCTTGGTAATTTTACGTTCAGTAGTTTTCCATTGGTTTCTGAAAGACCGGAACTCATACCTTTGTATAAAAACCAGCACAAGGCGATCTGATTCGAAATCGCTAGCTGCTTTGTTTCGAACGCTGTGCGGGATTAGGTTCGTAATCCCGTCGCCAGGGACTTAATGCGCTTGTGTTTGGACTTCCGGCACGCTGATGGCGCTTTACGGGAATCGTTCTCTACACTGGTCTTTCAGTTGGACTTCAACCTTGGCTTTCAGTTTAAAAACAATGGCAAATTCATTCATTCATTCATTCGTTCATTCATTCATTCAGTAGCATGTTCTCTGCAGAACCTCGCTCCCATACCTACCGACCGGAAAACATCTCGGTCATAAGCAAGATGTCCCGCCTCCGATACAACTATCTGGAGATCATCCGCCGCATCCTGCACTCATCTTCTCTTTGGCCTTCCTCTTCCTCTCTTCCCAGGCATATACCTCTTCTTCCGGGCATATACCTCTCCATTACTGTTCTCTCCAAACTTCCATTTTCTTTGTTTTATCGTATTTAGTATCCTACCTTCTTCAATATGCAGATCTTGTATGGGTGCATTTGTTCTTTTCTGTATCCACGATATTCTTAGAACGCGTCTATTACATTTATATTCAAAGGCATGTCAGCTTGTTCAGTAAGTGTCCAGGTCTCAAAGGCGCATATGTTGCAATGGGAAAGATGCATGCTCTTAAATACCTAATATTTGATAGGTCTATCTGTCCCACGCCACAATTTATTCAGTTGTTTTAGTTTTTGAAGAGCAGTATATATTCGTCTTTTAATTTTTTTCACTGTATCACCATTGTTGGTAATTAATGACCCATTGGCAATCTACAGAACGTAAACTTGTCTAAAAAATCAACCTGGAGTTAGGGAGTTAATGGCAGCATGCTTCTAAGGACTTGCAACATTCACCAGGCATAGGCGAAAAGACAGATGGTCTTTGAATGAATATTGTTACTAGAATAATCAACATGCCAACTCTTCTGTGGAATTCGAAGAGGCATTGATGGAGCGTTTACGAGAATTCCCGACTGCAGCAATGTCGATTCTTAAAAGAAAAGATCTTCAGAAAAAAGGTCCACATTCTTTGGGTATGTCATGAGAAAGGGAACAGCTGGAGTACGTTGTGACAACGGGAAAGTTAGAGGCGATGAGAGGAAGGGGAAAACCGAGAGTACAATGTAAACAGAATGCCAGTCTCAATAATCAGACACGCATAGTGGTCATGAGGGTGATTTCCAATAGACTTAACCTGAAATCTGAAACTGTCAAGATGCTATTATTATTATTATTATTATTATTATTATTATATGTTCACTAGCTTTGAACTCAAGCGTAGTCCATACACGTGCCATGTCCATACACACTCGCCATCAGGCGAACCCACTCCAACTTCTGATGTACTTGTAATTTACGTCCCCAAGTCAAGGACAAGAAGTCAAATTTTAGTCAACAAACCGATGATAGGGTTGAACCCCTGACCTCGGCATCAGCACACCGGATGTTAAAGAAAGGGCGCTCGTAACCATTTGGCCATGCTGATCCCCGCTGCTGATATTATTTCTTATGGCACATTTGTCCTCGTAACATTCCTGACAAGTTATCCTTTGATTTATTTGGTTGTTTCGGGAATTTAGAATTTGAAGACTGAGCTTAACCCGCCACTGGCAACGATGATCATATTCAGGTACGAACTCTGGGCCTTGTCCACGTCGGATTGGAAGCACTAGACTCGAGTTTCACTCTCGTTTAAACTCGTCAGTACGGGATATACATGAATGGACACGGGATCGAACTCCGGATCACTGGTGTGTAAGGCGGGTGTGTAACCAATCGACCACGCGGCTCATGCTAGACGCGACCAAATTATCACACTAGAATATTATAGCGTCACCCACTGTAGGCTACAGCTCAAATATACTTTACCTACACAACTTAGGGACAAAAGCGTCAATCTATTTCGCTATTATTCTAGTCAATATCGCGGGTGTCATTTTCCCCAATCACATAGGATACGTGGCAAAGAGGTTACGGACGCAGTTCGTAATCCCGCACACCCGTGTTCGAAACACAGATGCGGGCGATTTGGCAGGGAACCGCCTTGCGTTGGTTTTTTTACGAAACGGTATGGGTGCCGGTCGTTCAGAAAGCAAACTATTGAACGTAAACTTACCAAGATATCACAACAGCGAAAATGCCGGTGTTGACTGCGACGTTCTGTAAAGTATAGGCACCAAACGTTTATATAGGAAATCAATTGGGGAACCCGTTGAGGCTACTCTAATCTCTACTTCCTTCTTTTCCTTCTCTGAGCGCCAAACAATACTATGTGTGTTTATTATGGACTAACTTTTATATAGGATACTGACGAATCCTAAGCACAGTCAAATATACAGTTATACAAACATTGAAAGCAATGCCTCCAACCTCTGAAGTCGGAGTTGGTTCGCCTCATGGGGAGGGACACTGGTTATAGGGGAAGCTAAACAACACGCAAAATTAAGTCCAGTGCACTAGTAGTATTAGCTCTAGTAGTATGGACTGGACTACGCTTTGAGTTCAAAGCGGACGAACGTCAAGAAAGGGAAAAAAAAATACCTCCATATCCTATGGAGTAAATATGTTCCCAAAGAAGGCATTTTGATATTGTGAAGTTTAACCCGGAAATGTTAGTCCCCGAATGATCGCATGTCAAATCCTTGCCTGTCCTTCTGAAGTGTCTCCACCTTGCCGTGGTAGAGGGGGCTTGCGTGTTCCAATGACCCGAAGAGCTATGCCGACGGTAGCACAGCTACTGGTAGGGTCTCTCATGTCGGACAGGTCAAGGGATAGGAACTAAACCAAGAGAGTCACAGGCCTGCTGCCTTGCAGATAGACTAGGGACAGTCAAAGGCTAGGCATAAGCAAATTAATTGCACTCAAAAGTCCGAGTCATGCGCACGATGCCACTACATGCTTGGTCAAAACACTTGTACTACGGCTCTCAGATGAGGAATATTGGTGAACGTCTCTAAGTCAATTACCCCCACCCCCCCAGATGAGAAGGCCTGGCCTTTACTCGCTTTCTGCTGCATGGAGGTAAGATGCTGAGTCGGCAGCACATGCAGCCTACCTCGTGAGCGTTACTAAAAGTGAAAATAGCGTTCCAGTCGCACGCAATGGTTAAGATGCAAGTCTGTATTTAAACTTATTGAGTGAGCATGGTCAAAGCTGGAGAAAAAACGCTTAGCTAGCGAATCCATTACGTGGAAGTCCTAAGCGAAAGCTTGCTGAGTGGATATCGTCTCATTAACACGAAATGGAATGCTTGGCTAGCGAATCCATTACGTGGAAGTCCGAACCGAAAGAGTGGATGTTGTCTGCAGGCTAGCCGTTTCTGGCTTGCGTGGGGAGCGGCCAGTTGTTGTTGTTGTTGTTTCTTCCACTTATGCCGTTAGGCGACGTGGGGAGAGTTAATTGGAGTTCCAGTGCCGTGACTAGCACCTTTCCTCCAATTTTCTCCATAAATCTTGAGCAGAATTTTTAGGACCAGTGGCGTACGAAATATCCAATACATGGAAGTGAGGAATTAAAGCAGCCATGAGCAGGACATGGCAATTCCTTGGGTGAACCCAGTCCCAGAGCACCATGTGCCGGCTCTGAAATTATGGAAGCCTCCTTGGATGGCGGGGAATGCCCTTGCCTTCCCTTGAGGGTTGACCGTGATGACTTTGGCCGTTCTAAATTGACCAGCTGAGTTGCGGACGACAACACAACAGTAAAATCTCTCTGGAGCACACCCCCCCCCCCCCCCCCCCCCCCCCCCCCCCCCCCCCCAGGAAGGCTAACCTGAACAAAACGCCCACAGAAGTCGGATGTGTTGGCCTAAGGGTTTTGGCCCAAGGGTGCATAGCGAGACACACCGCAATTACGTCTGAAAAAAACACACACATTACCAGTTCATGCCCCATCAACCTATCCGTGTAATCCACAGTGAATAGTTGAAGCATAACCCCATTTCAACCTCTACCGTAACAGTTCTGTACGTCACCACCGATTAAAGACACGCAATACACACAGATCGTGACAGAAACAATTTTTCTCAGGACAGGCTGCCTGTAGACCACAAAGAATTACTTCAAAGAAAACATTTAGCTGATTGAAAAAGCGTCTCCATCACCAAAACAACTAGAACTCCATCGATTTTACGAAAGCTTTTGATTGCGTTTGACACGAAGGCTTATTGCAAACGATGGGAAAAATATTTTTCAAAAGAAACATTATTAACATCATTAAAGCACTAACAGAGAGACGTCAATAGCGCGGTCTCTTGAATAATAACATTGGCTAAACTTTCAAAACCACCAGCAGGTGTTCAACATTCACTGTATCCTCACTATTTTTGTACGCGCATCAATGAGACTGCAGCACAGCACAGCCTAACGGACAAGAGCGTTCGTTCTTGTGTACTGATACCGAGGTAGCGGAGTGAACCCTCACACCAGTCAGTTAGACTACAATGAAGACTTCTCGTCCTTGACTTGGGGACGTATATTACAACTACCTCAGAAGTCGGAGTGGGTTCGCCAGATGGCGAGGGACACTGGTAATAGGGAAAGCTAATCCACACGCAACAATCAGTCTAGTACACTAGAAGTAGTAGCAAGTGTATGACTACGCTTGAGTTCACAACAAACGAAAGAAAAAAACGTGACGCGGGAGTTGAGTGGCCAGTGCACTAGCATTCCAAGACAGTGGTCAGGGTTTAATCCCAGCCAGGGGAAGGATTATATATGGTTTCAACCAGTGTGGCTCAGGGCTCGATCCAGCCCCATACAATGAGCATACCAGTAACAGTAAAGGTGATCCCATGACAATACTGCCCTTGGGGTGTTAGGGCTTCGCAAATTCTGGGCCATGCAGTTAGAAATTAGTTGCATATTCCTTATAGGACGTAGCAATAAACCCCAGCAATTGTTGGCTGTTATGATTTCTTGGCAAGTTTACGTTCAGTAATTTGCCATTGATGTTTGAACGGCCGGCACTCATACCACTGTATGGAAACCAGCACAAATTGGTCTGCCCCCTAAATACCCCGCAACTGTGTTTCCAACGCGGTTGTGGGATTGCAAATTTCATTCGTAATCCCGTTGCCGCATAGCTGGTATGACATCTGAGGTGGATAAAATTATTACCCGATAATATTCAGAATGGTGGGAATTGCTTAGAAAGAAAAGGCGCGAGAAAAGGAACTGGATACCACATCTTATTACTCCATGGCCTCATCTCTTATTACTCCATGGCCTCATCTCTTATTACTCCATGGCCTAGCTGATGTGGAGGAATAACACTTCAAATCCTCAAACGGCAGTATGACATTGGAGTTGTTCACACAGAACATACGTCTCATGTTGAAAATCCTCTATGAATATAAAACATCTACATCGATTGGGAGTCGACCTCTGTGAAACCTACCCTTGCTGATAATGTTGATTTTATAGCGGGTACAGAATAAGATATCAGTTCCTCGCGACACGGTGAACGTTCGGGTACATAATTAGAAATCAGGTCCTCACGACATGGTTAAAGCTCGGGTACAGAATTAGAAATCAGATCCTCACGACAGGGTGAAAGCTCGGGTACAGAATTAGAAATCAGGTCCTCGTGGTTAAAGCTCGGGTACAGAATTAGAAATCAGGTCCTCACGACATGGTGAAAGTTCGGGTACAGAATTAGAAATCAGGTCCTCACGATAGGGTGAAAGTTCGGGTACAGAATTAGAAATCAGGTCCTCACGAGGTGAAAATTCGGGTCAACCAATCATGTGCCATGCCGGAAAGCGTGGGCGGTCATGTTTTGCCATTTCACTCGATCACCAGAGTCGTGGATCAGCTCAGTGATCCTGTACCGTCCATGCCATGTGGCAAGCCATCCAGATATTTACTTCTCGATCTTCCTCTTGGTCTGTTCCCCTCAATCTTGCCAGTTGTCACTAAGTTCTCCAATCCATTTCTTCTCATAACATGTCCCGAATGCTGTGATGTCGGTTCCTAAATCAATCAATCAATCAATCAATCATAACATGTCCAAAAAATGTTGACTGTCTACGTCTAATTTCTCTAATCAATTAACGATTTTCATTTGTCTCCTGTAGTACTTAGTCACTGGTTTTTCTATCTGTCCATGGTATTTGGTATTCTTTGCATTTTCCTCAGAAACCACATTTCCACAGCCATCAGATGTTTTTCAGCTTGACTGCTCATTGTCCAAGTTTCACATCCATACAAAAGAACAGGCTCTATGTAGCACTTCACCACTCTTTTTCTCGTTTCAATTGACATCTTTTTATTGGTCAGTATGTTTTTCAAATTCGGGTACAGAACTAGAAATCAGTTACGACAAGGTGAAATTTCGGGTATATTCGGAAAGAAGTCACGAAACGACTGGTGTTGGCCGTATTTGTCATGATAAGATTAAATGCCATAAAAAATAGCAACAACGTTAGTTTCCCTGAGAAAATGAAACTTACTTCAAAATCTCTGGTGTGTTTCTCCTCTTGTGTGGATGCTATTGATGGGCACTTAATATGGATTTGGATTCAAGAATCCAGACTATCTAATTGACTGGCACCTTGCTATCTTGATAGACGATAGTTTGTTAAATGGAGTTATACCTCTCTATAGCACAAAGCCTGGGCTGAATTTAGAGACCTTGTGTTGCCCTTGCAGCATGATCCCTCTATAGGTCTGACTTTTTACTCCAGAGGAAAGGTAACACCAATACATCTGGAACAAGACAAGCTTCAGAAACTGCCAGTATCAGCAAAGCAATGCTCTAATTGTCCGCCTGTCGGAGATCGATCCTAGACCAGTTGCCGACCAAGGTTTAGGGCCTAGTATGTCCTGCTATGACATTTAGTCTTTAGGTTGCATTTCCTCGCACTAGGGTAGGTCTCGTACACTCCCGATTGCCCCCCCCCCTCGAACCCGATGGCACTATGTGGGGTGTCGCGTTTGGTGAGCACCGTCCAACACTCGGCGCTAACATGATTGATTGATTTAGGAACCGACATCACAGCATTCGGGGCATTCCCATAAGCGCTCCGTCCCCATCCTCAGAAGCCAGCGAAAAGTTCCAACCCCAATAGTACCAGTAGCAATCTGATTATATGTGCGTCTCGCCTTTCCTCTAAGCGTCGAGCATCGGCCAGATCCCCTCGTCAATCCTCGCTGTCTCATTCTTGCCAGACCATGGTGATCCATTTGCTCCTCCGAGGTGTACACGTGCTCCCACAAGGCCGCAACCACGTCTGCCTTATCATGCATCAATACTCCACCAAGTTTTACAGAGCCAGCCAATCTGTCCGACTGTTCATTCCCCAGTACACCAGCATGCCCCGGAGAAAAGATCCAGACGATGCTTGCAACCCGTGACTTCCGAAGCGAAGCAAGCCACTCTGCACGAAGCTTGCCTGTCCTCACCCTACTCAGCATGCTTTCTGAGTCAGTTACAATCACGATGTGTGTGTATCGTATTCTCCATCCAGCGGAGAGCTGCAGTGACTGCCTCCACCTCCATTCTTAAGCTAAATGTTGTGGTATCATATGCCAGGCTGTCCTGCACCAAACGCCTTCTACTACCTCTCAACACCGAACCATCTGTGTAGATAATCACATTACCCGGGCGCTAACAGAAAGCAGGTAGTACCGTCTACTGTCATACGGCAGCTCAGTCATATCTAAGACCTGACCAGACTATCTACCACATAAAATAATACATTTTCTATACAGCTTTCTTTGGTGATGTGATGAAAAGCGAAGCATAGGAAACATCGTGACAACTTGAAAGAGCAATGGGTAAAGAGTCAGAGACAGACCAAGAGAAATAATGCTGGATGGTCCGAGACGGTGGTATGGAAGAATATCATCGACAGAGTTGTTCCAGAATACCAAAGACCACGATCTGTGGCGAGACATGAAAGCCTTCACCTGGGACCCAAGAAATAGTTCTTCTTATCAGAGATTCTTATTATAAGAGACAAGAGACAAAGAAGAAAAATTGTCCGGGATAAACACACTGTTCTACACAACAGAAATTCGCCATATCCGAGATCCAGGTTTGCACTGTACTGACTAACGTGATTTAGAAGATGCTGAGTGACAATACCGAAGTATATATGCGTGTCCTGTTTGGGACATGAATCATAGTTAATCAGTCGAATTCCAACAAGTTAATCAGTCGAATTCCAACATGTTAATCAGTCGATTTCCAACAATTTAATCAGTCAATTTGCAACAAGTTAATCAGTCAATTTCCAAGTTAATGAGTCGATTTTGATCTTAATCAGTCGAGTTCTAACAAGTTAATCAGGCGATTTCCAACATATTAATCAGTATATTTCCAACAAGTTAATCGGCCGATTTCCAACAGGTTAATCAGTCAATTTGCAACAAGTTAATCAGTCAATTTCCAAATTAATGAGTCGATTTTGATCTTAATCAGTCGATTTCCAACAAGTTAGTCAGGCGATTTCCAACATATTAATCAGTAGATATCCAACAAGTTAATCGGCCGATATCCGACAAGTTAATTGGTCAATTTCCAACAAGTTAATCAGTCGAATTCCAACATGTTAATAAATCGATTTCCAACAAGTTAAACAGTCGATTTCTGACAAGTTAATCGGCTGATTTCCAACATATTAATCAGCCGATTTCCAACAAGTTAATCAGTCAATTTGCAACAAGTTAATCAGTCAATTTCCAACAAGTTAATCAGTCGATTTCCAAGAAGTTAGTCAATACACACACACACACACCCCCCCCCCCCCCCCCCCCTCCAAAAAAAATTTAAAAAAAAAAATTAGTCAGTTACCAACAATGAGATAAAAGGAGAGATATAAAGTCACCTACTGATGAACTGTTTGTCGTCTGCTTCTATAAACCTGGAGCCCTTGGGGTCGCCATCATCATCATGTTGCTGTAAGGCTGCTGCCTGTCCTGGCGCGGCATGCACGACCCTTCCCCCAGACTGACCAGGTGCTGCTTCACTCGTGTTGCCAGGTGGGTCATTGCTGCTTACAGGTTGACCGGCTGGAGGATCCTGAACATCCAGATTGATGCCTTTGTTATTGCTGTCTGCATTCTGTACTACTATCTGCTTGTCCTTCTTGGCTAAGGAACCTGGGGATAAAAAAAATACAAAACAGTTTAGGCAAATCAAATAACTTCGTACTGTATCTAAAGGGTTTGTCAGGTCTTATGTATGACTGAGCGATGACCGGCTCTGTCACGGATGAGTTATGGACGTGCCTTGCTTTAGTTTTCATACAATGGTATGAGTGCCGGTCGATCAGAAAGCAATGACAAACTACTGTACGTAAACTCGCAAAGAAATCACAAACAGCCCCCCCCCCCCCAAAAAAAAAAATATATGCTGAGGTTGACTGCGACGTCCTGTAGCGGATATGTAACTAACTAATTAATCGAAAAGTCGTTTGTTGTGTTGTAATATAACTTATTTTTATTTTATTATAATGTAAATATATATTGTTGGGGTGGGATGGGGAAGGGGGTTCACACTTTTTTTTTTTTAAATTTTCCACTTGTGATTCTTGTTCACCATTGTGAGGCTCGTTGTAATGTGTGTATGTGCACGGTGTCCGTGTTTAGTATATTTCACCATTTCGCAGGAATTACACATACCTAACTGTTCCTATTTCATATAACTAACTAAGCCTACCCGGCTTCGTGGCTTAGAGGTTATGACTTTTCTCCGTAATCTCGTATACTCTCGAAGGTAACGTGATGACGGTGAGAATCAGCAGTGGTTCGAATCGCATCCGTAACTTACAGGGTATGTGAGCCGGCCGCTCAGAAAGCAATGGCAAACTACTGAGCGTAATCTTGCCAAGAAATCAACATACAGCTGAAAGATGCTGGTGTTGACAGCGATGTCCTGTAAAGGATATGAAAAAACAAAACAAAAAAACTAACCCTATGATAGTAGACGGTGCTATCTGCTTTCTCTTAGCGCCGATTATTGGGCGGTGCATACCAAACCCGATACCCCACACTGTGCCAACGGCTTCGGGTGGAGAAGAGTCTACAGGTTGTATCCTGATGCTAAGAAATGCAACCTACAAATTAAACAAGGCAGGGCACACCAGGCCGTAAGCCTTGGTCGGCAACTGGTCTAGGTTCGAAGATGGTACAGTTAAAGCATTGCTTTGCTGATCCGGCAGCTTCTGCACCTTGTGATCCAGATGTATCGTTATTACCTTTCCTCTGGAGTAAACTAGACAGGTCGAGAGAGGGATCATGCTGCATGGGCAAGACAAGGTCTCTACAATTCAGACCAGGCTTTGTGCTATGCAGAGGTTATTATGCTCAGTGTGTGTGTGTTAAGCACAATAACTATCATCTGTCAACGCGGTAAAGTGACTGTAATATCTAGCCAGCTTCCAAGACAGCGACGACATCTGGCACGCTAACTCGTCATCAACGCCAGGGTAGAAGGCATCTGCGGTTGTCCAGTGACTGGCCTGGCCCGCTTTCCTGTCGACCTGGCTGTCGTTTGTTTGGTTCCTCGTCCAGGCGGATTAAAACAAAAACAGAATTGGGCTCTCGGGTGGACCCATCGTCATGCATTTAGAAATCTGTCTATGGAGAGTACGGGACTGATTTTCAGTGTGGATTAGCTTTCCCTATTACCCGTCAAGCTTAAAAAAAAAAAAAAAAAAACAACATCTGATGGCTGTGGAAATGTGGTTTCTCAGGAGACTGCAAACAATACCATGAACAGATGAACAGACAGAAAAACCAACGACCAAGTCTTACAAGAAACAAATGAAAATCGTAAACTTATTAGAGAAATTAAACGTAGACTGTCAAACAATTTTGAACATGTTATGAGAAGATATAAATTGGAAAATAAGTTAGAGATCTTGGTGACAACTGGCAAGATCGAGGGGAAGAGAACAAGGGGAAGACAGAGAAGTAAATACCTGGATAGCTTGACCACGTGGCATGGCCGAGACAAGAACATTGAGCTTATCCACGACTCTGGTGTTCGAGTGAAATTGCCAATCATGCCCGCCCATGCTTATCGGCATGGCACATGATGGATGGATGGATTACACGTGTCCCTCAGACATACCTACTCCGACTTCTGGGGTACTTGTAATTTACGTCCCCAAGTCAAGGAAAAGACGTGAACATGTTAGTCCAAATGTCCGGTGTAGGTGTTGAACCGCTACCTTGGACATCAGCACACCGGAAGTTTAAGAGCGAGCGTTCATACCCATTCGGCTGTACTAACCTCGCGTGTTTCATATATCGATATTCCCATGAACGCTGTTATTCCCTCTGTCCATCGTTTACACGGTCGGTCTCTTCTTCCGGTCCCATTTGGTGTGTACATCACTGCTTGTGGTATACTGTCAGTTGTTAGCCTAGTTATTTGGCCGACCCATTTCACTTGTTTTCTAATGAAATCTAGCGCTGCTGTTACCCCCACTTTAGAAATATGAAAGACATATCGCAGATAATCTCAGATTTATGTTGAGAAGCTATTTGGAGATAATATATTGTTTCGTTTTTAAAGCAGACAGAATAGAGGTAACGGTGTTTAAAAGAGTCGTTGTATTTGTTAGATAAATGTTATCACTGAACTGACAGACTGTGTTGCCATAAATAAGACGGATATATATCGATGTCATTTAATCCCTTAAAGCGAGCGATTCAGGCTCGGTCATCGTCATCACTTGACGTCTCCGCAGTGAATGTTGGCGGTAGTGAATCTTCAGTCGTTGCTGTTGAGAGTTTTCATCGTACATTCTGTTAGACTGTTAAAAAGTTAGTTGCGTGGTCTTTAGTTTAGTTTAGTCGATGCATCAACATCACGGCACACGGGTGTAACCTATAAGTGCTCCGTTCCACTCCTAACTCAAGCATGAGTCCGGAGAATCTCAGCTCAGTGCATGAACTCCGTAGCACCGGCGAGGATCCTGAAATGCTTTGGGTACATTTTTAACTCGAAAGTTTGCCCGGGAAGCGCCTTTAGGCTACTCTTTTTCGATTTCCAACTGCTAAGGGGTGTTTTTACGTGCGCAACAATACACAAGGGCGTCCGAACTCACTACCCAAGGACCAGGGGAAATTTTGTTACTAGAAGTCCATGTGAAAAAAAACCCGGCCCTCACCGGAGCTTGAACTCGGAACCTCCAGCACTTGAGGCGGACACCATACTTTACAGGACGTTAAGTCAATACCGACTTTAATTAACTGTTTGTGATTTACAAAACAAAGACATTAAGGCAAACAACGACACTAAAACAAGTACATCTCTTTGTCTTAGTTCCCCTTTCAGGGAAAGTGGGCCACAACTATAGTCTGCTTACTTTTGTCTGCCCCAGTATAAAATTCCATATCTCAGTAACAAACTGAGGGGAATTGATGAGATTTAGCATATAACCGTATCATTATGTCCACCAAGAAAAATATTTTTGTTCTGGAGATTGTACAGCAGATTTCAAAGTTTGTTTATATGCGGTATATAATATACGGGTCATAGATGAAGTGCACATTATTAAATGTATTACGTCTTCACACGGCAACATTAGCATTGAATAGTTAATTTCTTCGTGGGACATGGGATTGGCCTTATGATAATAGCCTCGCGTAGTGGAACGGAGCATTACTGTAAAACAAGTTTGTTAGCGAGAAATCACTAGTTTTTCACCACAACATCAAATAAATGTCGCCGCTTTCCATGATTTAAGTTGCTTTTGGATCTATCAAAGACGTATTCATTGGGTGGGGGTAAATATAAGACGGCAGGAAAAATTTCACAACGATGCAACAGACAGTTTTCAAATTAATTGATCGTGAATGAAGGCATTCATTTCTGGACAGACTATAATTATGCACTTAAAAAATCAACGTGTCCGACTTGGGCATGCATCTTTGTCAGGTTTTCTCCCTCCAGGATTTCATTCAAGCCATGGACTCTATCGTCTCATCTCGTCGCATCATGTTCTTCTTGTGCCATGTGGTATCGAAGTGAAGCATAATTAGCGGGAGTGTGCCCGTCCCCCATCTCATCTTGTCCCTCTTGTACCTTGCGGTGTTGAGGTGAAGCATAAACAGCGTAACAGTGCCCGTTAATGGGCTCCATATATGGAGATTCCCATGAACTCTACTATTCCCTTTGTCAATTGTTTACAAGATCGGCCTCTTCTTCTGCTTCCATTTGGTCTGTACATCATTGCTTGCTGTGGTATAATGTCAGTTGGAAGCCTAATTATATGGCCGAACTTGCTGTTTTCTAATGAAATCTGACGCTGCTATAACCCCCACGTTAGTCCCGATTTAATCATTTCTGATTTTCTCTCTTCTTGATACATGAGTATTCTTCTCAGGAATCTCATTTCTGTTGTTGTAATTCTTGTTTTCTCTTTTTCTGTTATTGTTCAGGCTTGGCAATTGGTAGAATAGATAGATAGATAGATCCAATCCATCTAATCCATCCATCGATCGATGGACGGATGGATGGATGGATGGATCTATCTATCGATCTATCAACCCCCCCCTCTCTCTCTCTCTCTCTCTCTCTCTCTCTCTCTCTGCCTGTCCATGAAACAAGTTAATATAACAGTTACATAAATGGTTTACAAGTTAGTCGTATGTCCTTTACAGGACGTCGCAACCCACCCCTGTCATTGTTTTTCTGTTTGAGATTTACAAGACGATTTTTAAGTTCAGTAGTTTGCCATTTCTTTCAGAACGTCAGATGCTCAAACCATCGCTGTCAACACAAGTCTGCGGCTGATTTTGAACCCTTAACTCGGTAAGTCGGAGCCCCGTGAAACATGTTCACTGTCCCTAAATCACAGCGCCGGCACTCGGTGAGTCATGTGATCAGCCGGCACTCTGTGAGTCATGTGATCAGCCGGCACTCGGTGAGCCATGTGACCATCGTCACACCGGCCACTTCAACTTCCCAACACGTGTTCTGGTACATATTCTAGTCTGGGTCGACCTGAGAGACTAGGTTAAGATTTAAACTTCGTCCCATGCGGATTGAAACCAATGACCCCCAGCCAATACGCTACCGTGGCTGCCACAAAATTGGTAACAGAAGATACAGGACGCTCTGACTCGCCTTACGTGAATTGGCATTTGTATACAAACGGTACACAGCTGACAACGTGGGTAGCAAAGAAACACGCAACAAAAAGCCACTAATACCATCACGTTCTGAAAACTACAAAAAGTAGTTGCAAATGAGGCACTAATGTTGCAAATGAGGCACTAATGGAGCAGTACCCAAATGGCACAGTAAATGGGTGACCATTAGGGCGTACTCGTCTACTGTGCCATTGTCTGTTATTGATCTGCTAAATGAACTGTAAATCTCATTTGGTAGTATACTCTTTAAGTGTACTCTGGTACTTTGGAAGTGTCAGGTCTTAGTAGTAAGACATGATTGGGCTGCCATACGACAGTAGCCGGTAATACCTGCTTCTATTAGCGCCGAATGTTGGGCTGTGCTTGTAAACTCGACACCCCACATTATGCCAACGGCTTCGGGCGGATGAGCGCATTGAGAGGTACAAGTCTTATCCAAGTGCGAGGAAATGCAACCTGAAGACAAAATGTCATGGCAGGGCAGACCAGGCCCTAGGTCTTGGTTGGTAACTGGTCTAGGATCGAAGTGGACAGTTAGAGCATTGCTTTGCTGATCCGGCAGCTTCTGCAGCTTGTCTTGTTCCAGACGTATTGGTTTTACCTTTCCTCTGGAGTAAACTAGGCAGGCCGAGAGAGGGATCATGCTGCATGGACAACACATGGTCTCTAAATTCAGCACAAGCTTTGTGTTATGGAGAGGTAGAACTCCATTTTAGAATCTATCGTCCATCAAGACGACAGGTGCTCAATAATGAAGACAGGCTCGCATTCACGTCTTAAACGGGAATCTCCGCTGGGAACTGGTTATAACGTCTGCCTCACGCTCCGAAGGTTGTGGATTCGATTTCGGGCCACGACATTCGGTTCACGGGTGCAATTTTCACGGAGACTTCTGGAGGTCGTCGCTGGAGCTACGGAGCTCTTGTTTTGCTCGACGCTTTCGGCAGGCCGCTAGCGGAAAGATATCGAGCCATATGGGATAAAACCAGATGCAATGAAGTCGTTTCCTTGCCTTTTAAACCCTTTTTTTAAAAGTTTCAAACAGTCCTTCACGTGGCAGATGCTCATCACACTCTGTCCCAACCATCGCGCGATGCTTTCTCTAGAACCTTACATTGGTCAGAATCATATCGGAAACAGGAATTGACTGCTGACCAGCGGTTATTGGAGTCCGAAATTAAACACAACATGTGACTTAGAAGCTCGACGCATTGAAAAACACACAGACAGATACACATGACTCTTCGCTGGCTGTTGAAGATGAGGACAGAGCACGAATGGAAAGGTCCCGAGTGCTGTGATACCGGTTCTTGACTCAACTCAACTCTGTTTTTTTACATTGGCACCTTGCCGTCTTGACAGACGATAGTTTGTGCTTTAAAAAGGCATAATAACTTTTACCTATGGCGGTAGCGAGTGTGACTGATAAGGCCAATTTGCGCTGTAAATGTCTGTTCACAGTGGGTGCATGTGAACACGTGGTCATTTCCACCATCATGCACCATCTTACGTCTCAAACGCTCGGTGTGTGACTTATCTGCAATAATTTTCTCCTTTGTCTTTATTCCATTTCTGATGTTTGCCCTCCATGCAACACGTTCAGCGGCGACTTGCTCCCAATGTGCATTATCAATGCCTGTATCAATCATGTCCCGCTTACACACATCTTTGTATCGTAGTAGAGGCCGACCCTGAGATCTCTTACCCATCTGTAATTCACCAAAAAAGATATCCTTTGGTATTCTACCATCATCCATCCTCCTAAGATGTCCTATCCATCTAAGTCTACGAAGACTGAGCATGGAATAAACTGTCACACAACCTGATCTTTCCAATACTTCAGTATGTGTGATTTTGTCTTGCCACTTAATACCAAGAATTCTTCGCAGACACCGCATATGAAAGCTGTTTAAATTATTCTCTTGGTGTGAGTAAGTTGTCCAGGTTTCACTGCCATAGAGAAGAGTACTAAGGACACAGGCTTGATAGACAAGGACTTTTGTTTTGGCAGTAAGCTTCCTGTTCTCCCAGACTCTTTTTCTTAACCTGTTCATTGTTGTTGCTGCCTTACCAATCCGGATGTTGATTTCCTGATCTAGGGATAATTTGCTATTTACCACTGATCCTAGATATGTAAAATGGTCTACTATCTCTAGTTCGGCGTCGTCAATAAAGATTGATGGTACCCCATGTGCACCTTGTGACATAATCTGTGTCTTCTTTTTGCTAATTGTTAAACCAAATTCAGAACAAGCATTGGAGAATGCAGATAGTAGACATTGCAATTCTTCCTCAGAGTGGGTCGTAACTGCAGCATCATCTGCAAAAAGCAATTCTCTGATCAGTACCCTCCTAATTTTGGTCTTAGCCTTCAATCTCTGAGCATTGTAGAGGCCGCCATCTGAGCGTGAGTGAATGTATATACCACCATCCTGATCACGAAAGGCATATTTCAGTAGAAGTGAAAAGTATATTCCAAAGAGGGTGGGAGCTAGTACACAACCTTGCTTAACTCCACTCTTGATTTCAAATTCTTCAGAAGTTGCACCATCAAACTTGATTATACCCTTCATGCCTGTGTGGAATGATTCCACAATGGACAGAAGAGTTGGTGGGCAGCCAATCTTCTTTAGTGCCTTGAACAGACCCTCACGACTGACCAAATCAAATGCCTTTGTGAGGTCGATGAAAGCAATAAACAGTGGTTGATTCTGTTCACGGCATTTTTCTTGCATTTGTCGCAATGAGAATATCATATCAGTGGTAGACCGGTTCTGTCGAAAGCCATACTGTGATTCGGGGTAGACTTGATCTCCTAGGACTTGAAGTCTGCGCAGAACAATTCTGGCAAATACTTTTCCAACAATACACAGAAGTGAGATACCCCTATAGTTGTTGCAGTCGCTCCGATCGCCCTTGTTCTTGTACAGTGTTATGATGCTTGAATCTTTGAAATCCTGTGGGACTTGTCCTTCTCGCCAGCATAGCTCTATTAGCTGGTGGATCTGTATAGTGAGTGTGTCTTGCCCACTCCTGATAACCTCTATTGGAATCCCATCCTTACCTGGAGCCTTGCCAGATGCAAGTTCATTTATAGCACACTTAACTTCTGTTATGGTGGGAAGTGTGTCCAGGTGGTCAAGAGTTGGTAGAGCCTCTATGGCGTTGAGGGCATCATCCGCTAGTTTGGTCTCACTTGAGTAAAGCTCCAAATAGTGCTCTACCCATCTGTCCATCTGCTGTTTCTTATCAGTGATGATTTCTCCAGTCAAGGTTTTCAATGGTGCACTTCTCTTGATCACTGGACCACAGGCTTTCTTTATTCCTTCATACATGCTTCTTATGTTTCCCTTATCACTTGCAATTTGAATGGACTCACATAACTTGATCCAATAATCATTTGCACACTCCCTGGCAGCCTTTTGCACATCCTTCCTAGCTTGCTTTAGCTCACTCAGAGTGTTACGCGTTGGTCTTTCCTTGTTTCTTAAGAGAGCTTTCTTCTTCTTATCAATCAAGGGCTGCAGTGTCTCGCTGTTTGCCGCAAACCAGTCCTGCCTCTTATGATCCACAGTGCCGTAAACCCCTACGGCAGTTTTATAAAGAGGTTCCTTAATTTGACCCCACTTTTCATTTACTGTACAATTTTCTGGTGTATCAATGAAAGCGTCTTCAAGTTGCTGTTGAAACTGAAAGCGCTTTTCAGGATCGTGAGTGTTAATAATATTAATCCTGGGGCTAGATTTGTGTTTAGCTGTGTATATTCTCTTTGGTCTCACTCTAACTCTTGCAACAACCAAAGAATGATCCGTATCACAGTCAGCACTGTGGTAACTTCGAGTCAATGATATATAGTTCAGATGTTGTCTCCGTGTGATGATGAAGTCCAGCTGGTGCCAATGGCCGGATCTTGGATGTCTCCATGTGACCTTATGCATCTCTTTTGTTTTAAAAAAGGAGTTTGTAATACATAGGTCATTACTGGTGCAATGCTCCAGCAGCCTTTGCCCATTTTCATTCATGCGACCGATGTTGTATTTTCCAAGGCACACTGGCCATGAACTCGAGTCCTTGCCCACACGAGCATTGAAATCACCGAGCATATAAATGTAGTCAGATTTTGGAACTGCCTTGATCACGGAGTCTAACTCCTCATAGAACGAATCCTTCACATCATCAGAGGAATCGAGTGTCGGTGCATATGCAGTAATAATGGTGGCAAACCCACAAGAGGTTGCCAAGCGCAGGGATAATAGTCTTTCATTTCCTCCTGCTGGAATTTTAATCATTCCCAGTAGCGAATTCTTCACTGCAAAGCCCACACCGTGTTGCCTTTTTTCTGCCTGCCCTCTACCCTTCCAGAAAAAGGTGTAATTGTTTTCCCTGAGTGACCCTTCCTCAGCGAGGCGAGTCTCCTGCAGGCCAGCAATATCAATGTTAGAAGATTGAGTTCGGCATCAATCACAGCCGTTTTTCTCACATCGTCAATATTGGTCAAGTCAGTGGAAAATCCTGGACACATGGTTCTCACGTTCCAGGTTGCAAGCCGTAGCTTGAGGTTTCTATTTTTATTTTTGTTTGTGCCTGGTGCATTGGTTTTACAGCCTGCGATTCAGATTTTGTTGCAGTCTGATTATTACCCCGTGTGACCTGACCATGAGTACTAAATATCTGTCAGATCTTCTGGTCACTCCCCTGCTCCTAGGCAGCTAGAGAAACACCAAACATAAGATAGGGTACAAACACAGGTTCAACACATTGGGCTCCAGAACGAAACCTCAAACATTCCCCTGCATTTAACGCTAATGTGGATGGTATATGGCTGGTTGATTGGTAGGTTGGTTCCAAATTGCCAGCGGCTGTGTTTCGAACGTGGTATGCGAGATTACGAATTGCATTCGTAACACCTTCGCCAAAGAACGGGCAACACGCCGTTACCATACGATAAACACCACTTGCCTCGTAATAAACCATTAGTATACGAAATAATACCATTGCCTTACTATAAACATGCACTGCCTTGCTATAAACGTGCATTCGCTATTGCAGTAACACCCATGTCCGTACTCGAGATCAGATCCCGCATATCATATGTATGCTAGTCACTGAACCACCAAGTCTCTTACATGATCTTGAAATTCTCGAGACTATACAACTACAACCCGCTTGACGTGTTACTGGAGTCAGAATGCACCTGAATGCTTACATAGCGCTCACGAACGTGCACACTGAATTTGATGGAAGCATTGAATAGAAACGAAAATGTTAATTCAATTATTCAATCCCATTTCCCCTTAATTCTAACGGACATGACACATTGGAAAGTATTTCGGAATTCGCACGTTATTTCTAAAGCTGTACGGGGCTTACGTCTATTGCATGCTAATTGCAAAATAATTGAGCAGAATATTTTTTTAGGTTTGTCTCGACTGACAAATCTATTTATCTGCCCCCCCCCCCCTCCTTCCATAGGGATGATGAGAGTCTTTGGATGAATAATGTGGTAGTTAGCCCTTACTTTTCACACCCACATAGTTGGGACGCAGAGGTGTTTCCAAGGCACCAGGGCCGGGTTATATACTGGCCAAGACCTATTGACGCGTCCTCGTCGAGCGTCCTGGGCAACAGGTCCCTTCGGGGTCCTGGCTAAAGTCAGTAGGATCGCTGATTCCTCCGAAGTCGGAGAGTGTCTGCCTGTACGGCGAGGAACCACCAGTCTGCACACCAATAAGCCAGACATGGGACAACGGATACTCACGCAAACCTCAGGTCCTGTATGACATCACACTGATGTTGGACAACAGGATGCCTTCATCCGACATACAGGACTTCGCGTTGGAGCTCAAGCCAACGAACACAAGCAAGCAAGCAACACCCACATAGCTTTCGGGCCTTAGCCTGTAGCAACATTTGAAGTTACCAGGGCACAACTTAGTATCCTAAAGTATCCTAACCTGGTAAAGCGAGACGATCTACTTCGTTGTATCAGGTTTTATCGCATCTGGCTCAGTCTCTGGACACAGAACAACGAGGTTCTGCCGAGAGCATAGCAAAAGCACGAACCCCGTAGTCCCAGCGATGAACACCTAGAGCCTCCAGAAAAATTGGGCTCGTCTAAACGATGCAGTCCGAAAACAGGCTCACGTCTGTCAGATTTTGACGCAGTCGACTCGACCACTTCGTTACGGGAACTCCAACCTATTCTGTGGTACTGTAACTAAAAGACAAGGACACCCCAAAGGTGTCCACATATCCAGGTGGGTACTCTGTCCCAAGCGCTGAATTCGTCACAGGTAGATCAACCAGAAAACACTGGCATGCTACAAGATTTGATCATTAAAGAAAGCTTGCTCGTAAAGAGCTTCACGCCCGGAAATTGAAAAAAAAACGTCGGCCATGTTTGACGTCACAGTTCGTTAGAAAGAACTGTGGTGGATGGCATGGTCCTAAGAAAAAGAGGCAGGGGTGGACAAACACTAGGGTGGACAAACACTAGGGTGGACAGACACCAGGGTAGACAGACACCAGGGTGGACAAACACCAGGGTGGACATACATCAGGGTCGACCAACACCAGGGTGGACAGACCCCAAGGTGGACCAACACCAGAGTGGACCAACACAGGGTGGACAGACACCAGGGTGGACAATAGGGTCTGATGTGTTTGTGTGTTTTCATTTGACCTGTTGCTGGTTTAATATAAAATTCTGAGACCGATAGTGATATTTCAATGGTTATATACTAATTCTGTCCATAATCTATAGTTGTGGGTTCATGTGGATGATAAACCTGGCTAATGAAGACATCCTTTTTAAAGGTGTCTAGTAGGTCATGCGTTGAAGTACACGTGTTCCTACATGGAGGCGCCGTCATCACTTGGAGGTGACGAATCCCGGTCGGTAACTATAGCTTTCACTTTGTTATGTCATCTAGTGCGCCCTCTAATCCTGCTTCTTTCCTCTACTTCTATGAACTTCAAATAATGCATGTATGTTTATTTATAAACATGTCTCAGTGGCCTTAATGGGTTCCCCAACCGATCTTTACCTTTGTTACAGAGAAATTATACTGTGCTTTTAGTTACCGTGCAATTCTACTGTGCTTTTGTTATCAAGCAATTCTATTGTGCTTTCGTTTATCCTTCCAGATCCCTAGTGGACACTGTATATTCAGCCATTTTCGAAATGTAATAACTGCAAGAGCTGTAAAATCAACAAGGACTTATTTTTACCCGCTGGCTCTGACAACGTTACGTCGGCCATTTTTGGAACATATTCTAAATTTAATATGCTGAGCAAGCGCAGAACAGGCGAAAGCCAATAACTCGCAACGATGTCCAATCTAAAATCAATTCCTTTAATTTATTCTGTTTGTTTTTCTGCTTTTAGCTTCAGTTTGTGATTCTCTTCCAACCCTGTCTCATTTTCATTTAAAGATTATTTGTTAGTTGGCTTATGTATCTCTAATTCTTTGTTTCTGTGTACCGTGTCTGCGCATTAAATGTTATAAATAGTTTATTAATCTATATGTTTAATTACCATTGCACCTTCTGCCCTATGCGCCACTTTGGGCTCAAGAGGAAAGACTAACTAACCTGTCTACCAATCAACCGACCTACCTAGTTAACTACTGCGTATCTGCCAATCTTCCAAACTAGTAACGGACTCACCAAGTAAGATGAGAAAAGTGAAGACAGTCATGCTTCGGGCAGAGTGGCAGGCTTCCATTAGACCAGTGGTTCTCAACCTTTTTTGGCCCGTGCCCCCCTTCACCATATTTTCAGAACGTCATTCCCCCCCCCCCCTTCCTATCAAAAATTTGGCTCGTGCCCCCCTTCACCGTATTTTTAGAACGTCATCCCCCCCTTCATATTTCCCATCTAAAATTCCCCCCACCCCTACACAGTATACGTAAAAATGAAAGGTAAATTTAATAGCATATGCTAAAACAAGTCTAGACATCCACATAAAACATGATTTGTGGGTCTACTTACTTTATAAAATGAAGTTTAGAAGGATGAGACGTACATAACTGTAAAGTATGAAGGGAAAAACAATATCAAGTAATCGGTTCTTGTATTAACGCGATCTTGAAATGGTCTTCATTCCCCCCTGGAAACCCTAAAATTCCCCCTGGGGGGGGGGGGGGGGGGATTCCCCACCGGTTGAGAACCACTGCATTAGACAATCAAAAATAGAGAGCCTCCGTTGAAATGTTTCTCCAGGATATGATGGTATGGCGGGTAACTAGCAGACGGGCAGGTTGGCTGGGTCTGCCCTCCTTGGTGGGTTATTGGCACATGATGTTGTTAACTCCCTTTGGAATCGCGTTTACAGTGCAGAAGAAAGGGTAGATCATCAGGGCTTAGAGAGAATTCCGCTGCAAGGAGTGACCAGAGGTTCTGGCCGACACGAGGGATTCCGAGGTATCGTTAGATTGGGACTCTTCGCTGGATGTTGCAGATGAGGACGGAGCAGGCATGGGAATGTCTCGAATGTGGTGATCTCGGTTCTTGATTCAACTGAACTCGTCCAGAACTAACAACCCAACCGTATAACTACCAACCGGCAACTAACTCATTCTCCGTGACGCAGTGGATAAACCGTTTACCTTGAGCTCAGAAGGTTGTAGATTCGTTTCCAGGCTCCCTCTTTCGGTTCCGGAGTCTCTTCGTATCTCACCGTGTTCCTCTTGTACCTTGCGGTGTCGAGGTGAATTATAAACAGCTGGAGAGTGCCTGTTTATGGGCTTCATGTGTCGAGATCCCATGGATTCTGCTATTCCTTAAGTCCGTAGCTTACGCGGCCGGCCTCTTCGCATGATTCCATGTGGTCTGTACGTTATTTTTGCTGTTGTATACTGTTAGTTTTTAATCTAGTCATATAGTCAAACAATTTAAATTGCTGTTTTCTGATGAAATATAGCGCTGCTATAACCCCTACTTTAGTCCGGTCAACAACGCGTCGACTGCGCCTGGCTCTGCAGACAGTAGGGTTGGGCTCGGCTAGCCTCTCCCAGGAGGGATGAAAAGTGAAAATTAGTGGCCTGCCGATGACCCGCAGACTACACAACTCAACCTCACCTCCCAGTGGTGTAACCCGGGAAACCATGACAGCGAGGTTTTGGGCCAACGAGGTTCTGGCTCGCCAAGGAAAAAAAAAAGGGGGGGGGGGGATGGACTACCCTGGTCAGATTTTTCTGTCCTAAACCTACGACTGGTCTAGCCAGTCGGCAGGGGGGTTTTCACACTGCTCATAGAAAAAGAAAGTAACATAATCGGATTGACCTAATGGAAACAGACCCGGCAATGTTAAAGGTTCAGGAGTTTTCTTTCGAAAACCGAAGGAGTTCGTCATAGGAGCTACGGAGATCGTGCTCTGTGCGACACTTCTGGCAAGCAGTTAGCTGTTGTGTGAAGAGAGACCTAACCAGACGGGGTAAACCCGGTGCAACGAAGTGTATGCTCTAGACTGTTAACCCCTTGTTAGCTAAACCATTCTGCACCAAGCAACTCAACACGCGATGATCATCTATTACTTATATGAGCAGAATGTCATGTTTTAATGTTGGCCACATTATGAGAAGACAGAAACTTACAACATGCTGTGACAACCAGACAGATTTGTGGAAAGAGAGATAAGGAAGACAGTGTGAGAACATTTTGACAGTCTTGTGTTATGGCGTGGAAGGGAGTCAACACACGAATTAACCTATACCGTTGGAGATCGCAATTTCTGAAGAAGCATGATCGCCACGCCAGCCAGCAGGGCACTTGATTATGATGACGAGCAAATACTTTTAGTCTCTTTATCTCTTCAGTCTCATCGAGTTTATGTTTTCACGAAGCTATATCAGGACGCAGCATCACCCTGTGCTTAGTGCGCTTCTTTCCGTGGACAGGACTCAGGGGCTGGAACCCTAGCTGGCTAACTTTCCAAAGATGGCCATGCAACTCAGCAGACACGCAGTTGCACAACCCATCGTGCACACCTCGCTGGTTTCTAAGCTTGGAGAGAGGAAACAGAGATCTACAATACATCTTCGCACTGGAAGTGTAAGAACCAGTGCTCTGACTATGTCCACGAGAACGGACATGCTATTTTTAAATTGACCTGGGCTCATAGATTGACCCAGCCTAACTAGGTACAAGGGCATTTTGAGGGAAGTAAAGGCGGGCCACGAGACACTGGCCACATGACCCTTCCTTATCGATAGGTTTATAAACTTATCGGGTCATATCTTTACACCCGGGGACGACTCTACCCGTTCCAGTTCCAGTTGTAGAAAAAAAAAATAACTTTCCACCGTCGTTCAACTAGTCTCTGTGGCTTGGTTATAATTTAGGTGGTTCATGGTGCCGGATAAGTTTGTCTAGTTTTCTGCGCCAGTGTTGGCTGGCTTATTGATTTTGTAAAGCGTGTGCCTGTGACGTCAGATGGGGATTGCCCGGCAAGTTTTCCTTTAAGGACTGTTTCTTAGTGTGTTTGTCTGTATTCTCTGCCATAGCCTTAGTTGTAGCACCTGTGTCAAGTGCCTCGTCGAATTTTCGATCTCTTTCATCTTGTTCTTTTTGCCAGTTTTTTTTTTCCATTCGATGAACAACTCATCCTCTGTGTCCTGGTCAGTTTCAGATAGGAAGGGAAGCTCCTCTAGGCTAAATTCATTTACCTGGCAGGATACTGATTTCTTGAGGTGCTTGGACTTCGTGGTTGGACTGCTGGTTTTAACTTGCGGTTTCCTATAGGTCTTTGGTTTGGTTTCGTCTTGTGGCTTCTCGGCGGTTTTACGCGTGGCTTCTGCTGTTTTTTTCTGGGTTATTTCCCTTTCGGCTTTTAGCAGTTCTCTTTCGGTCTTGAATGTTTGTAGGATTTCTTCGTTCTCCTTCTTTATCATTGCCACGCGTTCCACCTTTTGCTTGATGCTTTTATAGATTTCACTCATGTCAGCCAGCAGTTTCTCGTTGTCGACGGTTTGTGTCGGTGTTTAAAGTAGCTTGGCTTGTTTCTTTAGCTCGTCAATCTGGCTTTGCAGTTGAGATCTTTCAGCTTGTGAGATGCACGTGGCTGTCTCGCACCTCCACATTGGTTCCTTGTATGCTGTCTTTGTGGTAATGGCGATCTTTAAGACGTCTCTGTGTCGTTGGAGGTACAGGCAGCCCGGGTATCTTGCTCCATGCTTGCCAAGGCAGTTGGCACACTTTCTGTTGTTGTTGGGCATTCGGAAGTCCTTGTTCAGTTTGGCCAATAAACATTCCTTTAATGCATGGTGCTCGGTGCAGTATCGGCAGAACTCTGTCTTGCTGCGACAGGTTGTTCTGCTGTGGCCAGCCCTCTGGCATCTTGAGCATTGAGTGATTCTCGGAATGAATCATTCTGGCTGTTGTATTTTCTTGTTTACCGATAATTGACATTGTTATCTCGCTGCCCTCTGTCGTCACGTCCGCTAAAGTTGTCGGGATCTATGAGTACGTCAGAATCAGCACCGCCTTCAAGATTCGGATGTGGAATTTTCCTGTTGCAGCTGCTTCAGGATCTGATCATCTGTCAGCTCCACTTGGATACGTTTGACAACCCATCTGATTGTCTGTGGGTCGGTGTTTCCGACTCTGGTGTCTTTCTCCTCACTCTTCTTCGTCGGTCTTCCTTGTGGTAGCTTCCTGTGAGGTGACTGTAGGTTCTGGTTCTTTGCTGCAGCTCGCAGGCTGGTTCTCTCCTCTCGTCATCTTTAAGGTCTTGGTGGCTTCCACGCTGCTCATCTTGTAAGTCCGGTGTCTTTGCTTTTGGTGTTGGTCTTGCAAAGTGCCATTTTCTCCCCCCCTATCAGGTTTCTTGAACAGTTTGGATGACTTGTTCTCGATAGCGCTCCGCAAGTGCGAATGATGGCTACCGGTAGAAAAAGGTCTTTTATATACTTGTCACACTTTAGAGTGGACCTTGGAGAGGTACTCCGGTGATAGATGATGATGTGCTTCAGGGACATGATACACCGTATAGTGTAGAGGCTGGGATCGTTAGTCATTACACATGGCCGTGACGATGTGGTTCCAGTTAGTGACAACCAGTGTCTGTGAAGATGCGTAAGTGTTTGTGTTTAAGCGTGTATTTGTATGTGCATTTGGGCAGAAGGAGATATATAAAGTCTCTCTCTCTCTCTCTTTCTCTCTCTCTCTCTCTTTCTCTCTCTCTCTCTCTCTCTCTCTCTCTCTCTCTCTCTCTCTCTCTCTCTCTCTCTCTCTCTCTCTCTCATGTTGAATTGACAGGGAGACTAGCAGACCGACCGATCAACGAAAAGTTAAAAGTTAGTTGCATATGCTTAACAGGACGCTGCAATCAACCGCAACATTTATTGGCTGTTTGTGATTTTTTTGGCAAGATTACGTTCCGCAGTTACCACTGCTTTCTGAACGACCGGCAGTCATACCATTGTATGGTAAACCAACACAAGGCGGTCTGCTTACAAATCGCCCACAGCTGTGTTTCGAACGCGGTAAGCGGGGATTGCGAATTGCATTCGTAACCTCATATCTACGGGGCCGACAAATATATAGACCTGCGGTTTGGTCAAGGTGTAATGTAACTGGACACTCACCTTGGGCTATATCTTTCTGGGCCAGCTGTTTGCTGTATTCGTGTACAATTTCTTCTATGACATCGTCGTTAAACTCCCAGTTATCCAGAGTTCCTCCATCTGTCAAGTATAAACAAACGGATAAATAAATATATGCACACCAAGAATAGAGAAACTGCATCACATAAAGCCAACATTATTAATGATAGTTTGTACTGAGCACGAGAAGAATTCATTGGAGGCAAAAATTAACAAACAGATCTAGTCAACACTAATTCAATATGACTAACGAAGACACAAACAATAGATTGCACGATTTACTGCCTTGCATATTTCGCTGCATCTTGTCAGGTACATATTGCAGAAATCACACAACATAAAATAAAGTAATTAAATAAATCCTTCAAGCTGAAATATTCGTACAGTAATTTCAATGGTATATCACGGTAATTTTAAACTGACAATCACGTCTTTCTGTTTGCACAAAATTGGCCTATGCAGATTAATCGCGATGGCTTCTGCTACCTGAATAATTCAATATAAAGAAGATTGATTATTAAGATACCTAAAAGTGAGGGAAATGAAATCTTTCTACATCGATGTGATATAGTTTATGTACGTCGATGTGATACAGTTTATCTACGTTGATTTGATACAGTTTATCTACATCGATGTGATACAGTTTATCTTCGTCGATGTGATACAGTTTATCTTCGTCGGTGTGATACAGTTTATCTACGTTGATGTGATACAGTTTATCTACATCGATGTGATACTGTTTATCTACATCGATGTGTTACAGTTTATCTTCGTCGATGTGATACAGTTTATCTACATCGATGTGATACAGTTTATCTACATCGATGTGATACAGTTTATCTTCGTCGATGTGATACAGTTTATCTACGTCGATGTGATACAGTTTATCTTCGTCGATGTGATACAGTTTATCTATATTGATGTGATACAGTTTATCTATGTTGATGTGATACAGTTTATCTTCGTCGATGTGATACAGTTGATCTATGTTGATGTGATACAGTTTATCTACGTTGATGTAATACAGTTTATCTATGTTGATGTGATACAGTTTATCTACGTTGATGTGATACAGTTTATCTATGTTGATGTGATACAGTTTATCTATGTTGATGTGATACAGTTTATCTACGTTGATATGATACAGTTTATCTATGTTGATGTGATACAGTTTATCTACGTTGATGTGATACAGTTTATCTACGTTGATGTGATACAGTTTATCTACGTTGATGTGATACAGTTTATCTACGTTGAAGTGATACAGTTTATCTACGTTGAAGTGTTACAGTTTATCTACGTTGATGTGATACAGTTTATCTACGTTGATGTGATACAGTTTATCGACGTTGATGTGATACAGTTTATCTACGTTGATGTGATACAGTTTATCTACGTTGATGTGATACAGTTTATCTATGTTGATGTGATACAGTTTATCTTCGTCGATGTGATACAGTTTATCTATGTTGATGTGATACAGTTTATCTACGTTGATGTGATACAGTTTATCTACGTTGATGTGATACAGTTTATCTACGTTGATGTGATACAGTTTATCTACGTTGATGTGATACAGTTTATCTACGTTGATGTGATACAGTTTATCTACGTCGATGTGATACAGTTTATCTATGTTGATGTGATACAGTTTATCTACATTGATGTGATACAGTTTATCTATGTTGATGTGATACAGTTTATCTATGTTGATGTGATACAGTTTATCTACGTTGATGCGATACAGTTTATCTACGTTGATGTGATACAGTTTATCTACCTTGATGTGATACAGTTTATCTACGTTGATGTGATACAGTTTATCTACGTTGATGTGATACAGTTTATCTACGTCGATGTGATACAGTTTATCTATGTTGATGTGATACAGTTTATCTACATTGATGTGATACAGTTTATCTATGTTGATGTGATACAGTTTATCTATGTTGATGTGATACAGTTTATCTACATCGATGTGATACAGTTTATCTTCGTCGATGTGATACAGTTTATCTTCGTCGATGTGATACAGTTTATCTATGTTGATGTGATACAGTTTATCTACGTAGATGTGATACAGTTTATCTACGTCGATGTGATACAGTTTATCTTCGTCGATGTGATACAGTTTATCTATGTTGATGTGATACAGTTTATCTACGTTGATGTGATACAGTTTATCTACGTAGATGTGATACAGTTTATCTACGTCGTTGTGATACAGTTTATCTACGTCGATGCGATACAATGTCTCTTCGTCGATGTGATACAGTTTATCTACGTTGATGTGATACAGTTGACAAATATATATCGATTTTGAAGTTTGTTTACGTCGATACAACACGAACGAACGGACATTTTTGTATTTATGAAGCTAGTCTTAGACAACAACGATAACAACAGGACATGTTTATCTACGTTGATAAAATACAGCTTATCTACGTCCATACAACACAGTTTACCTACATCGACAGGATACAGTATATCTACGATGGTACGATAGATTGTCCAAGTCGATGAGATTAAGTTGATCCGGCATAATGCTGCCATTGTTTGCTTAGAGTTTTAGTCAAGGATTGATCCTCATTGCACATGGATATCTCTGTACGTGCTCTACTGTGCTTCCACGCATCCCACAATGAGAATCTCAGAACAGTGCATAAACATTCATTCATTCAGTAGCATATCCCTTGCAGAATCTCGCTCTCATAACAATCTTCCGGAAAACTTCTCGGTCATAAGCAAGATGTTTCGCGTCCGATACACCCATCTGGAGATCATCTGCCACATCCTGCAACCGATCTTCTCTTTGGCCTTCCTCTTCCTCTCTTCCTGAGCATATACCCCTGCATTATTGTTCTCTCCAAACTTTCATGATGCTTCAAGTGACCAACATATTTCAATATTCCTTGTATGATCGTCTGCTAGTAGCCATCTATCTTCAATATTCAGATCTTGTATGGATACATTTGTTCTTTTCTGTATCCAAGAAATTCTTTGAACCCGTCTATTACATTTACATTCAAAGGTATGTATGCACTGTTCAGTTTGTTTAGTAAGTGCTCAGGTCTCACAGGCGCATATTGCAATGGGAAAGATGCATGCTCTTAATTTTCTAATGTTTTGTAGGTCTATCTGTTCCTACTCTACAATTTTAGTTTTTGAAGAGCAATACATATTTGTCCTTTAAGTTCTTTCAATGTGTCACCATTGTTGGTAATTAATGACCCAAGATAGTCAAAATTTTGCACCACCTCCAATAACTTAATGGCACCAAATGTGTGTATACCTAAACCATACATGCTATAAATAGTTGTGAGTGGGTGGGATTTCTAATTGTGTTATTTAGCCCGGGCATCAGATTATTCGGCTTGCAGAGATTATCCTTGTGCGATTTATAGGAGACTGTATACTCTATGGAGTTCTCTGAGGGCAGTGAAAGTGATCCTATAGAAATGTAACCAAACTAGACTTAACCCAGGGGCGCAATGACACTTACTGGTACGGTAAGTCACTCACACAGGCAGAATGTATGTACCAGGGGCTTCAAATGAAAACCTTAAAAGTGTGATAGAAATGATAACAGCCATGCCATTGTCTTTTAACCTGTCAATATTATTTTTAATGATGTAAAGAGCGTTATGTACGTTACATTACTGTTCAGACGAACACGATGACGTCATAAAGGCAGTTTAGAGATGGCTGCCCCACTTTCGACATGCATCACAGAGGAGCAGCGTTCTGTTATCCGTTTTTTTTTAAAAATCAGTGACCTGCCCTTTCCCCGTGCTCGCCAGACCTAGTTCTAAGTGATGACCCTTGTATGGACACCATAAAGAGTTTGGGAGTAAAGACTTTTTTCTGTCTGATGAAGAGGTACAGCAGGTGGTGCATTAGTGGTTAAACATGCGACCCAGAAAATTATTTTCTACAAGAATCCAAGCACTTTATCGGCGCTGGAGGACTTGCGTGGAACTTAGTGATGACTACATCGAAAAATGACACATTTGGTCTGTACTTTTTCAGAATATATTCACACAAAAATATTACTAGCGCCCCTTGCCATTCAAGCGACTCCGGAGGTACTTGAAAGTTACGTCAAGGACGACAAGCCAGCATGTGTGTAACGCGTCCTCTATGCCACGGTTGGAAGCAAATATTTATATAGTTAGTTAGTTAGTTAGTTAGTCGACAGATCATCCTCAATGCACATCGAACCATTCAGTCCAAAAGTGCTCGGATCCCCTCCTCAGCAAATCCTGCAGCGTGTAGCGGCTAACGACACCAGTGGTTTATTCATCTTCTTTGGCTTCCAGCGTAGTTTTCTTGTTTGGCCACCCCTCTTTTAATTTGCTGTTCTCGCAGTCTGACCATGGTTGTAGATTCACAGTCATAACATGGTTCTCGCAAAAGTCTTACTTCTCGTAGAGCATTCAGAATGACAGCCTGGTCTATGGCTCATCCGCCTTCCACAGTAGCCTTACCTGCAAGCTTGGCAGCCCGCTCATTTCCTCGTATACCCGCATGCCCTGGCACGAAAATTAAACTAATCTTTGCCAGCCGAGACCGCTCCAGAGACAGCAACCACTCTCTTCGGATCCACCTCATCTCTATCTTCTTGAGCATGCTCATTGAGTCGCTAAGGAAACATGCCCTAGTGAATGTCTGTCTCGAGCCATGTTAGTGCCTTACATACTGCCATGACTTCCTTTTCAGGCTACTTCTGGTCAAAGCAAAAGCACCAGAATCTTTCTTAACAAATCTCCACCCGGCTGAGCCGTAAAGGCCCATAAACTTCTCACTCGTCGAACGACCGACCCATCTGTGTAAATGACAGAATCACCCTGTAAAGAATTCTCGAAGATCAAAGCCTGTACTGCCGCTCCCATAGCAGAGGATTTTCTCGTCCGCATTTTCCATCTAGTTGGATGAAAACTGAAAAGAACATACAAACATATGTTGGCATTTGTACCCACTCCTCGTTGGTTCTAAGTCCTTAAGTGAACACACCTGTTGAAGAATGTCTTCGGATTGTCCGTACACGACTTTCCTCCTTATAACCTGTTGCTCTTTACCTTCCCATTTTCACTGTGCAGTGGATGTTGTGTGTTAGCGTTGACTCTGAGGTAGGCACGTGCTCTGCAAATTTGTATTCTGTCCTCAATGGTTCGAAAATCAAGAAGATAGTGCATCGCCCTGCATGCTGTATCTCTTGTACATCCAAGAATAATACACATAGCTTCGTTCTATATCCTTTCCATCCGCTTACAGCTGATAGTCAGGATCGCCATCGCATAATCCAAAACAGACAGGACCAGATCCTCGTAAAGGAGACATAGATGGCGCTGCTCACAGCTTGCCGCCGCCATCACCCGCATCGCAGCCAAACCTTGCTTGGCCTTTGTTATCACCCGGTCTATGTGCACATTATAAGCAAGGCTTCGATCAAACCGTATCCCCAGGTAATTCATTGCCTGCGTTCTTTCCACCGTCTCTGAACACAGATTAACAGTTGGTGTTGGAGTGTTGACAATATGATTATTCAAAGAGAACCAAGTCACTGCTTGCCTTCGTTGAGCTTGACCATCGCCCCAGATTCCACACATCAAGTGCTTATGCGAATTAGTTCTGTTTGTAGATCCACAGCAACTCAATCTCTATCCTTGCCCCGACGACACGTCGTCGTCATATGAAAATGTCCTCCCCGGTTCTCCTCTCTGTTAAGGGCGTTAAACCTTTCTGCCACTGAAACCTACACTGGAACTCGTGCTACGTGTCGATTGCGTGGATGTTTTAGATGCGTAACGAACCAGTTTCCGTGGGTCGCTATAGCGCAGTTGTCTTCCCGCCTGTCTCACACTCCGGAAGTCGTAAATTCGTTTCGAGACTTCGTCATTAGGTTTACGGCGCAATTTCTACGGAGATCTCAGGAGACAGTATGTATACCACAATTAGCAATGATGTATAAACAAATGGAAGCATAAGAAAAGGCCGACCATGAAAGTGATAGACGGGGAGAATACCAGTCCATGGAAATCTCGATATATGGAGTCCAGAGACGGGCACTCTTCCGATGGTTATACTTCACCTCGACACCACAAGGTTCAAGATGAGATGAGATGATGAGACGCTGATGAGATGAGATGATGATTCCTGGAGATCGTCGTTGGAATTAAAGAGTTCGTTCCGCGACTGCACTAGCCAGGTAGCCTTAATTCCTCAGGCTCAAGACCCCCCCCCCCCCCTCCCCGCCATACACCGCAAGGCACTATACTGGCAACGACAGTTGTTGTTGTTGTTATTGTTGTTATTGTTAATGTTGTTGTTGTTGTTGTTGACAGTTTTCCTCACAACTCTTTCGGCAGGTAATCCAAAGAAAAAAGACCGAATCATACGGAATAAAACCTAGTGAGTTGAAATCAATTCTCTCATCTTTAAAGCTCTTAAAACCAGCCAGAAGCGACGGTGGCAGTTAGCATCAAGACACTTCAGCAACCGTCGAGAGAGACTCAACACCTATGGTCATGTGCCGAGTGCTGTGACGTCACTACTGATAACCAAAAACCAGCGACTATACCCATGAGATTAGGCTGATCCGCTGATATCGACGCGGTCTAGCGTTGCTAAAGGCAGATTACCTATCCATTGATGCAGCTTTGCGCAGTTGATCCAGCTTTGAGCCAGCAGATGTGTGGGGTTGCGGAAAGATATCCATCGTGCGGTGGGAAATGCAGAGACCACGGCGAGTAAATCAACAAACAAACAACCGAGAGTTGAAAGTGTCAGCTTTATAAGAACACCATCATTTGTGACAGAACTAAGGTTGCGGCTGGAAAGACTTCATCAGCACACAAAAAAGCAAAAGCAACTTGACACTAATACAATATTTAAAAACAAAGATAGAACGTATCTATAAACCGCTAATAAGCGTGGGTGGTTATGTTACGCCATCTCACAAGATAACCACGGAATTTTCTCGGAGACTCCTGGGGTCGTCGCTGGAGCTAGCTACGGAGTTCTTGCTTTGAGCTAAGCTTTTGACAAACCGCCCTGTGGAAAGAGACTGAGTCGTATGGGATAAAACCCGGTGTAATGAAGCCGATAATTTTGCCTTTTACATCATTTTAGTAGGTCAGCATGGCCGAATGGTTAAGAACGCATGCTCTTAAACATCCGGTGTACTGATGCCGAGGTAAGGGGTTCAACTCCTACACCGGACAGTTAGACTAAATTGTTGACCTATCCTCCTTGACTTGGGGACGTAAATTACAAGTACCTCTGAAGTCGGAGCGGGATGGCGAGGGACACTGTTAATAGGGAAAGCTAATCCACACACATAATTCAGACCAGCACCACTAGAAGTAGTGTGTGGACTACGCTTGAGTTCAAAGCGAGCGAGCGCAAAAATAAATACATCGTGAATCAGCTATGTACAAGGGGAAGTCAATAAGTAAGTCACAAATGGCTGTAGACCCATAACTAAATATGATAACAACTTGAAACCAGTTTATTTTTATACATACATTGTCCCTTTATTTCTCAACATAATTTCCACCAACATTGATGCACTTATCCCATCGTTTTATCAGTCCTCCCAAACCGGCTGATTAGAACTGCGTGCTCTGATTTTCTAAGCCACGTTTTCACTTCACATTCAACTTCGGCGTCATTCGCGAAATGTCTCCCGCCAAGGTGAGTTTTCAGTGTTTATGCTGACAAATGTTTGTCCCGTAAAGCGGTGCATAGCTGGGTAGAAAAAGTCACGAGAGCGAGTCATTAAGTAAGTCACACAGTTCTGTGGGATGGCAGGTAAATTAAAACAGGGCACGAAATTCTATGCAGCCGGTTTGGGAGGACTGATAAAACGATGGGATAAGTGCATCGATGTTGGTGGAAATTATGTTGAAAAATAGAGGGATAAAAATAAACTGGTTTCAAGTTGTTATCATATTTAGTTATTTTTCTTCAACCATTTGTGTCTTACTTATTAACTTACCCTCGTATTTCTGTCACCATCAGTACAGACAACATGCCCCTTTACAAACAAACTCCTGGTATACTAAACATGCAACTATTTGTGGTACGGTACACCCCCTTTTAGCTAATTACCATCCCCATGCCAATAATTAGTATTAATGAGTCGTGCAGTAACGATGTCTGCACACTTCCCACGCGTTTATAATGCGTATATCGTTATTTTTTTAGAGGCATGATTGTCTTCGGAAAATACAGCGGTGGTTTCCCCTTGTCTTCCGCCGGTTTCTGTATGGCTGACACCACTAGCCTTTGTCTAAAAGACAGCCCTTTGCAAAGCAGCAGAGGGTAGAGGTTATATACGGCGCTTCTTATCCGCTGACGGCCACGTCATAGAGTGTTGAGGTATTTTATAGAGATAGCTGCCCCACCAACTAACTCACCTCCTCTCAATGGCCACTGCTTGTGTTGGACCACGGCGGCTTATTCAACATATTCCCAGCTAACCACTAGACAACATATATAGAGGCCACTCCACCAACTCCACCCGGTGGACGCGCCTTGTTGTAAGACAGTCTCTTACCCTAGGTAGGGTAACCGGTAAAATTTGTGGAAAGATAGATAGAGGAAGACAGTGTAAGCAAATTCTTGACAGTCTTGTGTTATGGCAAGGAAGGAAATCAACACACGAATTGATCCATGCCCTCGGAGATCGCAATTTGTGGAGAGGGATGATCACCCACGCCATCCAGCAAGGCACTGGAAGATGATGATTATTGCTATTGTTTTCTAAGATGAGGCAAATACATGATGTATGAATGAAATAACGAATGAAAGGACAGGGATAAGAAGGACAGAATGTTGGACGGGCCTGCGTGTCCAATTCTTAATCCTTTGAAAATGAAATTCATTCGTTCGTTCAGTTGTTTATTTCATGTATCGAAAAATAAAATAATGTTGTAACATCATATTTTACAGTAGTTTAAAAAGAAGTAACAACAATGCAAGGAAATGGTGTCTGGAGGACAAGGTTTGGGTGAAGACGGACAAAGGACATTAAAGACACCCTGAACATAAAAATGCATGGGGCAGCGGGACAGGTGAAGGACCAAGAGTCTATCTTGTGGGCTGTAATATAAGCAATGTTCTGCAAGGAATTTTCGACATGATGACGATAATAACAATATCATCAAATGGCAAATCAGAAGTCGAGATAGAGAGGATATGCAATAAGGCAGACCAACTCAGCAATAAGCATAACCAATCACTGGACAAATGATACCAAAACTAAAGAACAAACACGTATCAATCGTTACTAAAAAAACAACTCTACAGCACATATCTTTCTACGAACTCTATGCTACCAATGCCAAACCTGGACAATGACAGAAAAAGAGAAAAGAAAATTACAACAGCGAAAATGCGATTCCTGAGAAGAATACCCAACGTATGAAGAAGAGAGAAAATCAGAAATGATGAAATCAGGACTAAAATGGAGGTTATAGCAGCGCTAGATTTCACGAGAAAACAAAGCTAAATGGTTCGGCCATATAAGAAGGTTACCAACTAACAGTATACGACAACAAGCAATGATGTACAGAGCAAACGGAACCACAAGAAGAGACCGACCAGGTAAACGATGGGCAGAGGGAATAGCAGAGCCCGTGGGGACTTCGATACATGAAGCCCATAAACGGACACCCTCCCGCTGTTTGTCCTTTACCTAGACACTGCATGGTGCAAGAGGAACAAGATGAGATGATGACTAACTTTGTTGGGTCGATCAAATCACATAAAACTTGTACCAACAAATTTCAGATATATCTGGGAAGAAAGAATGAACGAACGACAGAATTTTCAAACGGTTAAGAACTGGGCACTCATACCCTTCCAACATTCTATCCTTCTGGTCTCTCTCCGTCCATGCATTATTTCATTCATACATCTCCTAGAACAGTGGTTCTCAACCGGTGGGGAATTCCCCCCCCCCCCCCGGGGGGAATTTTAGGGTTTCCATGGGGGGGGGGGGGGGGGGGGGGGAAATGAAGATCATTTCAAGATCGCGTTAATACAAGAACCGATTACTTGATATTGCTTTTCCCTTCATACTTTACATTTATGCACGTCTCATCCTTCTAAAATTCATTTTATAAAGTAAGTAGACCCACAAATCATGTTTTATGTGGATGTCTAGACCTGTTTTAACATTTTTACCTTCCATTTTTACATATACTGTGTAGGGGTGGGGGGATTTTTAGGTAGGAAATATGAAAAGGGGGGATGACGTTCTGAAAATATGGTGACGGGGGGCACGGGCCAAATTTTTTATAGGAAAGGGGGGGGGAATGACGTTCTGAAAATATGGTGAAGGGGGGCACGGGCCAAAAAAAGGTTGAGAACCACTGTCCTAGAAGGTGAATCTTCAACAGCAACAGCTACAATAAAGTGTGCATTATAAACGCATCAAATAAAGCACGCAATAGAAAGTGCAATACTCCGTCATCTTAGTGACTTAGAGCAAAGGCTTAGAACAATGGCTTCGAGAAACAGGACCCGTTGGAGAGACAAGAGATGAGATAGACAGACAGACAGACAGACAGACAGACAGACAGACAGACAGACAGACAGACAGAGAGGAGTCGAGAGGAAACGAAGAAAGAGAGGGGAAACCAATAGAGGGAGAGAGAGACAAACATATAAGAATGGGAAAGGGATAGAGGGATGGAAAGAAAAAGCCAGTCACACACACACACACACTCAGTGCGCGAGAGGGTTGAGAGAGAGAAAGAGATAAATGAAAGTGAGGAGGAGAGAGAGAGAGAGAGAGAGAGAGAGAGAGAGACAGAGAGAGAGAGAGAGAGAGAGAGAGAGAGAGAGAGAGAGAGAGAGAGACTAAGAACAAGAGATATGGAATGAAAGAGGGAGAGGCAGTGAGTGAGAATGAAATGAGTGACAAACAGAGAGTCAGTGAGAGAGAGAGAGAGAGAGAGAGAGAGAGAGAGAGAGAGAGAGAGAGAGAGAGAGAGAGAGAGAGATGAGAGACAGAAGGATACGGATTAGTAAGCGAGCGAGAGTCATGAGAGAGGCGAGGGGGAAAGTAAAAAAGAGAAAACGAGTCAACCAATCTCGCACTAATGAACAGAGAGGCCGCTTCATCAGCGTCCCCAGAAACCCCTTTGAACGAACCACTTGAGATGGACAGCAACAACCGGGCTACCACTGATTGCATCCCTCCCAGGCTGGAGACACCGTTGATGAATTATTGATCCATTTGTAATCCGCTCCTATTTTTAAAACGCCCCAAACGATCCGACCGACTACGAACGAATCTGTGTTAAGTAATCAGATTAACTGCATTTCTAATGTCCGTCCCTTGGTGTGGCTAGAGAAAGGAACTTCAGCACGGCAAATTGGACCTTCCGAGTGACCACTGCACAATATGTTCTTAATAAAACAAGGTAGGAGAGGCGCCGTGGCTGAGAAGTTAGTGTCTACTTTAGGTTTACAAGGTAACGGATTCGATCCCATCATAGGGCTGGGCACTGTACCATAAAATCAGAGGTATATAATGATATAACGTGCTCTCCTGATCTCTTAGGTAGTGAGATCGCATCCCTAACCTTCTCGGATAAGGGTGGGAAAAAACAAACACGCAGTCCCGTGTGGAAGTTGTGCACGATGAAAATCACCCGGCAGTTTCAAATCGCAAAGAGCAGGCCGTAAGGTCGCGACCCTGGCAAAATTGTTAAGACGAAAACCCTACCCATGGCTAGATACAGCCTCTTACTTTGGAGGACATCTGTCTGGAGGAGGTCAGCCTCACACAAATGCACGCCCAAGCCGGACACACTGACCCCTGAGGTGCATAACTGGGAAATCCCCCGGAAAGAGGATTGAAGAAGGAAACGAAGAAGTAGAAGATAATCAACAACAACAACAACAACAACAACAACAACAACAACAACAACAACAACAACAACAACAACAACAACAACAACAACAACAACAACAACAACAACAACAACAACACAATGAAGATGAGGAGCAAAGGTAGAAGTAGAAGATAAACAACAACAACAACAACAACAACAAAACAATGAAGATGATGAGCAAAGGTAGAAGTAGAAGATAAACAACAACAACAACAACAAGACAATGAAGATGAGGAGGAAGAGGGAAGGAGGAAGAACAAACGAACGACCAAACTTTATTTTCAAAGAGTCACAAATTGGGCACGCAGACCCGTCTTACATTCAGCCCTTCCAAAGAAGAAGTCAGGTAGTTAACAGGTGTAAAAAAATGCATGCCCGTGGTTGGTTGATTATGTGTGTGCTTAAAACAGAATCGGCTTCATGGCGTTCCGTCTGAACCCACAAATACTCAGTTTCCTTCAGGAAGTATCACAAGGAGCGGGGCGGATGGCTTGGATAACACACCGGAAGTAGTCACATCGATTACCTCGTCTCGCACACTCCCTCTGCCCGGGATCCACACTTCAATCCTAGAATGCAAGCATTCTTAAATATGTCGTTTGTGATTTCGCTTACCTGCTGCTTACACGTACAGACCACAAATACACACAATACAAAGAATACACACATATACACACACGGATAGAGAGACCATACATACACGTACATACAATGCATACTATATATACCACACATACACTACCATCCTACATATCTAGCTACCTATATACCTACATACACACACACACACAATACTCTACCATCGTATCTAACCACATAGATAATGGCCTACATGCATACGACCCTCTACAACCCAATCTACATACCTACTTAGCATACTACCTAATTATATGCGTACACACACACACACACAAAACATGCTTTTTGACTTATACTTACGATACACTACCATCCTACCTACATTCAAAGCTAAATCCCTATGTACATAAATACATATGTTAACAGAGAGAGAGAGAGAGAGAGAGAGAGAGAGAGAGAGAGAGAGAGAGAGAGAGAGAGAGAGAGAGAGAGAGAGACTTGAAATTTGCGACTATAAGAAATACTCACAAGTTGAAGGATCGCAATAAAATACGGTAATAGATAAACACACAGATGAAATCAGCGAATATATGAACGAGAAATAGACGTCACAAGCATACTAGACAACATAAGAAACAAAACCCACAAAGCCGCAGACATACTGGAGATGATCAAACTGTCCAGCGACATGATTGACACACTTGCCCTGGGCCATACATTTCTTAAATGACATCGGCTTTCTAGATGTTTCTTCCGTGGTAAAGTCATAAGAGTAGACATAGACTTGTTTTAGAAGCGATGCGAGTTTTTAAGGATATTTAACACATTCAGTTAAGTTAAAGTTAGTTGCATATCAACCGCAGCATTTTTTGGCTGTTCGTGACTCCTGGGTAAGTTTATCATCAGCTATTTTGATACTGCTTTCTGAACGACCGGCACTCATACGATTTCATAAATAAAAAACAACGCAAGGCGGTCTGCTGTCAAATCGCCCGCAGCTGCGTTTTGAAGGCGGATTACGAAGTGAGTCCGTAACTGCTTCGCCACGGAGCTGGTACATATTCAGTGCCAAACAAAAATTATGTTTCCACCAAACAAAAATTAGGTTTCCACCAAACAAAAATTAGGTTTCCACCAAACACAAATTAGGTTTCCACCAAACAAAAATTAGGTTTCCACCAAACAAAAATTAGGTTTTCACCGAACAAAAATTAGGTTTCCACCAAACACAAATTAGGTTTCCATCAAACAAAAATCGATGGCGGAAATTTGGAAGTTATGACTTAAAAGTTGTTAATATGGTAGCAGACATGATGTATTATATATCAAATTAAAGGGGGTTGCATAGAGAAAACTCGTGTATGTAAGCTTATGGCAGATACAGGAAGTCACTTGGGACGATTAATCATCCCGTTGCACTTAATCAGTGAACTGTCTCAGTCAGCCTGACTGAGGCGCTTTTTTTCGCCTGCCCTTAAAATGCATATTTGCTTTCCACACACTAATCTAGTGGTTCTCAACCTTTTTTGGCCCTTGCCCCCCTTCACCATATTTTTTAGGGCGTCATTCTCTCCTCACCATATTTTTAGAACGTCATTCCCCCCTTTTGTATTTCCTCCCTAAAAATTCCCCCTGCCCCTACACAGTATACGTAATAATTGAAGCTAAATTTAATAGCACACACTAAAACAAATCTAGACATCTACATAAAACGTGATTTACATATATACTTACGTTATACAATGAATTTCAGAAGGGTGATACGTACAGAACCGTAAAGTATGAAGGGAAAAACAATATCAAGTAATCGGTTCTTGTATTAACGCAATCTAGAAATAATCTTAATTCCTCCCCTGGAAAACCTAAAATTCCCCCCCCCTGGGGGGGGGGGGGGGGGGGAGAGAGAATTCCCCACCGGTTGAGAACCACTGCTCTAGTCAGTTGAAATTCAACGTCGACTTCTCGTTCAGAAAGCCATGGGAAACTACTCAACGTACAATTGCATATATAATAGACATGGGGTTGATCGGAACGTCCTGAAAAGGATATGGAATTATTAAAGTCCCACATAACGCATCATGTGTGTTCGCCTTTTCCCCACGAGTCCCAACCATCACGAATTGTGTTCTGGAACTTTTTACATTTAGTTAAGAGCATCTTAAAGAAATTTAGCTTACCCATTGACCATCTCTACTGTGTATTCAACCGCTTTGAAAGTAGTGCGGTATTAGAAAAATCACAGAGCATGACAAGAGGGGCGAAAGCAGGCAAACTTCGTGAAGAGCCGCATTCTTCAGCTCGCTTGCTTGCTTGCTTGTGTTCGCTGGCTGTGAACTCCAGCGTGAAGTCCTGTATGTCGGATGAAGACATCCTGTTGTCCAACATCAGTGTGATGTCATACCGGACCTGAGGTTTGCGTGAGTATCCGTTGTCCCATGTCTGGCTTATTGGTGTGCAGACTGGTGGTTCCTCGCCATGCAAGCAGATACTCTCCGGCTTAGGAGGAATTCTTCAGCTTGAAACGAAATGAAAAAGACAGGGAGCCGATGTTGGATCTTTTCCCAAGGGCAGGCTGGTGTGCTGGGAAATAAACATGCAGACAAACTGGCTGGGTCTGCTCTGCTGGGTGGGGTACTGCTAAGCTATAAGGCAGATGTGGTCAAGGCTCCTTGGGATCATGTGTATTGTGTAAAAGATTAGATACACCATCATTGCCTGGGGAGAATGGTGCGGCAGGGAGTGACCAGGGAATCTGGCCAACACTCACTACTCCGAGGAAAGGCCAGACAGACACATAATCAGATTGCAACTACAAGACTGCTCTAACTTCGTCACATTCAGAGAGCCAATCTGGCCGACTGGAGCGTCACTTCGAGACAAACTCTGGAGAACGGGAGAAAACCCCAATCGAACTAGCCTGTTTGTGACCCATAATGGAGTAGCAAACGGTGATCGCAGAAGAAGTTCAGAGCGATAATTTATTTGATTTATTTGGTTGTTTCGGGATTTGAGATTTAAAGATTGAGCACAACCCACAACTGGCAACGCTGATCGTATTCCGGTACGAACCTAAGGCCATGTCCACGCCAATTTGGAAGCACTATAATATTTATTATAATAGTAATATAATAATAAGATAATTTATTTCCCCAGAAGCCCGCAAACACTTGATTTATGAAATGTGACGAATTTGCTTCTATATAGCGTTCTTAACAGTAAAATGGACATACTGCCCATAACCACCATCATCATCCAGCGCTTTGATGGCTGGCATGGGCGATCATGACTCTCTATAAACTGCGATCTTCGACGACATGGATAAACTCATGTAGTGACTCATTTTCGTGCCATGACACAAGACTGCCAAGAATCTTCTCACGCCGTCTTCCTCTATCTCTCTTTCCGCAAATCTTTCCGGTTGTCACAACATGTTCCAGTTTTTGTCTTCTCATAATGTGGCCAGAAAACGATGACTGCTTCTTTCTGATGTTTGTGATAATTTGTCTTTACGATTCAGTTTCCCTCAAAATGTCCAGATTGCTCATTTTGGCTGTCCAATTAATTTTCAGTAATCTTCCAGGGATATTTTGTTCGCTTGTTTACTAATTGTCCAGGATTTGCAGCTGTATGTCAAAATTTCTTTCTGTGTAACAAGATCTGAATATTGAAGAAAGTTGGATACTAAAGACGATAAAACAAAGAAAATTGAAATATTTTTGTCACTTGGAACGTCACGAAAGTTTGGAGAGAACAATAATGGAAGGGTATATGCCTGAGAAGAGAGGAAGAGGAAGGCCAAAGAGAAGATGGGTGCAGGATGTGGCGGATGATCTCCAGATGAGTGTATCGGACGCAGGACATCTTGCTTATGATCGAGAAATTTTCCGGAAGGTTGTTATGGGAGCGAGGTTTTGCAAAGGACATGCTACTGAATGAATGAATGAATGAATTCGGCAATTTATCTCAGTGATGCATCTTCCATCTCATGTTGTCCACGTGCCTATCTTAATTTCTGCACTTGCCCCAAGATAACATGATTTACTTTAATTGCACATTTAGCATAATCTGTTTCTTTGATATCACGATGACTTCTGTGTTTATATTATTCAAGCTAAGGCCGATTTTGTCACTTCATAACCACATCGTAATCTAAAGCCGTCTGACAAAACAAAAAGTGTTCACAGTAAAACATACTGACTACAATTATTACTACAACTACACTCGCCATTTCTCCCGCTCTACTACAAAGCAGATCTCCAGATCTTTCTCCCCACCCCTCCACCCCACTATACAGTGAAACTATTTTAATAATTCAGAAGATAAGAGGGGAGGACATAACATCCATCCCATTAGATATACAGATAATACATTATTGATTGCAGACAATGCGCAGGATCTGCAACATTTAATAGATGAGGTTGCTGCACACAGTGAACAGCTAGGGTTAGAATTAAATTGTAAGAAGACACCGATTATTGTCATCACTAGGAAGAAGGAAATACCACAATGTAATATACAGGTAAATGGGAATATTCTTAACAGATTCTGTGCCAAACAAAGATGTAGGTTAGGACGAAACAAAAATGGAATGCCGAAAATGGGAAGTGGGAGTGTGTCACATTTGTGACTTAAAAGTTGTTAATATGGTAGCAGACATGTTGAATTATATGTCATATTAATGTGAGTTGCTTATGGGAAGCTACTGTATATAAATAAGTCCGTAGCAGATACGGGATGTATATACGCAAGCCGATTAACCATCCAATAGTTCTTAATCAACTATCTTAGAAAAGTTAACATCTGATCGGAGTTGCCTTGAAGAGATCAGAAGAAGAATCTCTATGGCAAAGGTAGCCTTTTGCAAGATGAAAAACTTACTGACCAATGAAAAGATGGCAATTGCAACGAGAACAAGAGTGCTGAAGTGCTACATAGAACCTTTAGTTTTGTATGGATGTGAAGCGTGGACAATGAGCAGTCAAGCAGAAAAACTCGGATGGCTTTGGGAATGTGATTTATGAGAAAAATGCTAAGATTACTATTTACAGCCATATAAACCAATGACCAAGTCCTACAGTAAAGAACTTGGTGACAACTGGCAAGACTATGGAATAAAAAATAAGGAGAAGGCAGAGAAGTAAATATCTAAAGGGTTGGCCACCTGGCATGGTCGAGACAAGAACACAGCTGATCCACGACTTTGATAAGCGAGTGAGATGGCGAAACATGACCGACCGTGCTTATCGACATGGTACATGATGATGATGACTACAAAACATGCTATCCAGTTTCGCGACTGCTAACCCCATATCCTATTGACAAAATTCCCAATATTCTTATCATGTGATCTCGTCCAGCCCCCTCATTGGTCCCAAGTGTAGGAATATTAAATTTGTTGGCGATGGCATTGAACGAATTGTGTACATACTGAACCATCTATTTGCGCGGGGTTTGGGTAATATCGTTAGACGGATGTTTGATTGGTGTCGAGCCAGTCAGCATCAACAACGAACACAAAATGTAACAAGCGAACTCGACAAATAAGAAACGTAAACACACACAATCGAACCTTTTCACAAAAGTCATTGTCAGTGACATAGTAACTTGTTTTGTATCTAGTGACTGTTGCGTTTAGTGGAGTCCTGATGTAGTGGCGTAGGGACACGAAACTTGCTGTTGCTAATTCTTTTTCCTCTTCTTCTGCTGTTGTCTTTCATCTTCTAATCGAGTGTAAGATCTCAGCCAGTTCAACGACACGCCCTTGAAACATTTGCCTATAACTGACTCCAACATCTACTGACCTTCTCTTTAACACTCCAACATGCATGGATCTTCTCTATAACATTTCAACATGCACAGACCTTCTCCGTAACACTCCCACATGCACAGACCTTCTCTCTAACACTCCCACATGCACAGACCTTCTCCGTAACACTCCCACATGCACGGACCTTCTCTCTAACACTCCAACAAGCACTGACCTTCTCTCTAACACTCCCACATGCACGGACCTTCTTTTCAACACTCCCACATGCACGACCTTCTCTTTAACACTCCCACATGCACGGACCTTCTCTTTAACACTCCAACAAGCACTGACCTTCTCTCTAACACTCCCACATGCACGGACCTTCTCTTTAACATTCCAACATGCACAAGACTGTCAAGAATCTTTTCACGTTGTCTTCCTCTACCGCTCTTTCAGCAAATATTTCCGGTTGCCACAACAGATTCCCGTTTTTGTCTTCTCAGGTATCAGTGCAATAAAGCAGTAAAAACACACGAAGTAAACCGTTATCAAAGAACAAATATCTTGGCTCTTCACAAGACAACAAAACGACGCAATCAAAATGTCAATACCGTTGTAAGAAATCCCTAACACCTAAGCCATTACCTAGGGCAATCCTTAACGGAAGTGGACAGGAGATTACGCGAGGATTCCAACTTGTCTTGTCGTGTGCGGTAACTTCCCTGTGGCGATCGAAACCTATAGCTTATACAAGGACAATGGATTTGCGTTGTCTTTGACAGCTGTTCACTCAAGCGTAACTGGCCCAAGAAACACAGTCTTCCTGGTGAGGGGAATTTCGGTTAACGTGTTTTAGTGACCCAGTTACTGTGAATCAATGGGGGACTAGTACTCATTAATTTATGGAGACTGATCGTACGATTGGTTAATTCAATGATTGGCTGATTGAATAAATTATTGAGTGATTGAATGATAGGTTTAAAAGAACATTTAAAAGGCAAGAGAACATACTTCATTGTTGTATCCCATGAGGCTCGGTCTCTTCCCGCAAGGCAGCCTGACTGACAGCGTCTCACATAGCACGAACTCCATACCTCCCACGATGACCCACCCCCGCCCCCTCCCCCTTTTCTCCCCCCACCACCGCCCCCGGAGTCTCCGAGAAATTTGCATTCGTGAACCGAAAGACGTGGCCCAGAATCGATCCCACAGCCTTCGAAGCGTGGGGCATGCGGTGTAACCACATGGCCACGGGGACGCCTGAATGATAGGTTAACTGGATTGAAGCTGGCTTTGGCTAAGGATGACTTTCACAGCACCAGGATATCTCTACCAGTGTCTCAGTCTTCTCGCGTAGATCACACGAAGGGAATTTCAGCACTGTGCACTAACTCCGTTGTGTATAGTGCGGAGGGATGTTTGACGTGAGCCGAGTGAACTTGGATATCCCGAGGTCATTGTCCTTGACTGAGAAGGCTAAACGGCAGATCCACAATTCAAGGTAGAGGGGAGTAAACTGTCACAACATGCGCGCCATTTTCGGACCGGTCAACACGATCTCATGAGTCCCGACCCTTCTAGAAGATCCCTCCCAGGGATCACATAAAGTTCGTGAATTCCGATAGGAATATGAATTAAACTGAGAGGCATGTCCATCTTTTCTTGTCCGTTTCATCTCGTTCCGGGGGTGAAATGTTGACAAAACCGTGACGCCAGAGTCTCGGTCTGAAACATAACAATTATTCCATTGTCTGTTGGTGGATTGGCGGGCTGAACAAAACGCTTCACCTGTTTTCTGGGACGACTGTGGCGAACGCCTTGTAGAAGAATCCTCCTTCGACATGTCATTTCCTCTAACCTTTTTTTATTCGGTAGCAATTCACAGTCAACACAGTGAATCGAACCAGATCTGAAGAAGTCAAGATTTGGATATCATACCCCTAAGATTACACAGCCCCACTGGATCACCCCGACTGGATCACCTATATTGAATCACCTCCATTGGATCACCTACGCAATCAATCCAGGTGATCACTTCTTTGGATCATCCCTATTGGATAACCCAAATGGATGACATAACACTACTGGATCACCCCACTCGATCTCTTTATTAGATCACCCCACCAGATGTCTCTCATGTGTATGAAGAGTGAGGTTGTAAGTGAGTGAGTGAGTGTGTAAGAGAGAGAGAGTGAGTGAGTGTGTGTGTGTGAGTGAGTGAGTGAGTAAGTGAGTGAGTCTGTCAGGGAGTGAGACTGAATCAGTGGGTCTGTCATGGAGTGAGTGAGTGAGTCTGTCAGGGAGTGACCCTGAGTGAGTGGGTCTGTCAGGCAGTGAGTGAGTGAGTGAGAAAGTGGGCGAGAGAGAGAGAGAGAGAGAGAGAGAGAGAGAGAGAGAGAGAGAGAGAGAGAGAGAGAGAGAGAGAGAGAGAGAGAGAGAGAGAGAGAACGAGTCTGAGCAAAGGCGCAAATAAATGAGTGAGTGAATGAATATGTGAATGAACAAGTTAGTAAGTGAGTTAGTGAAACCTCTTACTGAGTATTTGAGTTCTACACTGCTCGAATCTGCCCGAGGGATAGCCCCCCCCCTCCCCCCGCACTTATGCATTTCCTGTGAGTGAAGGAGAGCGCCTTAATGTGTTTGTCTACCCGGGCCTTCTCGCAGTGTTTGAGGAAACGTCTCTGGCCCAAGTCCCCTCTCCCAGTGAAAGACTCACAAATCAGGAAATCGATAACCGAGCGATTGATTTTGCCCTGGCCCGAGCCGTCTCCAGGTGCTGCTGAACTGTTTCCAGCTGCAGATTTACAGCGCCACTCACCTCTAACCTTACAGACATCCGGGCACTTGGGAGATGGGGGACCAGATGGAAGATGTTGACTTCAGATAGAAGGAATGAGTGAATCAAGATGTGGAAGAAAGGAAGGCGGGAAGAGAAGGACGGGGATAATAAGAGAATATTAGACGGAAGCTATGAAAGACATAAACGACAATGAATTTAAAAAAAAATAATAAAAATAAAAGAACGAAGGAAATACAAATTAGAGATTTAAAAAAGAAAGAAACAAATAATAAAGAAAGACAGAAAAAAAAGGCACCGAAAAAATAATAAATAGAAAGAATGAACCAAAAAAAAATAAAAAATAAAATAAATTACATGAAATCAAATGAAAGGACAAAGGACTTAAAAGACAAGGACAGGGAAGCAATAGGGAAGAAAGAAAGAAAGACAGACAGACAGACAGACAGACAGACAGACAGACAGACAGACAGACAGACAGACAGACAGACAGACAGACAGACAGACAGGCGGACAGGACAGACAGACATGTGCACTGAGACAATCATTCTTTCACAGGCGGAGTAGGTATCGGGGTGGTTCTATATCTGGTGTATAACTGGTTAATGGATGCAACTGAGTTTGGCGTACGGAGGCACTGGTTCTTGTCACTGCTGGGGTGGGGATAAGTCTGGTTCTATATCTAATAACAGAGGCTGTGGCACAGAATGTTCGGCCAACTTCTGTAGTGAGTCGGTCCAGCAGACTTTGCATTTAATATAAGAGCATTTGAAGCCCACGAGTGCTGATCGTTCAGAAAGCAATGGCAAACTACTGAACGTAAACTTGCCACGAAATCACAAACAGCCAAAAATTCTGGGGTTGACTGCGAAGTCCTGTAAATGATATGCAGCTAGCTAACTAACTAACTCGCAGGACCAGGCATAAATTGAGTACCAAGTCTAGCTTGGACTTGATGTCCCAGCAGTCCTGTCAAAGTGGCCGAATCACGCCCTTCCGTGGAATCATTTACTCGTCCTGCCTCCCTCCTTGAGGTCCCCCAGAATGTCAGCCTGGCTCATTGTTCGTCGTCTCCCTAGAGCAGCTAAGCCCACAATATGTTCTCGCGGAACCCGGGGTGTCTAACCAGCCTGATCACACAGCTCTGGAATATCTCGTTAAGAAATGTCATTCCGCAGTCAAATCAATACGCATCTCATTGACTATAGCAGTCTCTACACAATCCAATTTGCTGTCTAACTATGGCTTAGCGATATTGTGAGTTTCTGCTCAGTATCATAGTTCATGTACTATTCATATGGGCTTTAGGTCCCGTTAGAGGATACACGCCTTATCCTTAGTGCGAGGAAATACAATCTAAAGACTTAATGTCATGGCAGGGCTGACTAGGCCATAAGCCTTGGTCGGTAACTGGTCTAGGATCGAAGCTCAGACAGGCGGACATTTAAAGCATTGCCTCTGATCCTGGCAGCTTCTGCATCTTGTCTTGTTCCAGATGTATTGGTGTTAGCTTTTCTCTGCTGTAAACTAGGCAGGCTGAGAGAGGTATCATGCTGCATGGGCACCTCATGGTCTCTACAATTCAGCCGTGTGCTATATGGGAGGTTATTATGCCAATTTTATTTTTCTTTGAAGCACAATGTAAACAAACTATCGTCTGACAAAATGACCAGGTGCCAGTAACAGTAGATCACCAAATGACTTACTTCTGCGACAGCATTTGGTGAATTGCGGTCGCACGCGTCAAGCTTGAGGCATCAGTACATCCGACTTCGACAAGCATTTTTTTCGAGTTTGCTTTGCCAAGCCTTTGACCGTCCCCGGTCTACACAAAGGTAGCAGTTTGTGTCTCTCTTCGTCTGGTTCCTATCCCTTACCTGTCCGACATCGGAAGCCCTACCAGTAGGTGAGATACCGTCGGCACACGGATGTAGAGACATCATATCTTCCTCTTCTTTCAATTTATCCCTTGCTGGGGTATAAAACGTCACCCAAAACACGCCAAGATGCCCTTTCGTATGCTCTCGCCTCCAGCCACATCCTAGTTGCCTATTTCTTCTATAAGGCGTGATTTATTACCATTTATATTGAAAGTACAGTTCCATTACCACTTATCATGGACATATGGTGTTATTACCACTTGTAATATCAGTATAGTTTTATTACGATTGATAACATCAGTATAATTTTATTACCACTTATCATGTCAGCATAGTTTTATTACCACTTATAATATCAGCATAGTTTTTATTACCACTTATAACGACATTATAGTTTTCGCCTGTTATAACGACAGCATCGTTTTATTGTCACTTATAACATCAGTATAGTTTAATTACCACTATCAATATCGGTACATATTTATTACCATTTATATTGCCAGAACATTTTGTATTACCACTTATAATTTCAGCAAAAGATTTGTTCCCACTAAATAATGCCTGAGTACCTTTATTATCAGGTATAATATCCACTTCACATACCCTTTGTTCGTTCCCAACACGGGATTATTTCATGGCTTTCAATAATGGACAATTAGTAAACAACATATGAATGTAGGTTAGTTAGTCGCACATTTACAGAATGTCGCAGTCTTTCTGAACGACCGGCACTCATACCATTGTATGAAAACCAATGCAAGGCGGTCTGCTTCCAAATCGTCCGCAGCTGTATTTCGAACGCGGTATGCGGGATTACGAACTACGTTTGCAATCCCTTTACCACAGCGCCGGCATATGCATGTAAATAAACAATAAACAACACATGGCTGCAAGTCACAGACAATTAGCAAATAACATACTGGCTTTCTGCTCTTGACAAGTAGTAAATAATATAAGCATGTAAATCCAGGATAAGTAGTAAATAACATGTAGCTCTCAATCCTGGACAAATAGTAAACATCATATAGCTCTGAATCCTGGACAATTAGTAAAGAACATATGGCTCTCAATCCTGGACAAATAGTAAACATAATATACGTGTCCATTCTGCACATTTAGTAAACAATGTGTACACATAAAGGAAAGACAATTAGCACACAAGCATATGGCCGACAATCCTAGACAATTATTGACAAAACACACAAAAACTCCCGTGGCCTCGAAGGCGTGATGTCACAGAAACATGATTAGAATACCTGACCTTGAACAGCCAACATGAGCAATCTAAATGTTTTCAGAAGTCATGACCAAAAAAAAAAAAAAAACTTATCACACACATCGGAAGGAGACAATCGACGCGTCACATTATGGCCACATTATGAGAAGAGAATACACTAGAAAATGTGACAACGGGAAAGATTTGTGGAAAGAAAGATAGGGAACCAAAGCGAGATAAGACTCATGGCGGTCTTAATTATGGTATGGTAAGTTGTCAGCACTCGAATTGACACATTCTGTCGGAGATCGCCAGATGTGGAAAAGCAGGATCGTCCACGCCAGGCGGCCAAACACTTAATGAGGATGACGTAACTGGAAATGGATCCAATTCCCAGGCAGAGCTCCTGATTTGTAAATACCACTACTCTGAATGTTTACAAAATGCAAACTTACTTCAACGAAACAAAAATAAACAAATTACGTCGGCCTCAATAAACGAAATTAACACTTTATCATTCACGGCTGCTGCTGTTTGTCTTCTGGCGTGGCAACTAGAAATTCAATATCATCATTTAAACCTTCTTAAGGCGAACAATGTTCTTCATTAAATCTGCCACACCATCAACTTTATAAGTGCTGCTCTATTCAACATCTCTCCATTGACGCACCCATATCCCCGGCCGGCATTGGCCAAGTCTCGTTGCCAATAGTTACCAGCCTTCGATTGACGTCACAGCTGGTAACCTTGGACGCTGACATTGTGCTACAATTTGGGGAGCCCGATGGAAGTGGCGGGAGGCGGGAAGATGGACCAGGCTCGGTGTAGGGATGCTCCGCTTTATGTGAGCATTATCTGTTTGCTAACGGGTCGCTCTTGCGACCAAATCACTCGGTGTAAACCACGATTGGTGGATCGATGTTGTGCCCCCCTCTCCATGACTTCCATTTTACAGCACCTCACAAAACTTGGATCGTTATTCTCCTCTCCTCACATTTCGCACATTTAGAAAATGTGCAGGGATGCGTTAGGAACGGAAAAGATGGCTTTCATTTCACACACGAATACCTCCATAAATGCTACAATCTCCTCCTGCCGAACGTACGAGGAGATTCTAGTGTGCACGAGAGATATTTCTAATGTTCATAAATAAACACACACGGTATTGTTTGACGCTCATAGAAGTAAGAAGAAGGTTCAAGTAGAGACTAGAGGACGCACTAGACAATATAAAAATCGAAAGCTATAGTTACCGACCGGGATTCGAACCTGTTACCTCAATATGACGACGGCGCCTCGCTGTAGGAACAAGTGTACTTCGACGCATGACCATCTAGACACCCATAAAAATAGGTGTCTTCATCAGCCACGTTTATCATCTACATGAACCCACAACTTTGGAATACTAACAGAATTCGTATGTAACCATTGAAATAACACCACAGGCCTCAGAATTTTATATTAAACCAGCATAGGTCAAACAACACACACATATAACTGAAAAACATCGAACCGCAATGCTGCGTCCAGTATACTAACATTTCAACCATTGCTATCAGAAGGAGGAGTCAACATTCAGGTCCAACGGACTGGTGAGGGAGTGAACCCCCTACCTCGCCACCAGTGAAACAGAAGTGTAAGAGCTTGCGCGGTGTTATCCGTTTGGCCACGCCGACCGTTCTCTTCCCATTATATGACACCCCCACCCCATAAAAAGTTTCTCTCTTTTGTATGCTGTTGGCCGAGAGGCTTGAATGTCGGACTCATTTCGGGAGACCCAGGTTCGAATCCTCGGTAAGGTGTGGAATTGTTCTGTCGGAGGCAAAGAAGAAAACCCTAACTTGCAAAGCTCAAATCGACTGCACTAGCCAGGGGGCATTAATTTCTCAGACTCATGATCCCCTCTATCCTACACCGCAGGGTATTTATTATAGGCAGTAGATGACAGTATAAGTATAGGTGTATATTCAGTGCTACTTATCTGAGTATCCCAGGCTGTGAAACGAACATGAATCTTGACCCCGATACTCTTATGTAGACAATCGTAATATGAACGGTAGTAGTAGTAGGAGTATCAGCGCTAAGATTCGTGTTGGTTTCACAGCCTGGGATTCTGAGTTCTGCTTTCATTTAAGGCATTGACCACTACCCCATATGGACAACGATCACCATCAAATTAATAAGCTGTGGGGGTAAAACCGTGGGCAGCTGCTATTAGCGGCTGCGTCACATGATTCTGAGCCAGGGATGGACCCCTTATAACTTATCCTGGAGGTTGAACGGGGTAGGGGTAATGGTGAAATCGAATCGTCTCAGGAACATCAGAACCACACATGTTGTATATATGCTTTCCGTTGGTCAATGTCAGGTAACGCTAGTAGGAGTGTGAAGTGTTGTCTGGGCATACTCTAGGTCATAGTATAATTATGTGAGGTGCTTAGTTATATTCCTCTTCGTGTTTTCTAATACACAGATTTTAGGCCGTGACTGATAAAATGGGGCGCGGATAATTTTCAGAATGTTCTGAGACGATTGAACGAGCGAAGGAAACAGGGAATTCAATTTCGCTTAGGCAGGCTGGCAGGCAGACAGATAAAGGGCCTGCGTGTCCAATTCTTAACCCTTTGAAAATAAAGTTCGGTTGTTCGTTCGTCCTTCTCAGAACATTCTGAAGATTATTTGAGCCGCATTTTATCAGGCCGGACCGACTACAGACCCATACTGGTTGGAAAAAACGAATTCTATCTCGCTCAGTAATTCTTTTGTGATCGTCAATGTCTGTTGCATGTGTCTGTTTTTTTTCACACAGTCAATAGAACAGTCTTCACACGCAGCCCTGCACACAGGCACTTTCGTTTCTCGATGACTGGACGATTCCTACAGCTCACAATGTTGACACTTGTGATGTTACGTTGATGGAATACTTATACACATCACGGGCAAATGGAACATACTGTTGATGTCATGACTAACTGGATAAGTTGATAATATACAGTCGAAGCGTAGTATAACATACAGTCGAAACGTAGTACAACATACAGTTGACATGTAGTAATGATAAACACTGGACACGAGTCGGCTAAAACTTCTGATTCTAGGGCGTTCTTGAATAAGAGAGAGCTAAGTTTGTGTCGCTATTTAATATGTAATTTAGGGATATTTATAACATCAGATGGAAGATGCACAACATAGATCAAGAGCAGAATAGGGCAAGCAAAGGCTGCATTTCAGAAAATGAAGAATATCTTATGCAATAATTCGCTATCATTGAATGTAAGAAAGAGAGCGCTGAAGAGCTACGTAGAACCTGTTTTGCTGTATGGCAGTGAATCTTGGAATATAAATGAACAAATTAGGAAGAGATTGGAAGCAACAGAGATGTGGTTCCTTAGACGAATGCTGCGAATTCCTTGGACTGCCAAAGTAACTAACAACGAATGCCCTAAAGAGGCTAACGAAATTAGAACATTATATACAACAATAAGAAAGAGACAAACAGCTTTTTTGGTCATGTGATGAGAAGAGAGGCGCCGGAGAACATCGTGACAACTGGAAAGATCGAGGGGAAGAGAGGCAGAGGCAGACCACGAGAAATGATGCTGGATGCATTGCGACGGTGGCATGGAGGAATATCAACGGCAGAGTTGATCCAGAAAACCAAAGACCGAGATCTGTGGAGAGTCATGAACACCTACGCCAGTCAGCAAGGCACTTGATGATGATGATTTCCCTTAATGACTTTTTACTATCCCGTGACGGCCAATTCCTAATTCGGTTAGTCACGACTGAATATATTTACTCCTTAGTACTTATCGCTATTTGTGACACGATGTTGTCACTAACTTAAGTTTGTTTATGCTGTCTCAGCACGGATCGACGCTGTTTGTTTATGCTTTGTCTCGTCAGTTTAACTCTTCCCTCTTATTTCCCTTTCATCTGAGACTTGACACCATATAACACGACTCCGCAATATAAAACAATCTTGAGTGATACGGAACATGACTCAACAGTACACAACAATCTAGGGTATAGATTAGTACATGATTCAACAGTACATAACAATCTAGGGTATAGATTAGTACATGACTCAACAGTACATAACAATCTAGGGTATAGATTAGTACATGAATCAATAGTACACAACAATCTAGGGTATAGATTAGAACATGACTCAACAGTACACAACAATCTAGGGAATAGATTAGTACATGATTCAACAGTACACAACAATCTATGGTATAGATTAGTACATGACTCAACAGTACACACCAATATAGGGTATAGATTAGTACATGACTTAACAGTGCACAACAATCTATGGTATAGATTAGTACATGACTCAACAGCAAACAACAATCTAGGGTATAGATTAGTACATGACTCAACAGTACACAACAATCTAGGGTATAGATTAGTACATGATTCAACAGTACACAACAATCTATGGTATAGATTAGTACATGACTCAACAGTACACAACAATATAGGGTATAGATTAGTACATGACTTAACAGTACACAACAATCTATGGTATAGATTAGTACATGACTCAACAGCAAACAACAATCTAGGGTATAGATTAGTACATGACTCAACAGTACGCAACAATCAAGGGTATAGATTAGTACATGACTCGACAGTACACAACAATCTAGTGTATAGATTAGTACATGACTCGGCACCATATAACCATCAAGGGTACAGATTAGTGCATGACTCGGCACCATATAACCATCTATAGCAGTGGATTCTCAAGCTCTTTGGCCCGTGCACCTTTTCACCATATTTTCAGAACGACACCCCGCCCCCCCCCCCTTTCGTATTTCCTCACTAAAAATTCTTTACCCTCCCCCGCCCCTACACAGTATACGTAAATATGGAAGCTAAATTTAATAATACATACTAGAACAAGTCTAAACGTCTACTTAAAAAGTGATTTGCGGGTCTACTTACGTTATAAAATGAATTTCAGAAGGGCGAGAAGTGCAGAAACGTAAAGTATAGAGGTCAAAATAATATCAAGTAATCAGTTCTTGTAATAATGCGATCTCGAAGTAATCTTAATTCCCCCCTCCCCCTTTTGAAACCCAAAAATCCCCCCCCCCCAACGGTTGAGAACCACTGATCTAAAGTATACACAGTCCATGGCTCCACACCTTATCTATATATATAAAACAGAGTGTATGTGGCTTTGTTTGTGTGTTTGTGGTCAGCTATGTATGTCTTGGATGCGTTCGATAACGGTACATCCGATTGAGATGAAATTTTCTACACGTCTTCCTTTCATTCCTGTGCAACCGACTATAATAGTTTCTTAGTGTAAAATCTTCTACTTATTTAATAACATTTACTTTTTCATTTTCATTATATAATGTCTATATAGCAGGGGGACTTCACTCTAGAAAAGTTATTTCAAGGGGCATAACTTTTAATAACAGTTGGACTTACTTGCACTATTGTTAAACTTTTTGTCTATAGTTATTTTCAGGCATATGAGTTATAATAAATAATGATATAATCTTTAAGGCATTTTCAAAGTTTGCATAAAAATAATGCATAATGCATAACATTGTAACCCATCTTTTTCTGCTTACAGAACTTATCAACTGTCATGTCGGTGATTAAAAACAGTTTTCATTAAAAATAATGAATGGTGTGTGGAAGGACATTCTTTTAAGTTACTGTTTACCGGCGAAACCACGCCGGGTCAGATAGATAGACAGATAGACAGATATTCGGGAACGGAAGCTTATTTGACTACTTATATGAATGAATTAAATGACATGCTCCCCACCAGGGACTGGGTGAAGCCGGGCCGGGTCAGACAGACAGACAGATAAACAGACAGTCGGGAACGGGAGAGCTTATATGACTACGTATATGAATTAAATGAGATGCTCCCCACCAGGGACTGGGTGAAGCCGGGACAGACAGACAGACAGATAGACAGACAAACAGATGGTCGGGAACGGGAGAGGTTATATGACTACGTATATGAATTAAATGAGATGCTCCCCACCAGGGACTGGGTGAAGCCGGGTCAGACAGACAGACAGACAGATAGACAGACAGACAGATAGTCGGGAACGGGAGAGCTTATATGACTACTTATATGAATTAAATGAGATGCTCCCCACCAGGGACTGGGTAAAGCCGGGCCGGGTCAGCCAGACAGACAGGCAGACAAACAAGCAGACAGACAGACTGATAGATAGATAGATAGATCCCCTCCAGGGCCTGGGCGAAGCCGGGCCGGGTCAGCTAGTAACAATATAAAGTATACACAGTCCATTACTCTACACCTTACAAAAATCTAAAGTATACACAGTCCATTACTCCACACCTTACAACAATATAAAGTATACACAGTCCATTACTCCACACCCTACAAAAATCTAAAGTATACACAGTCCATGGCTGCACGCCATACAACAATATAAAGTATACAGAGTCCATGGCTCCACACCATACAACAATATAAAGTATACACAGTCCATGGCTCCACACCATACAACAATGTAATATATACACAGTCCATGACTCCACATCTTACAACAATCTAAAGTATACACAGTCCATGGCTCCACACCTTACAACAATCTAAAGTATACGCAGTCCATAACTCCACACCATACAACAATCTAAAGTATACACAGTCCATGGCTCCACACCATACAACAATCTATAGTATACACAGTCCATGACTCCACACCATACAACAATCTAAAGTTTACATAGTACATGGTTCCACACCATACAACAATCTATAGTATACACAGTCCATGACTCTACCTGGGTTTATATAATCTGGACCCAATGTCTCAGAATTGTTACTTTTTTATTTGCGTTAACTCGCCTTGAACTCAAGCGTAGTCCATTCACGTGCTACTACTGTGGAGTGAATTAGATTGAATTCTGCGTGTGGATTAACCTTCCCTATTGTCAATGCCCCTCGCCATCAGGTGAACCCACTCCGAGTTCAGAGATACTTGTAATTTACGTCCCTAAGTCAAGAACGAGAGGGTAACGTTTTAGTCCAACTGACCAGTGTAGGGGTTGAACCCGCTGCCTTGGCATACCGGAAGTTTAAGAGAGTTTGCTCTTATCAATTCGGCCACGCTAACCTCCTTTATTAACCGACCAACCAAGAGACGATCAATAGAAGTTACCGTGTGGCGAGGGAAAGGACACTGCCATGGATGACTGAAGAATGTCTAGTTGGCCTGACTTACATAGTCCCGATGCGTCCACCATGATACCCCTCCCCTACAAGCGGCGACTCGAATTCGAATTCGATTCTATCATTACCCCTACCCCGTTCAACCTCAAGGATAAATTATATTAGGGTTCATCCCTGGCTCAGATTAATAATCCTGCGACTGAATCAGCCACAAATCAGCTTCCCATGGTTTTACCGTCACAAGTGTATTAAGTTCATGGTGATTGTTGTACATAGGTGGTTTATGGTTAAGTATAACGGCGACTGGGTGATGGATTGCTTGTATAATCCAAAGTGTGTGCATGTGTACGAGGAGCCGCGTGGCGCAGTGGCTAGCATCCTCGCCTGTCGTCCCGATGGTCGGGTGTTCAAAAATCCTTGGAGGGCTTTTGTTACACTGAACTGCGCGCTTAGGTCAACTCAACTCACATGGGTATCGGGCAACGTAGAGTGACGGAGTCTGCTACTCAGCTACGGCACACTGAGTACTTGAAGCTAGACCCATGTTTTCTGAGACCCAACGGCACTGGACTGGGTGATGTGGTGGGTACCAGGCCGGCAGTCTTTACTTCTACAGACATTTCTGGTACCCACGTTAAGCTCTTATAATGCCCATGTTAAACATTGCCTCAGTGAGTCATGTATTATTGATTTGTTTTCATGCGTTTTAATGCTTATTGTTCTTTTGTTGTCAAAGATTTGCTTCATAAGAGATGTTGAATGAAAGAATGTATGAGAGGAAATAGAGAAGAAGGGCAGAATGTCAGACTGGGCCTGCGTGCTCAATTCTAAACCCTTTGAAAATAAAGATTTTCGTTCGTTCGTTCGTCTATAACTGGGAGCTCAGGTTAGTGATGAAAACTGTAAACCCTTTCTACACGGATCAAACCCACGATCACCGTTACGGCATGCGAGCCTCAAGCAGCTATCCTGGAGCTAGTCCTGACAAGTAACGGCAGCCGATGTGGTAATAAGTACATCACAAATCCACTGTCGACTGGTCTATACAACTATCAAACCTCCAACTATATACACAGCACGCCTCGAAGCCTGAAGGTTTAGTGTGTGCTCTTATCCATTCAACATACCGGCAGGTTAAAAGCCTTTGCTTACCTACTACCTGGGTGACGAACTGTGTTCGTAATCTCGCATACCGCGTTCGAAACACTGCTGCAAGGAAATTTGGAAGCAGTCCGCCTTGCGTTCATTTTTATACAATGGTATGAGTGCCGGTTGTCCAGAAACAAAGGCAATATACTGAACGTATACTTGCCAGGAAATCACAAACAGCCAAACTTTCTGGGGTTGACGTAATGTAAAGGATATGCAACTAACTTTAGCTGGGTCAATTAATGTGAATTGCAGAACACGCTCTTTACCCCCAGTCGGAGCGGGAAAAACAGGGTTAAGTGGGTAAGGAACCTATGACAGGTCTGGCAAACCGGTAGGGAATTTACTTGACCCTAGAAACATGCTGCTCATCAATCATGGAGGAAATTGGAGGAATGGCACTGGAACTCCGATAAGGCCTCCCCACGGCGCCTAAGACCAGAAGCAGAAGTCAACAATAATAGCTTTCTTATATCTGTGCGGAAGGTTTAGGAACGTGGTCTAAGAGACACAGGTAACAGTTTGGGAATCGCTGGATGTCCGGACTACGCATTAATAAATAATTATGTAATGTTGACTTAGTTGCCATTCCACTTAAACTGTGAAGTAGAGGTGCAGTAATTATCCTAATTGAGGGGTTAAAATGCGTCCTATTCTTACACCTCGTCACATCACCTCGTACACACTGACACACAAACTCTAATCATATAACCTCAGACTAATCGAATTCTCCTGACTCAGCAGAAATAGCTATTGTCTCTTTGAGCCAAATCACCAATCATCATCATCATCATCATCATCATCATTATCATGTACCATGCCAAGAAGCGCCGCTGAGAAGCGCGGTCTGGTATGGATGGCCATGTCAATGATCACCATGGGTCTCAGACCTGTCTCTGTTCTTGTCTCTATTACGTCATCTAGCCAAGTCAGTTAAGTGTTTACCTCAATGTCTTCCTCTGGCTCTTTTCCCCATCAAGTTCACAACACTGTCATTCCCTTCTCAAGTTCATTTATCCTGTTCACGTGCTCCCCAAAATATCGGCTGTCTTAATTTCTTCGATCCATTTGTGAGTTTCATCCGTTTCATGAACTGTTCTCCATTCCACAGAGATCAACTGTTGGCTATATACCCCCTACACCCACACATGCTGGTGTGGTGGGAAACGAACAGGCGGACAGATTGGCTGTAAAATCATGTGTAAACGTAATTTATTTCCCACGTCATTTCAATGACCTCAAGGATTTCCCACCAATTGGAATGTCTGTGTTTTATGCATATTTTATATAATTACTCCAGGCATAGGAACTGTGGTGGTATTACGATTTGCGCCCGACAAAGGCCCGGGTTCAATCCCCAGCAATTGCAGGATTATGTTTTAATGATCAGCGTGGCCATGGGACCGACTCAGCCTCGTAAACATGGGTACCATACAATTTTAACACGTTTCTGAACAGGAAAGGCAGCGTGGAAAGGAACTGGACATCTCAGCTCATATTGTGGGCAGGTATGTGAGAAGGCCTAGCACGTCACACCCCATTGGCAGTGGTGCTATGGTGCTACCTTTTATATATTTTTCCGGGGATCCGTGGCGAAGGCGTTACGGACGCAGTTCGTAATCCCGCATACCCGCTTTCCGAAATACAGATGCGGGCGATTTGACAGTAGACCGCCTTACGTTGTCTGTTTTTATGAAATGGTATGGGTGCCGGTCGTTCAGAAAGCATTGGCAAGCTACTGAACGTGAACTTGCCCAGAAATCACAAACAGCCAAAACATGCTGGGGTTGAAAGCTACGTCCTGTAAATTATATGCAACTAACTTTTTTCGGTAAATGTTAGTGGTAACACTGCAATGTGGTTTAGAAGTGACAAATATATAGGCTTTATGGAAGGAACACCAACGACGAATTAATGAAACTGGGAAGAAAGGACAATAGGCAGAGAGCGAATACAACTGTACGAAAGATGGGGTTGGGGGGGGGGGGGGGGAGGAGGTGATGTCTTGATCGAACACCGAACAAGAGACTGAAATAACTTGAGAACAAAATTTGATAGGGAGAAAGGATCTGATAGAAAAAGCACAAATTTACACAATAAAGAAAGTAAAGAGACGAGACCAGAAATGAAGAAATCAGGACTAAAGTTACGGTTATAGCAGCGCTAGATTTCAATAGAAAACAGTTAAATGGTTTGGCCATATAAGTACGCTACCAACTGACAATATACCACAACAAGCAATGATGTACAGAACAATTGGAACTAGAAGAAGCGATGGATATAGGGAATAATAGAGCCCCTGGGAATCTCGACATTTGAAGCCCATAAACTGGCACTCTCCCGCTGTTTATGCTTCACCATGACACCGCAAGGTACAAGAGGAACAAGATGAGGTGAGGTGAGAAAGTAAATACGACAGACAGACATGCAGAAAGAAAGAAAGAAAGAAAGAAAGAAAGAAAGAAAGAAATAACGATGACACTGAAAAGAAAATCAAGAACGAATGAAACTACACGGAAACAAAAATAATGACACAAAGAAAGAGGGGGGGGGGGGGGGGGGGGGAATACCAAAATAATTACCTGGGATAGAAACAGTTAAGGTGTAAAAAAAATAAGCAGACACAAACAATGACCACAAAATTGGCTACATGAATGAAGAATTAATAAGCGAAATTGAAACAAAGAGGAGTAGAGGAATAGAAATGTAATGCCAGAGAACACCTTAACGTGGGAGCAGCGAAGGAAGATGACAATTATGTCTGCTAATCAAGAGTGTGGCAGGCAGACAAACGAGGGACTCTGGGAATATTTGATAATTGGGAGACAGCATATTGTGGAAGAGAAGAATGCACAACACGCTAGGCACAATGGAGAAATGGAGAGAAAAAAACATGGCCGGGGGGGGGGGGAGGAAAGGCAGAGACAGACAGACAGACAGACAGACAGACAGACAGACAGACAGGACAGACAGACAGACAGACAGACAGACAGACAGACAGACAGACAGATAAAGAGGCGGGAAGGACAGAGAAGAGATATGTGTGCGGATGTTCGACATAGACAGAGCATAGAGGCATGAACATGCACGCTTACACATACGCGCATACTCAGGCGTACTAGACATGAAAATCAGAAAAGAAAAACGCAAACAAAAAATAAATTAACTAAAAAAGAAAGAAAGAAAGAAAGAAAGAAAGAAAAAGAAAGAAAGACAGAAAGAAAGAAAGACAGAAAGAAAGAAAGACAGAAAGAAAGAAAGAAAGAAAAAAAGAAAGAAAGACAGACAGAAAGAAAGAAAGAAAGAAAGAAAGAAAGAAAGAAAGAAAGAAAGAAAGAAAGAACATAGATAATGCAAGAAAGATAGAAGGAAATCAAAACAGCAGGAAAAACATAAAAACAAAAAGGACAGAGTAAAACCAAAATATAAGGAAAAACAGTGACAGAAAATCGAAAATAGTTAAAGAAAGAAGGAGGGAAGAAAAGCATATAGTGAAAGAAAGAAAAATAAAGACGATGCTAGATGGAAGGAAAGATGGAAGGAGGGATGGAAGGAGGGATAGAAGGAGTGATGGAAGGATGGATAGAAGGAGGGATAGAAGGAGGTATGGACGGACAGATGGAAGGAGGGATGGAAGGACAGATGGAATGAGAGATGGAAGGAGATATGGAAGTAGAGATGGAAGGAGAGATGGAATGAGAGATGGAAGGAAATATGGAAGTAGAGATGGAATGAGAGATGGAAGGAGAGATATAAGGAGAGATGGAAGGAGGGATGGAAGTAGAGATGGAATGAGAGATGGAAGGAGATATGGAAGTAGAGATGGAAGTATAGATGGAAGGAGAGATGAAATGAGAGATGGAATGAGAGATGGGAGGAGAGATTAGAGTGGCCGAAACACTTTTCGGCGTCCTTTGGTGTGAGTCACGTTCTACAAACGACCTGCTACAGGATAAAGAGTCATCTCGCTGGTTATACTGTTTCACATGTACAAAATAACCAACAAAACCTGGCCCTGAATTATTGTTCATGCCTGGCCATGTCTCCATGTCTTTAATGGCCTGTGGAATTTTATGCAGGAAGTCATGCACGGATCTGCGACTTTTATGCGCATGCGTGCGCATGCTAGAAACGTTCTTTGTCATTGATTTATAGAATTTCGAGCCGGCCAGTTGTATTTTTTTGCCATGAACGGTCTGGCCTTTTCTTCACTCACAAACCACCGTATTTAAAATTTAAAAAAAAACGGGGAAGAAATATGAATAATGTAATAAAATAACAGACGAAAGAGTGGAGAGAACAATCACTGAAGAAAACGACTGTTGGCATCAGATTAACATATCAACATATCGTTGGATTGTAGGTTGGTTGATTGGTTGAGAATCGACTGTAAGGCAGCGAGGTTAACTCCAATGTTAAGTTTTCTGTGAGTTAAAAATCACAATGAGTTGTACGCCTGGCGTTAAAGTCGTACACGGCTCGAAAAGGGCGCGGATCTATCGGAGGTACGTGGCCATAGAGGCTGTTCTCTCTACATGGTTGGTACCAAATAACTATCCCCACAGAGGCTGTTCTCTCTACATGGTTGGTACCAAATAACTATCCCCATAGAGGTTGTTCTCTCTACATGGTTGGTACCAAATAACTATCCCCATAGAGGTTGTTCTCTCTACATGGTTGGTACCAAATAACTATCCCCATAGAGGTTGTTCTCTCTACATGGTTGGTACCAAATAACTATCCCCATAGAGGTTGTTCTCTCTACATGGTTGGTACCAAATAACTATCCCCATAGAGGTTGTTCTCTCTACATGGTTGGTACCAAATAACTATCCCCATAGAGGTTGTTCTCTCTACATGGTTGGTACCAAATAACTATCCCCATAGAGGTTGTTCTCTCTACATGGTTGGTACCAAATAACTATCCCCATAGAGGCTGTTCTCTCTACATCCATCCATCATGTGCCATGCCGGTAAGCGTGGGCGGTCATGTTCTGCCATCTCACTCGATCAACAGAGTCGTGGATCAGTTCCGTGTTTCTGTCTCGACCATGCCACAAGGCCAAGCCATCCAGATACTTGTTTCTAGGTCTTCCCCTTGGTCTGTTCCCCTCGATCTTACCAGTTGTCACCAAGTTCTCCAAATCATTTCTTCTCATAACATGCCCAAAAAATTGTGACTGTCTACGTCTAATGTCTCTGATCAGTTTACGATCTTCATTTGTTTCTTGAAGGACTTCTTCATTGGTCTTTCTGGCTGTCCATGGTATTCTTTGCATTTTCCTCAGAAACCACATTTCTACAGCCATCAGATGTTTTTCAGCCTGGCTGCTCATTGTCCAAGCTTCACATCCATATAAAAGTACAGGTTCTATGTAGCATCTCAACACTCTTTTTCTCGTTTCAATTGACATCTTTTTATTGGTCAGTATGTTTTTCATCTTGCTAAAGGCTACTTTTGCCATGGCGATTCTTGTTCTAATCTCTTCAAGGCATCTCCCATCAGATGTTATTACTGTTCCGAGATAATTGTACCTATTCACTTGTTGAAGAATATTCCCATTTACTTGTATATTACACTGTGGTATTTCGTTCTTCCTAGTGACGACCATAATCTGTGTCTTTTTACAATTTAATTCTAACCCTTGTTGTTCACTGTGTGTAACAACCGCATCTACTAAATTTTGCAGGTCCTGTTCATTGTCTGCAATCAAGACTGTATCATCTGCATATCTAATGTTATTGATGCATCGTCCCCCAATGTTGATTCCTTCCATATTTTCAATATTTCTGAAAATATTTTCACTGTACAGGGAAAACAGATCTGGAGACATTACACATCCCTGTCTCACACCTCTCTTAATAGGCTGATATTGGCTTACTTCATTATCAACTCTTATGGCAGCTTGTTGTTTCCAATATATGTTTTTTACAAGTCTAAGGTCTTTCCCATCAATTTGTAGATCTTCAAGCATCCTTATCATGTTGACATGTCTCACTTTATCAAAAGCCTTTGTGTAGTCAATAAAGCAAAGGTGTAGATCTTTGTTTACTTCTATAGAACGTTCGATTACGGTTCTCAGTATATACACAGCATTTACGTACCCTTGCATACTACAAACACACATTGTTCTTCTCCTATTTCAGGTTGTATTTTCCTCCTAACTCTTTGCATGATAATTCTTAGCAAAATCTTCGTGATGTGACTCATTATACTAATTGTTCGATGTTGATCACATTCCAAGGCTCCTGATTTCTTTGGGATTGCAATAAATACAGAATTACATAACTCATGAGGTATATTTCCAGTATCATATATTGTATTAAGCAGACTGGTAACTTTATCTATTCCATATTCTTCTAAAGCATTAATCATTTCTGTTGTGGAGCTGTCTGGACCAGGGGTCTTGCCAGATTTCATATGATTAAGAGCATTCTGAACCTCCATCTTCAAAATTGCTGGCCCTTCATTGTTATTTTGAACAATATATTGTTCGTCTCTGTTATCGTCATAAAGGTTTTTCACGTAATCTGACCATACATGTAAAATCTGATCTTTTTCTATTATGACTCTTCCATCTTTTGTCTTTAGGCAGCCTGCTGATGTACGTGTTCTTTGATTAGTAATCTCCTGAATTCTTTTGTGCATTAGTTTCGCATTTTTACTGTTGTGTTGTTTTTCAATTTCTCTGCAATTTTTCTCAAGCCATGTTTCTTTAGCCTCCTTACATAAGGTTCTGACTTTTCTGTGAATTTCTTCATATTTGGCAGGATTATTTTTGTTCTGTCTTCTTGTTTCCATTAGTTGTAAAATTTCTTCAGTCATCCATGTCTTACGGCCCACTTTCTTTACTTTTGGAATAGTTTTTTCTGCTGCACAACTGATTGAATTCTTCAGCATTTCCCATTGATCATCTACATCTTGAAATAGGATCTCTAGATCAGACAATAAATCAAATTTGTTCTTTACTTCTATGTTAAAATTATCTTGTATTTCTTTGTCAGTTTTCAATTTGCACAAGTCATATTTAGGGTTTCCTGCTGTATACTTGACTTTCTTTAACTTTACCCTCAATGTGCCAGTAATTAATCTGTGATCACTGTAACAGTCTGCATTTGGAACTGTTTTTACAACTGTTAATGCATTTCGAAACCTTTTGCTTATCAGGATGTAATCTATCTGGTTTTTAATCCTTCTGTCTGGACTCCTCCATGTCCATAATCTTCTAGGATGTTGTTTAAACCAGGTGTTTCCTACAACCATTTCTTGTTCTTTTGCCCATTCTACAAGTCTGTAACCTCTTTCATTTCTCTCTCCCAAACCATGGTTGCCTACACTGCATCCATCGCTCTACATGGTTGGTACCAAATAACTATCCCCATAGAGGTTGTTCTCTCTACATGGTTGGTACCAAATAACTATCCCCACAGAGGCTGTTCTCCCGACATGGTTGGTACCATATAACTATCCCCATAGAGGTTGTTCTCCCGACATGGTTGGTACCAAATAACTATCCCCATAGAGGTTGTTCTCCCGACATGGTTGGTACCAAATAACTATCCCCATAGAGGTTGTTCTCTCTACATGGTTGGTACCAAATAACTACCCCCACAGAGTCTGTTCTCCCGACATGGTTGGTACCAAATAGCTATCCCCACAGAAGCTGTTGCACACTCCCGCTCCCCAAGTGCAGAAAACCAGTGGTATGTGCAAGCCTCGCACTGGCGCTCAAGTCGACATAGAGATATATAAGGTTGTAGTAAATAAGTCATATTCAGGGGAGCACAACTGGGATTTACCCTAGGTTGGTCATGTCTACTACACCGGTTTTAAGTTGATCATTATCATATAGATAGTCAATATATCATTCCCTCTGCACATACAACTATTATCTGTGTGCTCCTATAAACTTCTATCCAACTATTGTTCGTGTGCTCCGATCAACTCCCTCAGTGTGTAGCCAACAGAACATCCTCACTGCACATCCAACTATTGTTCGTGTGCTCCGATCAACTCCCTCAGTGTGTAGAGACTGACGACACCAGTTCTGTGTATGCGTATGCTGACTATTCTTTTCTGGCTTCCCACATGGCGCTCTTGTCTTGCTTGGCCTAATATGAATTGATATTCGTGTATCCTGATCAAGGTGGCAGAATCCCACCCATACCTTGAAGAATTTACCCGTCCTGCCAGTTTTCTTCCTAGCACCATTTTCTGTATATTTCTACCAATTTCTAGTCAGTTCCTTAAATGTATCCATGTCATAATGCTAAGTCGACCGCAGAGTCGCTGTGGTCGAAAATAATACTTCTAATGTTGGGGCTTGAACTCCGACCTCAATCTTGATAAGCACTCATACTATGACACTCGGACCCTAGCTACAGCGCGTTGCTAATAGTCGCTGGCGTGAAAGCCATTGAGCATCCAGGGAAACCGTGAAGACAATCTGCATCAAACACACTGATCGATAGCAATTACCTATGAGCATCGGTTCATCTCAGGGAGTGACATGCGCAATAGAAACAATACAATAAACCCATTATATCTATCGATTATCTTGGACTTCACCATATTTATTGCTAAGATTACACGCACTAGAAGCAATATGAACAGTTTTCGATCTCCATCCAATTGAATCGCTTGGATTACGTTGAATGTATGATTGTGAAATTTACACTGGATAGAACCTACCGGTCTCTGTGACGTCAGGGTTATGGACGCAATTCGAAATCCCGCATACCGCGTTCGAAACATAGCTGCGATCGATTTGGCAGCAGATCGTCTTGCGATGGTTTTTATAACATGGTATGAGTGCCAGTCGTTCAGAAAGCAGTGGTAAGCTACTGAGCGTAAACTTTCCCAGAAATCTCAAACAGCCAAAACATGCTGGGGTTGACTGCGACGTCCTGTAAAGGATATGCAACTAACTTTTGATTGATATTATTTGGTTTTCTGGTTATTTCTGGGGTTGTCGTTTCGTAAATTGTGGGCTTTCTGGTTGGTTGGCGTTTGATGTATTGGTTAGTTGTTTGATTTCTTCTTCTTCTTCTTCTTCTTCTTCTTCTTCTTCTTCTTCTTCTTCTTCTTCTTCTTCTTCTTCTTCTTCTTCTTCTTCTTCTTCTTCTTCTTCTTCTTCTTCTTCAACATCTTCCTCTTCTTCTTCCGTCATGGCAGCATACACCATCAACTAACTCACGATATCCTTTATTGACTAGTTCATGAATAACTGAATCTTGTAGCTATGTCTTGCTAAGAGACCAAGTAGCCAGTCTCAGGCCAACCCTCCTTGGTCGTCCCTTACGACATGCACGGTCAGTTACAGGGTTACTATTCGTTACTTAACTTATGGACCTCACTACACAATTAGTTAGATAGTTAGTTGGTTGGTTGGTTGGTTAGTTGGTTTCGTTTCTTTACTTATTCAGTCGTGGAGATTTGTTCGCAACAGACGAGCAATATCTCTGGCGGACCTATTCTCGTTGGTCGCCAGATCCGCACAGTGGCAGGCAGGAAGATTTGCTCGCAGCAGACGAGCAATATCTCCGGCTGGCCTACTCTCGTTAGTTTGTAGGTCTATAGATAATTACAGAAGCTCTAATGAGTGAAGTTCTATAAAGTATATCTCTTTATAAAAGATACAGGTTAGTAACAGCAAGTTTTGTCACTAGATGGGAGATCCTTTTCAGGGCGCAGACAACCATCTGGGCGCCAATGTTTAAATAAATATCAATGCCTCTAGACAAAACTTGCTGTTACTAACCTGTATCTTTTATAAAGAGATATACTTTATAGAACTTCACTCATTGGAGCTTCTGTAATTATCTATAGACCCACAAAAAAAACCTCACACCATCCGACCGTGGCTTGTGACATTAGCAGTGCAGTTTTGCTATCAATAACGCCAGCGCGGCCGTCAGTACGTTTAGTTTAGTTTAGTCGATGGATCAACATCACGGCACACGGGTGCAACCCATAAGTGCTCCGTTCTCCTCCTAACTCAAACCTGAGTCTGGAGAAACTCAGCTCAGTGCACGAACTCCGTAGCACCGCCGAGGATCCTGAAATACTTGGGGTAGATTTTTAATTCGAAATTTTGCCCGGGCAGCGCCGTTAGGCTACTCTTTTTCGATTTCCAACTGCCAAGGGATTTTTTACGTACGCAACAATACACACGGGCGTCTGATCTCACTCAAACTGTACTCACGTTCTGATACACTCGGTTGCTATCTTATCAAGGCCGTCTGTTCTCGGCGGGGCATTTGTGGGGATTAAAGGGGACAGGCTGGATGATAACTCGAAGAGTTTGATTGGTTAGTGAATCAACTGGAAGATTAAGTTGTAATTCTGAAGTCTGCGAAAGTTGTATTTCTGAAGTCTGCGAAAGTTGTAATTCTGAAGTCTGAGAAAACTTAAATTCTGAAGTCTGCGAAAGTTGTAATTCTGAAGTCTGCGAAAGTTGTAATTCTGAAGTCTGAGGAAGCCGTAATTCTGAAGTCTGATGAAAGTTGTAATTCTGAAGTCTGAGAAAGTCGTAATTCTGAAGTCTGATAGACTGGCGACTGCGTGACCAAGTGGTTAGACCTGGCCTACCTTGTTCCCCCAAGGTCGTGGGTTTGTTTGCACTGGGTTCAAAGGTTTAATTTTCTCGGGAGTTGTAGGTGATCTACGGAGTTGGTGCTCTGTGCGACGTTTTCGGCTGACATCTTTGCGGAAAGGAACTGAACCGTACGGGATAAAACTTGGTGCAAAGAAGTCGAGATCCTCTTGTTTTTAAATTTGTTTTTAAATAATAAAATATATAGGTTCTAGAAAAGCTGGGAACAAAAAGAGAGTTTAAAGAAATAAATCAAGTGAAATATTTAGGCTACATTTGATGACATTATACTCTTATTTAAAAAAAAAAAAACAAACATACTAGAGCGTTAGGGTGAAGGCAAACAAGCAAGAGGCAGAGAGCAATACAAGTGGAAAGATAGCATCAAGAGATGGACAAACAGCTGTCTGAGTCTGATAGAATGTAAAATCACGGCCAGACATAGATTGTGTTGGAGATCCATTCAAGCAATCTTCATTGTGGAGACGGCACCAGATTCATTTATTGTAACCCTTTAAACATTGGCGCCCAGATGGTTGTCTGCTCCCTGAAAAGGATCTCCCATCTAGTGAAGTAGGTGGGTGGGGTTGCGCTGTAGTGTAGGGGTGGGAAACGTCTTCTTCTGCCAAGGGCCATTTAGGTATTATTCATAACCTCATTAACGGACTATACAAAATTATCAACGTAAAGTGACCTGCTATATTAGATCAACGTTTTGCTTTGGTTGATGTTCTGAGCGTGTTAACACTTTCGTAATGCGTACATCACCGGTCTACATGGCGAAGTGTTACGGACGCGATTCGTAATCCCGTATACTCGAGTTCGAAACATAGCGTTGCTGGTTTTTTTCGAAAAAAAGGTCTATGTGCCAGTTGCTCAGGAAGCAATGACAAACTACTGAACGTAAAATTTGCCCAGGAATCACGAACAGCCAAAGTGCTGGGGTTGACTGCTACGCCCTGTGAAGAACATGCAACTAAATTTCATAATATGTACACTCCCAGCCTATCTAGCTCTGGCTGTCCTTCGAGCCATCGCATTACAGACGTCCAGCGGGCAGCGGACGAGAAGCTTAGGTGTCTGTCCCATTATGACTAATTGATTGATTGATTGATTCGTTGATGGATTGATTGATTGATTTAGGAACCGACATCACAGCATTCGGAGCATTCCCATAAGCGCTCCGTCCCCTTCCTCAGCAGCCAGCGAAGAGTTCCAACACCAATAGAACCAGTAGCAATCTGATTATATGTCTGTCTCGTCTTTCCTCTAAGCGTCCATTGTCGGCCAAATCCCCATGTCACACCTCGCTGTCTCATTCTTGCCAGACCATGGTGATCCATTTGCTCCTCTGAGGTGTACACGTGCTCCCACAAGGCCGCAATCACGTCTGTCTTGTCATGCATCAATACTCCACCAAGTTTTGCAGAGCCAGCCAATCTGTCCGCCTGTTCATTCCCCAGCATACCGGCATGCCCCGAAGAAAAGATCCAGACGATGCTTGCCACCCGTGACTTCCGAAGCGAAGCAAGCCACTCGGCACGAAGCTTGCCCGTCCTCACCCTCGTCAGCATGCTTTCTGAGTCAGTTAAAATCACGATGTGTGTGTGTATCGTATTCTCCATCCAGCGGAAAGCTACACTGACCGCCTCCACCTCCATTCTTAAGCTGGATGCTGTGGTATCATATGCCAGGTTCTCCTGCACCAAACGTCGACCATTAGCTTTTGCTAAGAAACCCCAGGCACTTCTACTACCTCTCAACACAGACCCATCTGTGTAGATAATCACATCACCCGGGCGAGCATTATCCTGAATTAGTTGCTGGATTTCCACTTCCGTGGCCCTGCTGGCCACTCCCTGTACTCCCGGCTTAATGTGATTATAACTCTGCACAAGTCTGACTGCTCCGCTGGCACTCTGACCCACTCCTCTCCTCGCCTAATGTTTTCCAAGGGGCACACCTGTCTGATCGTATCCTCCGCCTGAGCCATCCATGACTTCCCTCTTATCAGTCGCTGACCCTTAACTGCGTCCAGCGCCTCATGCAACGGGTGATCTGTGTCTACAGCTACTCTGAGGTATGCCTTCGCCTGCATCACCTTGTGCCTACCAGCAACAGTCGGCAGACCAAGGATGTAACGCATACACATTAATGGGGTGTCTCTGGTGCATCCCAGAATGACCCCATAGCTTCGTTCTGTCCCGTTATGTAATCATAAATGTCCTGTATATTCTGTAATGAACGTTTCTTGCTTGTCCTCGAAATTCATCATCATCAAGTGCCGTGCCGGCTGGCGTAGGCGTTCATGGCTCTCCACAGATCTCGGTACTTGGTTTTCTGGATCAACTCTGCTGCTGATATTCCTCCATGCCACCATCTCAATCCATCCAGCATCACTTCTCTTGGTCTACCTCTGCCTCTCTTCCCCTCGATCTTTCCAGTTGTTACGATGCTCTCCAATGCCTCTCTTCGCATCACATGACCAAAGAAAGCTGTTTGTCTCTGTCTTATTGTTGTATATAATGTTCTAGTTTGATTAGCCTGTTTCAGGCAGTCGTCGTTAGTTACTCTGGCAGTCCAAGGAATTCGCAACATTCGTCTCAGGAACCACATCTCTGTTGCTTCTAATTTCTTCTTAATTTGTTCATTTACATTCCAAGATTCACTGCCATACAGCAAAACTGGTTCCACATAGCATTTCAGCACTCTCTTTCTTACATTCAGTGATAGTGACTTATTGCATAAGATACTCTTCATTTTCTGAAATGCGGCTTTTGCCTGCCCTATTCTGCTCCTAATCTCTGTTGTACATCTTCCATCTGATGTTATAAATGCCCCTAGGTATCTAAAATTATCAACTTGGTTAAGGATTTTCCCTTCTATTTCTATGTCAGATTTTGGTGTCACCATTTTCTTTGATATTACCATTGTTACTGTTTTCTTGATATTCAAGGAGAGTCCTTTCCTTGCACTCTCTGTTACTACAACGTCTAATAATTGTTGAAGGTCTGTTGAATTATCTGCCACCAATACTGTGTCATCTGCATAGCGTATATTATTTATATTATAACCTCCAACTAGTATTCCTGGCATCTCTTTGATCTCTCTCATTATTACTTCGCTATACAGGGAGAAAAGATCTGGTGACAAGACACACCCTTGTCGTACTCCTAGCTTTATCTGTTCGTAACTACCCTCTTTATTTCCCATTTTAATTGCTGCTACTTGGTTCCAGTAAACATTCTTTATTATTCTTAAATCTTTTCCATCAATGTTGATATCTTCCAACATTTTAATCAGTTCATCATGTTTTACTTTATCAAATGCCTTAGTATAATCTATGAAGCACAAATATATGTCTCTCTGTTTCTCTATTGACCTTTCTATTAGTGTCCGTAATGTATAAATTGCATTGTTTGTGCCCTTTCCTTCCACAAATCCATACTGTTCTTCACTAATTTCCATTTTTATTTTCTTTTTGGTTCTTCTCATTATGATTCTGAGTAGAAGCTTAGTGATATGGTTTATAAGGTTAATTGTACGAAAATCTTCACAATCAATTGCTCCTGGTCTTTTTGGTATAGACCAGGAGCAATTTCGAAATTGACGGTTATTATTATAATGACCCACGTAATGTGGCTATCAAATTTCAAATTGAAAAAAAAAGGAAACATTTGCTATAATGTTTTTTTTAAAACTCCCTTATTTATTGAATTTCGAGGCCCACCTACGGTTGTCTTGGCAGGGCCTCACTAAATTATTTCGCGGACCGGACGTTTTCCGCTGCTGTTGTCGAGTGAAGACATTTACTCACGCCCGGTACCAACGTACAATCCCTTGTGCGCTGTGTTTTAGAGCTCGTCCTTCCCTCTCTAAACGCAGAAATCAGCGGGCTGTTGCAAGACCGGTACTTCAACTTCACATCAGCGGAGAAGCGTATTAGCACGTAACCCGGTCATAGTTGAGCACAGGATACACATACTGCCGGCGCTGTAACTTAGAGACAGTGAACGCATTTCATACCTCCCTGACCTATCGAGTCGAGAGTTCGCAATTAACTGCAGAAGCAAACCGCCCTGCGTTGATTTCGATGATATGTGCGTCAGTCGTTCAGAAATAAAAAGCAAACTACTAAACTGGTGCTTCCATATTGCCGTGGACAAGGCCTTAGGTTTGAATCGGAATACGATCAGAGTTGCCAGTATTGGGTTGTGCGCAATGTTTAAATCTCAAATCCCGGAGGAGAAAAAAACACTAAATAAACAAACTACCAAACGAAATAATTGCAAATTAACTAACATTCATAAGCAGCGAAAACATACTGGGGCTGATTGTGACGTCATGTAAAGGATATGAAACCAACTGCATACACCCACGGTCTAGACTGAGGTTTAGGTTGGTTGTCTTCTCCGCAGCGTGTAGGTCTTTCATTGTCAACAGACTTCGAATTATTGCCCATGGGTAAACCACGGTAGAAGACAGGTGATTACTCAAAGTAAGTCACAACAAAGTGGCTGTCGTGGTTTAGTAATAATTCACGCCGTGACGGTCCAAAACAGGTAGTCCTTGAAGGCCAAGTTCAAGCTGAGACAGGAGAAGGTTGATCAAGGAGCACATTCGTTAGCCACACAGACATGACAGGGCAGCCATACAGCCGACAAAAATGACAGCACTTGCAGGCAACACAAGCTTTAAAAAAAAACTAGCTTAAAAGGCAACACAAGCGAGAGTTGTTTAGCAAGCTGCATAGTCCAAGGGGCTGATAGTGATGACGGATATCAAATTAAATCATTATCATCAAGTTTCATGCCGATAAGTGTGGGCAGTCGTGGTTTCCATCTCTGATGATCATAAAAGTCATAGATCTGGTGTGAGCTATGTCTTGACTACGCTATGTGGCCAAGATATCCACATGTGTATCGCATATGTCTTCCCTTTGTTTCTCTCTCTTCAATCTTACCAGTTTTCACTGCAATTTTCAGTTTCTTTATCATAATGTGCCCATAAATACCCAGTGACCAGTGTCCTTGGCTATATCAGGCGAACCTACTCCGACTTCAGACGTACTTGTAATTTACGTCCCGGAGTCAAGGACGAGAGGTCAACATTTTAGTCTAACTGGCCGGTGTAGTCATCAGCACATCGGAAGTTTAACAGCGAGAGCTTTTATCCATTAAGCCACTCTGACCTCTCAGTTTATGTAGTGCTTTTTAATTAATAAGATCAGGATCGCAAATAACCAGATAGTTTCCACTCCGCTTTTGGCTTGTTGTTTTTTTCTTTCTTCAGGGCTTAAGATCAGTAAATACCAATCCTATCTCCCCTTTATTTTTGTATTTACACTTACTCTAGACTAACCCACGTGACCATTACATGTGCAAATAAAGAATGGGGGAAGGCGAGCCAACACTACACTGTCAGGCTTAACATTAAACAAAATACACCGAACTGATCAATACAGCTGTCAATACTGACTATTTCCATTAGGACTTTTCTGGAAATGTAAGGAAACGTCTAGCAATTTAGGTATTATACACGCACGCACGCGCACATACGCAGGCGAGCACGCACGCACACACACACACACACACACACACACACACACACACACAGAGCGGGGTGGTTATACGTATTTACTGTGACTGTGAAGAAGTAACAGAAGAAACTTGGTATCAGGCAAATTCAAAGCTGCCCATATTTGTTCTGAACGTATGAAGTATATATGTGTCTCTTCAAAGTGCACTTTAAATAATGTGCGCGGTTCAACACTTTTAAAAAAAAAAAACCAGACCCGTTGCACCAGCGATCTATCAGAACAATGGAGAAATCCGAGGCCAGGGCTGTTACAAAATTCCTGATGATTGTGTGTGTATTTGTGTAGATATGTCTGTGTGCGAGCGAATCTCTGTGTGTATGTGTATGCTTTTTTTAATTTGTGGAGCCACATACCGTTTACAAACAGAAAGAGTGATCGAAGTCGAATCCAAAGCTGTGACGAATTATTGTTTCCCCCACCATTACTGATCTTATGTGAGTCCAACCTCATAAAATTGCAAGCAGACAATTTTCAGCATGTTTTGAGAACTGTCTTTGATGGAAAGGCTGTTCTGAAGGACACTTGTAGTTTCCACCACAGAATGTTGCTCACATAGAATACCTGAAGGCCTAACATCGTCACACATCTAGGACATTGTCTTCTATTGAATTACACACACACAATCACACGTACACACAGATACACACTGTCTGTACTCTGAACAACGTAGTCCGGGAAACGAACGCACGACCTTTGAACGGACTTTCGATAGGACTTTATTTTCAAAGGGTAATCAAATTGGGCACGCAGGGCCGACTTACATTCGTCCCTTCTAATCACTCATCTTTCGTTCATCAATAGTGCATAATACATTCACACAGAAAAACAAAACGTTGTCAAAAGAATGTTGTAAACATAAACAATGCATATTACCATGTTATGAGATACATCCCCCCCAAACACACATTCCTCACCCAACCACATACACACATCCAGGCACACATACATTCCCCCACCCATCCACCCATCCCCAACGCGTGGTAGACAACGCCTAGGACAGTGGTTCTCAACCGGTGGGGAATCCCCCCCAGGGGGGAATTGTAGGGTTTCCGGGGGGGGGGGGGGATGAAGACCATTTCAAGATAGCGTTAATACAAGAACCGATTACTTGATATTGTTTTTCCCTTCATACTTTACAGTTATGTATGTCTCATCCTTCTAAAATTCATTTTATAAAGTAAGTAGACCCACACATCATGTTTTATGTGGATGTCTAGACTTGTTTTAGTATATGCTATTAAATTTACCTTCCATTTTTACGTATACTGTGTACGGGTGGGGGGATTTTTAGATAGGAAATATGAAAAGGGGGGGGGGGGAATGACGTTCTGAAAATACGGTGAAGGGGGGCACGGGCCAAATTTTTTATAGGAAGGGGGGGGGGGGAATGACGTTCTGAAAATATGGTGAAGTGGGGCACGGGCCAAAAAAGGTTGAGAACCACTGGCCTAGGAGACCCCTGGATTACGTGAAAGAAGAAGTGAAAACAACCCGCGAACAGCCAGCAAACAGGATCTACCTGAAGGGTTTGCTTCAGGTTAAAGAGTCATTTGTCTTTCCTAGATTTTATCAGTAGCTGGCAGGACACGGTAAGCTGTCAAGTCTTAGGACTATGAAGTATTTCTCGTTTTACGAGCTGTGATGTCACATTCTCGTGTTACAGGCTGGGAAGTCATATTCTCGGTTGTTTTGTTCAAAGGAATTATTTCCTACCAAGCTGAGGGTGTTTGTGGTATGGACAATGTCAGCCATGTGTGATGCGTTGACACTTCATCTTTTGCTTTGTGTGTGTGTGTGTGTGTGGTTGGGGGGGGGGGGGGGGTGGTGGTGTAGGTGTGTGTGTGTGTGTGTGTGTGTGTGTGTGTGTGTGTGTGTGTGTGTGTGTGTGTGTGTGTGGGGTTAGGTTGTTTTTGTTGTTGTTTTAAATTAGTAAACAAGATTTCATCATCTTGGAAATACGTTTTACTCAAGTCAAATTAACGTTTAACACACTAAACTCTCTCCGTTCTTACAAAATACACAAATACGCGTACGGAATATATATGTATGTGTGTGTGTGTGTGTGTGTGCGCGCGCGCATGCGTGCGCGCGTGTGTGTGTGTGTGTGTGTGTATTTACTTTTATACTTTTATGAAGTAAGCACTCTGAAGAAGAAAAAAAAAATCTGTCATTTACTGCCTATAGTACCTTGCAGTGTAAAGGGGGGAAATGGGTGGGGGGAGGGGGGGGGGTCTTGAGCCTGAGGAATGAAGGCCGCCTGGCTAATGCAATCGCCGCGAACTGTGCAGGTTTTCTTTTTGCTCCATACAGAAAAAAAAAAACCCCCTTACCTTACCGAGGATTCAAACCCGGAACTCTGAAACCAGGAATAATACCTCTTCCTGTTTTCCATTTGCCTCAGTGAAGTGTTAGAGGGAGATGCACAGATCTGTCATGCGCGCTTTCTAATGCTGTTTCTAATGGTAATTGTTTCTCTAAGGTTGTTCTTGATACCATCACTCCATCTTTTACATGGTCTTCACCTTGCTCTGTATTCATAAAATTTCTGCAATGTGGCTCTTTGTGGCAGATGGTATCAGGGCAGTCTTGTGAGGTGGCCAAACCATTTAAGCTTTGGTTCTTTTGTGTAACGGAAAATACTACTACTATTAAAGTACTTCAAAACACTTGCGATTCGGTCTAATATTTATTTTGAGACTCTTCGTGTGTTTGAAATTAGCCAAGTCATAAAAGCCTTTGCTTTTGTATTACTTTACAAATATCATTACAGTAACTGAGGGAGTCTATGTGACGAAGTGGTTACGTGCTGGCCTCCCGATGCGAAGTCTGTGGGTTCCATTCACGACTCTGTCATTCGGTTCACGAGAGAGATGGGGAGAGAGAGGACGAGGGAGAAAGAGACAGACAGAGAGAAAGAGAAAGCGACAAATACGGAAATAAAAAGAGAGTGAGAGAAAGATAAAGAGAGAGAAAGAAAGTGAGAGAAAGAGAGAGAGAAAAGACGAAGAGTGAGACAGAGAGAGAGAGAGAGAGAGAGAGAGAGAGAGAGAGAGAGAGAGAGAGAGAGGAGAGAGAAAGGGGAGAGATAGAAATAGAAAAGAAAGAGAGAAAGAAATAGAGAAAGAAAGAGAGAAAGACAAAGAGAGAGAGAGACAAAGAGAGAGAGAGAGAGAAATATAGAGAGAAAGAGAGAGACAAAGAGAGAGAGAGAGAAATATAGAGAGAAAGAGAGAGAAATATAGAGAGATTGAGAAAGAGAGATAAAGAGAGCAAGAGAGAGAAATAGATAAAGAAATAGAGAGAGAGAAATAGATAAAGAGAGAGAGAGAGAGAGAGAAGAGAGAGAGAGAGAGAGAGAGAGAGAGAGAGAGAGAGAGAGAAATGGAGAAAGAGAAAAAGAAATTGAGAAAGAAAGAATGAGGAGGAAAGAGAGAGAGAGAAAGAGAGAGAGAAAAAAAGAGAGAAACAGAGACAAAGAGAGAGAGAGAGAGAGAGAGAGAGAGAGAGAGAGAGAGAGAGAGAGAGAGAGAGAGAGATAAAGAGTGAGAAAGAGGGTGGGTCGGGGGGGGGGGGGGAGAGAAAAGGCAAAAGTAGCTAAAACCGCTAAAAACAGTTACCCAAAAGCTCATTAATAATTCAACTGACAAATGGTGGTTCAGAACTAATTCCACCAGCAGCTGGTTCAAATGACGTTCTGTTGTTCTGGCTATCAGTTATAATGGATTAGAAACGCTTGTCTCAAATATACCAGGCCCCTCACAAACAACAGAATCATAGGTACTAGACACCATTGTCTCAAATATACCAGGCACCTCACAAATAACAGACTCATAGGTACTAGACACCCTTGTCTCAAATATACCAGGCCCCTCACAAACTAACAACTCATAGGTACTAGACACCATTGTCTCAAATATACCAGGCCCCTCACAAATAACAGAATCATAGGTACTAGACACCCTTGTCTCAAATATACCAGGCTCCTCACAAATAACAGACTCATAGATACTAGACACCATTGTCTCAAATATACCAGGCCCCCCACAAATAACAGATTCATAGGTACTAGACACCCTTGTCTAAAATATACCAGGCTCCTCACAAACAACAGACGCATAGGTACTAGACGCCATTGTCTCAAATATACCAGGCCCCTCACAAACAACAGATTCATAGGTACTAGACACCCTTGTCTCAAATATATCAGGCCCCTCACAAACAACAGACTCATAGGTACTAGACACCATTGTCTAAAATATATCAGGCCCCTCACAAACAACAGACTCATAGGTACTAGACACCATTGTCTCAAATATACCAGGCCCCTCACAAACAACAGATTCATAGGTACTGGCGCTTACTGAAGGATCCCCTGAGGGCATAGTGGATAGTGCACTTGACTGTCGAGAAAGTACTGGAGTTCAATCTCCAGCAGAGACGGGTGATTAGTTCTCCTGCCAGTACCACTCAGAGGTAGACCAAGGCTCTTAAAAATGGGTACCCGACAATTGCGGGAATTCTCTGGGAATTATCTGAGGAGAGAAGCCGAGGAAGGGAACCTACCACCTCACCTCATATGTTGTGACCTAGAATATGTGAAGGCCTGAAACTTCACAATCCTGCAGCATCTCCTAGGGAACATTACCTTACTATCACAAGACAAGGGAGCAGGCGTAGATGTTACTTACTAGAGCACATACTGTGCATTACATTGTGAACCCTTGTTTGCAAAGATATCACACTTCCTGGGTAGTGAGATCGGGTAGTTTGCCTACTTGGGAAAAGAAAAAACATATGCACCGTGCGTAAATTGCGCGAAACCGTTGTAAATTTGAAATTACCGTGGGGATAACAGATGTTTCACATTCGAACAATAAATGTCACTATGTATGTTAACCGTTTCAGCTAAAGTATTATTCATTTAATCACTTTACATTATATATAGCTCTGTAGTATGCACCTGACGAGATGAAGCGAAATATGCCAGACAATAAATCGTGCAACATATTGTTTGTGTTTCTGTGTTTAAATTCACAAAGGGAATGCGTTGTTTTTAAATTGCGCTGGTTAAACACCCAGTTAGAAATTGCAAAGGGTAGATGACATTGAAAAAACTGTTTTCTTTGGTCATGTGATGCGAAGAGAGGCATTGGAGAACATCGTAACAACTGGAAAGATCGATGGGGGAGAGAGGTAGAGACAGACCAAGAGAAATGATACCGGATGGACTGAGACGGTGGCATGGAGGAATGTCATCAGCAGAGTTGATTCAGAAATCCAAGGACCGAGGTCTGTGGAGAGTCATGAACGCCTACGCCAGCTGGCATGACACTTTATGATGATGAGAATACATGGTGGTTGTCATGGACACGTTAACAACAACAACACCGACGTACGGAAAGATAGAACAAGTGGTGAACTGAGACCCTTTAAAGATCGTAAGCCTTATACAGGAGTCTGCGGACGTCGGACATAATGGCCGCTGGGGCACAGGGGCGGGTAACTGGGCATGGCACATTCTTAAAGAGAGAGGAAGGAAGAATATGAAGGAGAAGGAGTGGGGGAGGAGGAGAGGAAGAGGAACAGGAGGAGGAGAGAAAGAGGTGAAGAAGAAGAAGAAGAAGAAGAAGAGGCAAATTAGTGAGATCTGTGGACCGCTGTGTGAACTGAAAAAGACTGTTAGATTCATACAAGAGACAACATTGCAGTTATAGACATATTTCAGGCGAACGAAAGAAGAAGAGGAAGAAGAGAGAGAGAGAGAGAGAGAGAGAGAGAGAGAGAGAGAGAGAGTGAGTGAGAGAGTGAGCGGGGGCAGGAGTGTGTGTGTGTATATGTGTGTTAGAGAGGCAGACACACACACGCACACACACACAGAGGAAGAGAGAGAGAGAGAGAGAAAGAGAGAGAAAGAGAGAGAAGAGAGAGAGAGAGATAGAAGAGAGAGAGAGAGAAGAGAGAGAGAGAGAGAGAGAGAGAGAGAGAGAGAGAGAGAGAGAGAGAGAGAGAGAGACTTTCAGTTCTTGAACTCTCAAGCACCAGACGAGACGTATCACTGATACAATAATGCTTAACAATGTTACTGTCACTTCTATGAACGACTGCGGCGAATACAACGACATTGTTACTGGAGCAGCATGCATGTTACGTATCCAGAAGTGTTGCTACCAGTTCAGCTTTTAGACTGCCATCTTTTAACGCAATGGAAACTATATGTCTCAGCATTATCATCTTTATGATAGCCCTGTCAGCTGGCGTAGGCGTCCATGTCTGCCCACACATCTTGTGTTCTGGATTGACTCGATTGATATCTCTCCATGACATAGCCTTAAAATGTTTGTTGCTGCCGGCGGACGGATTTGTGGACTAAGGGATGGACGGATGGACGGACGGACTGACGGACGGACAGACGGACGGACTGACGGACGGACAGACAGACAGACGGACGGACAGACAGACAGAGACAGACAGATTTGCAGGTGAGCATGTAGGAAAATCTCTCTCTCTCTCTCTCTCTCTCTCTCTCTCTCTCTCTCTCTCTCTCTCTCTCTAAGAAGCTACCTGTCTGTCTGTCATTAAGGGCTCCAATTATAATCAATCAATCAATAAATCAGTCAGTCAGTCAGTCTGTCTGTCTGTCGTAAGAGCCTCTCGTTTCACCGATGATAAGAAACTATCTATCTGTCTGTCTGTGTCTGTCATTCATGGCTCTCATTTCACTTTTCATAAGAAACTATATATCTATAATTAATGCCTCTCACACCAACCACCAATGATAAGAAACTATCTATCTGTCTATCATTAAGGGTTTCCACTCCATCTTTGATTTTTTTTTTAAAACTATCTATTTGTCTGTCTGTCTGCCTGACTGTCTGTCTATCTATATATCTACTTGGAGTATCTTAGGGCTCTATTCTTGGCCATCTACTATTTGCAATGTATATTAACTATCTGTCTTTGTATTTTTTCGTCGTCATGCGTTTTATTTGTAGACGACTGTACAGTGTAAACAAACGCTGGAAACTGTAATATGCTGGGGTCTTCATGCAACAATAATTAAATAATGTAGTTATGTGGAGCTATGCAAACCGTATGCAAATTAACATCACTAAAACAAAATTTAAGTTATTAACAACCAAATAAAGACTTCAAACTTTAAATTCACACAGATCACTTCAACTTCACATCGATAACATGCCAGTAGAAAGTGTAATTACACACAAAACATTAGGCCTCATCATTGACAGACACCTAACCTTGTAATTCCCACGTCCAAGCGCTCGATAAGCAAACAGCGAGGAAAGTCTACCAACACGCCAAAGTTAAAAATTTCCTTGATGAAGACAAAAGGAAGATATTCTATACTTCTCACATACAGACACATTTTGACTACTACTCTACAATCTGGGACGGTTGTTCCATTTCAATCGCCAAGCGACTATACTCACTCCAGAAATCATCAATAGCTCATCAGCAGCAGATACAAATGGCCCCGTTCAACAGTCGACAATATCAGTTTGGTTGTACAATGGGACCTCGCTTAACGAGCACCTCGCTTAACGAGCACCTCGCATAACGAGTAATTCGCATAACGAGCAAAATAAATTGTTAAAAAAATGACTCGCTGAACGAGTGAAATTTCGCATAACGAGTGACGAGAGGAGGGGAAGTCCCTGATTTTGCGCTTGCAACAACGAGATTGTGTCTTTGGCCAAGATCATGGGACTGGAGGTAGATAACAAAGATATCGATGAGCTTGTGGAAGAGCATAGCCAAGAGCTGACCACCGAAGAGCTTATGGAATTACATTGTGTTTCACAGCAAGAAGTTGTGGAGGAGAGTTTGTGCGAGGAGGAGGAGAAGGTAACAGTAAACCAACAATCTTCTGGCGCAATAAGAGAAATGCTGAAAGCATGGGAAACTGTTGCATCGTACACAGAGAACCATCACCCTAAAAAGGCAGTGGCTATGAGAGCTACTAATTTATTTAATGATAATGCTGTGTCGCATTTCCACCAAATTCTGAAGCGTCGGAAAAACAAATTTCTCTAGACAGCTTTCTAGTAAAAAAAAGAATTAGGTATATATTATAAATTGCAAATTAATTATTTCAATTTTTTTTTGTTTTCTACAAATCGAATTCTCATTCCAGGTTCGTTCATTCCGCGATAGAAGAGGAAGATGAATCACGCTCCTTAACAATGTATATATAATTTTCTTTGAATAAACTTTATAAAAAATATTTTGAGTATTTTGTTCGGCATGGAACGCACTATCGTATTTTACATTAATTTGTATGGCAAAAACTGTTTCGCTTAACGATTGTTTCGCTTTACGAGTAAGGTTCTGGAACGAAATATGCTCGTTATGCGAGGTTCCACTGTATTTGGGTCCTTTATTGTGTGGCTTGGTTTGATTCGTTCGTAGATCGGGCTGCTTGTTTTCAGCTTCCTGGCTTCTGGTTGGTTGATTTTGTTCGTTACTTTCATGTTGAGATCTTTCATGTCTGGTCAGAGTCGCGCACTTGTTAAGGCCTGGAGTAATTGTGTACCCAGTGTGAGTCCACAAATGGACTGTGAGTTTAATTTATAGTAAGCACGTATTGACAATCCTAGCCTACATAAAAGCCTTCAGTTACTACCACTCCGCAAACACCTACTTTTCAATGAGGCCAAACAAATTCACAAAATCCTAAATCGGAATTCCCCTAATTACCTTTGGCCACTGTTTAAATATGCTAGACACAGTAACCAGATTACTTATATTACACATTCCGAAGCCTAGGACAGACTTATTACAAAACAAGCTTAGCTCTAAGCTTAGCTTAGAGTTCCAACACCAATAGCACCAGTAGCAATCTGATTATATGTCTGTCTCGTCTTTCCTCTAAGCGTCCATGTCGGCCAAATCCCCATGTCACACCTCGCTGTCTCATTCTTGCCAGACCATGGTGATCCATTTGCTCCTCTGAGGTGTACACGTGCTCCCACAAGGCCGCAATCACGTCTGTCTTGTCATGCATCAATACTCCACCAAGTTTTGCAGAGCCAGCCAATCTGTCCGCCTGTTCATTCCCCGTAGATCGGGCTGCTTGTTTTCAGCTTCCTGGCTTCTGGTTGGTTGATTTTGTTCGTTACTTTCATGTTGAGATCTTTCATGTCTGGTCAGAGTCGCGCACTTGTTAAGGCCTGGAGTAATTGTGTACCCAGTGTGAGTCCACAAATGGACTGTGAGTTTAATTTATAGTAAGCACGTATTGACAATCCTAGCCTACATAAAAGCCTTCAGTTACTACCACTCCGCAAACACCTACTTTTCAATGAGGCCAAACAAATTCACAAAATCCTAAATCGGAATTCCCCTAATTACCTTTGGCCACTGTTTAAATATGCTAGACACAGTAACCAGATTACTTATATTACACATTCCGAAGCCTAGGATAGACTTATACAAAACAAGCTTAGCTTATTCCGCAGCTCAGCTGTCAAACAATCTTCCACAAGAAATCAAAGACATCACTAATCCCTATACATGTAATCGAAAATTATTCGAACACCCATCTCAGTAAGGATTATCTTCCCCCTTAATAATAATAATAATAATAATAATAATAATAATAATAATAATAATAAAACCCCAGTATAACAGCCAGTCCCCTTATGGTAGACCAGTATATTCCCCTTAGCTAATAACAATTGCCACATCGTTCATTAATATTACTGTGAGGTGTAGTATTAATTAATTTTTGCTTTTCCCCCACGCCTTTATAATGCATATCTTTTACACTGTTGTTATTCTCAGTTAGCCTCGAATGATGTGTGAATTAAATAATGTATGAAAGAGAGTGATAGAAGGGCAGAATATTAGACGGGCCTGCGTCCCCATTTCTTAACCCTTTTGAAAATAAAGTTTGTTCGATAGGTCGGTCGGTCTGCCTGCCTGCCTATCTGCCTGCCTGCTTGCCTGCCTGCCTGCCTGTCTGTCTGTCATTAAACCCCCCCCCCCCCCCCCTCTCTCTCTCTCTCTCTCTCTCCACCGATGATGAGAAACTATCTATCATTAAGGCTCTCACTCCACTGATAATAAGAAAATATCTATCATTAGGTGCTCTTATATCACCGAAATGATAAGAAACTATATATCTCTCGCTAAAGCCTCCCATGTCAACGGTGATAAGAAATTTTCTATCTCTCGCTAAAGCCTCTCATACCACAGATGATAAGAAACTATATATCACCAAGCCCCTTCACTCCACCGATAATAAGAAACTATTTTTATATCATTACGGTCTCTCACTCCACCGATGATAAGAAACGGTCTATCATTAAGGCTTCTAACTCTACTGATGATAAGAAAATATCTGGCATTAGGGCCTCTCATGTCATTGATGATAAGAAACTATCTACCCCTCGCTAAAGCCTCTCATATCACCGATGATTAGAAAGAAACAAGGAAAAGAATCAAGCCCAAGAAACGATGTTTGCCACTCGAGTCGCATTCAAACTGCGTTCGATATCGTTTTCACATTTGTTGTCCACGGGACCAATCAATCCCCGGGAGATCGCCCATTTTCCTGGAAGGGGAGAACTTTCCAGATGTAACTCGAGAATTCTTATCTCGCACTTAATAAGCATCATGACATCACCATCGATCATTCCAAGATAATGATCTTTAGCACACAGAAACGAGAATATAACTTCCTCATTGCGATCTGCTTTCGTTATATGCCACAGATGAAGATTAGAATAACGTATTAGATTGGGGTAACGTGTTCGGTGCATTCCAAAGAATGGTTAAAATAGAACACTCTGTAAGAATGCATTCTAATTATGGGTTTAAATGTCATGTTAAAATCCAACTAGCGGGTTAAAATAGTGCATCACGCATTACACAATTTTTCTTAAAGATTTTATATGTTTTATAGGCAAGTGAAGATACAGGAAGGTAAACGCCAAGTAGGTGAACAGTTAACAGACAGACAGACAGACAGACAGACAGACAGGCAGACAGACAGACAGACAGACAGACAGACAGGCAGGCAGACAGACAGACAGACAGACAGACAGACAGACAGACAGACAGACAGACAGACAGACAGACAGACAGACAGACAGACAGACAGACAGACAGACAGACAGGCTGACGTGCTTTAGTGCAGTCACATATGTAAAGGGAATTACTACTCCGGTCTGTACAATTGCAATGAAATAAACTAAATAGTAACTAACGTTTCAAAACAATATCGCCATGGTAAAAACATAGTAGTGGTAGAAATATAGTTTTTTTTTTAAAAGTTAGTTGCATATCCTTTAAAGGACGTCGCAGTCAATACACGCATATTTTTTTGTTCTGTTGTGACCTCTTTGCAAGTTTACGTTCAGTCTTTTGTCATTGCTTTCTGAATGACCGGCACTAATACCATTTTCGTAAAAATCCACCACAAGACGGTCTGCTGCCAAACCGCCTGCAGCTGTGATTCGAACGCGGGTATGTCGGATTACGAACTCCTCCGTAACTCCTTCCCCGAGGAGCCGGTTAGAAATATAGTAACGGTAGAAATAAAGTACAGCTAGTCGTCGACTTAGACCTATGCAACTTAGACCATTCGACTTTACGACCACAATCACTAGCCATATTATTAACTCGAGTCTAGTGCTTCCACATTGACGTGGGTAGGCCTTAGGTTCATACCAGAGTGCGATCAGCGTTGCCAGTAGTGGGTTGTGCTCAATATTTAAAGATTTATTTCTGCCTCAATTATCAGTCGAACGGCGTTGTCTGCAAAGATCAGGTTGTGTGACAGTTTATTCCATGCTCAGTCTTCGTAGACTTAGATGGATAACCTGATTTTTGCAGATGATGCTGCAGTTCTGAGGAAGCATTACAATGTCTACTATCTGCATTCTCTAATGCTTGTTCAGAATTTGGTTTAACAATTGGCAAATAGAAGGCACAGATTATGTCACAAGGTGCACATGGGGTACCATCAATCTTTATTGACGACGCCGAACTAGAGATGGTAGACCATGTAATAATAATGTTTCCTATAGTATTTTCCACACCTGTATTTTGTATGTTTTGCAAATATTAAACCAGTTGTACATGTACAGTTAATGCAGCGTTTTTCTTAAACCTGAAGATGTAAAAATAAGAAACAAAATGGTGTAGAGATGATACAAATGGCACAAAATGAACATCGAAAATTATGATTTATAACAATAATAAAAGAAACGGTTGATATAATTTAACTTAAGTATTTTTATAACATCACTTCACATTACTGTACACATAGCGTACTCGACTTACGACCAAATCGTATTACGACCGGTCGTCGGAACCGATCGTGGTCGTAATCGACGACTACCTGTAATGGTAAAATATGGTAATAGCAAAAATGTAGTAATAGTAAAAATATAGTTATGGTAAAAATAAAGTAATGGTAATAATATAGTCACTGTCATATACTGCCAATATGGTACCTTGCGGTGTATGGCCGGTGCCTCCAGCTTGTAAGTGGACTTTCTCCTGCATTATCACACTCGACAGACGGTGCAGAGAGCAGAACCCTGCCGCTGTCAATGCAGAGGTTAACGAGCTCATCTATGAACACTCAGATAGCCCCGAAGTGCTCATCTATACAGATGGATTTGTTGTAAAGCAGCAGAGAAGTGCGTGGGCATTTACAACCCGTTCAGCGGGCCCAACCGTTCAAGAATCCAGTGGTGCCCACTCTATGACCACGAGCAGCATGACGATGGAGGTGATAGCAGTTACACAGGCTTTCATATGGCTGGAATCACAACATTATACCAACGTGTGTGTACTAAGTGATTCAATGAGCATGATTCAGAAGGTCGAAGCTGGATCTGTACGTAGACAGTGGACTGAGTCGCTGCGGAAGTCTGTTGTCCGTAAAGTCACCATCATCTTCGTCCCGGGACATGCGGGAGTCGAGGGAAATGAACTAGCTGATAAACTGGCTGGCTCTGCACCCCCTGTAGATGGGCAGCCCATGCATCGTACAGATGTTATTAACGTCCTCAAAGATATGGCGAGAACAGAGGACTTTGACGTCAGTGAATCCACATCGCTGTCCAGGATGAAAGACTTGGGAGTAAGAATCGGCACGGCCAGACGCGAGAGGTACATCGGGAAAAACAAAGCACCTCGTCAACCAACACAGAACTGGCACTATTAGCCACCGGACGCTGATGCATATGCTGGGGGGAGGATCTGAGCACCTATGGACATGTCCGGAGTGCAATGAAGATACCCCAACTGATAACTGATAACTGAATAATATAAGTTTAGTAAAGGTAAAAATATAGAATGGTAAGGATGAAATTCTGGAATGAGGAGTTAGGCATGTAGTTAAAAGCCGATGTCCTCGGTGCAGTCAGCAATATGTGCGTCCTTGTAGTTGTCGGTTACTGGCCATAATCTCACTGAACTAGATCGCTAGTTTCTTCCTCCAGAAGACATGATCTAGATCAGTGGTTCTCAACTGGTGGGGAATTTCCCCCCCCCCCCCAGGGGAATTTTAGGGTTTCCAGGGGGGGGGGGGGGGGAATGAAGATTATTTCAAGATCGCGTTAATACAAGAACCGATTACTTGATATTGTTTGTCCCTTCATACTTTACGGTTCTGTACTTCTCACCCCTTTTAAAATTCATTTTATAAAGTAAGTAGACCCACAAATCATGTTTTATGTGGACGTCTAGACTTGTTTTAGTATGTGCAAGTAAATTTAGCTACCATTATTACGTATACTGTGTAAAGGGGGGATTTTAGGTAGGAAATACGAAGGGGGGGGGGGGGGATGACGTTCTGAAAATTTGGTGAAGGGGGGCACGGGCCAAAAAATGTTGAGAACCACTGATCTAGATGATGGGAGGCGTTGGGCTGGCTCCCTCTCATTTTGAGGAGCGTCTGGCCGAGGCGACGCACCCATTCGGGAGACCCCGGTTCGAATTGTAGGTAAGGTAATGGATTAATTTTCTGTCGGAGGCAAAACGAAAACCTAAACGTGCACATTTCGCGGCTACTGAACAAGCTAAGCTTCCTTCATTCCCCAGCTCAAGATGTCCCTGTCCTACACCGCGAGGTACATAGGCGTAGTGACAGTTTTTCACAGTTTAAACAAACAAATATGTCAGTCCTTTCTTTAGGTGTCAATCTTTCATAATTGTACGAGAGGACTTCAAATGAAAACCTTAAAAGTTTGATTAAAAATTACAATAACCAAGGCATTGAATTTTAACCTATCAATATTGTTGGTAAGGATGTCAAAAGTGTGTAGCACGAGACGTCACGGTGCAGACGAACACGATGACGTCATAGGGATAGGTCAAAGATGGCCGCCCCACTTGTGACATGTATCAAAGAGGAGCAGCATTCTGTTATTTGTGTGTGTGTTTTTTTTTAAATCAGTGACGGGGTGGGCGACACCTATAGAAATTAATCGGCAAATGAAGGTCTAGTATGGGGATCCTTGCCTGTGAGTCCAGCAAGTGTATGAGTGGAGTAGGAAGTTTCAAAACGACGTGACTTCTGTGACAGACTGTTCACAACCGAGTCAGGCACACCGAGTAGTGACCCCAGAGTGGTTACACGCGGTGACCAAGATAATTTGTTTTTTTCTACAGAATCGCAAGCATTTATCGCAGCTCGGACTTGCATTCGACGCAGTGGTGACTACATCGAAAAATGTACCATTTAGGTCCTTACGTTTCTCAGAACATATCACCCCCCCCCCCCCAAAAAAAAAAAAAACACACACAACACACACACACCGGCAACTACACACACCACACACACAAACACATTTTAAGGTTTCATTTGAACCCCCTCGTATAATCGATTGCTAAAATCAAACCAAGTCAATCTAATCACTCAATTACCACCCACAGTCTAAGCATGCCTTCAGCACTGATTGATGTTGGCACAGAACATGACAGATGAAAATTGCGAACGAGAATGATAAGAAATGAAAGTAGAAAGATTTGAAATAATTAAGATAAATGCCAAGTGGCATCTTGTGTAGGCGATATTCAGATACGCCTGTCAGACGACGACTAATTAAAGTAAAACCAGTAATACTATTTTGAGATCATGAAAAATCGACCAAAATAAAACTCATATGTTAAACTCACAAAGACTTGGCACGGTGCAGTTTGTAAAGGGGATAGATCATAAGACTTTGCTCTCATCACGAAGCATAACAGCATAAATAACACAAAGGTAATGCAGCTTTACAGAACAGAATTACGGCACATTCAGGACGTTGCGGCGACTAGCCTTCATCAGCAAACAAATATATGCACGAAACACAGCATATAGTACAGGAGAAGATCCTCCAGTGACTACATTAAGGCATAAGGACGGGATGAGAAGATTAAAAAGAGGGAGGGGGTGGGGGTGAGAGCAATGAAGAGAAAATGAAAATATGAAACAAAAGTTACTTATCTCAGAGTCCCAGGCTGTACAACTACCACTAATAAAGGATGCATTCCTGGTGGTAGTAGAACAGCCTGGGACTCTGAGATACGTAACAACTATTTTTTCATATTTTCATGTTCTCTTCATTGCTCTCATTTTCCCCCCATCTTTTTAATCTTCTCATCCCGTCCTTATGCCTTAATGCAGTCACCGAGGATCATCTCCTGAACTATATGCTGTGTTTCGTGCATGTATTTGTTTGCTGATGAATGCTAGTCACCGCAACGTCCTGTATGTGTCCGTAATTCTTTTCTGTAAAGCTGCATTACTTTGTGTATTTTATATTGTTTACATTTCCACAGCTTTACCGCACCAAATTTTATACTATTTTACAGTAGTAAAACAGCAGAAAGTCGAAACTAGGCACATTCAAAGTTCCTCATAGTTGTACATGTGGCTTTGTTTCTCAACGTTATCCCATCTTTGGTGCCACGGCGCAACATACTTTGTTACCGGAACTGCTGCTCAACAATGTCTGAGAACAGTGGAGAAGAAGAGACCAGGGATCTGACAAAATGCCCTATAGTACAGGGGAAAATGCCTAAAGGCACACCGGGGGAATAGAATCAGTGTTTCCACGATTCCTGCCCTTCCTAGACAGTTTAAACCTGACGGTTTGTATGTTACTGAACTACCAAGACCTGGGGACCATTATCAGAGTGCAAAACCATAACTGCGACAAGACTGAAGAAAATCATTGACTTGTTCGAAAAATGACAACTGCGGAGACAGCTAGTGCAGTCAATCGGAGTGAATAAAAGTTAAAGAATTTTACACAACAGACTGATCAGAGGAAATTGGGCGCCGGTTGAATCCAGCGCCTATTCACATCCGAACAGAAGCAATTAGGGTAAATTGCTGAAGATTTTCTACCTCGTGGCACCAGAGATAATGAACAGATGTAGACGTCCCTACCAAATTAAGAAGGCTTGTGACCAAACACTAGGGATGGCACGCAGACCAAAAATCTTCCTTTGCTTCAAGATAACACTCCGCTAATCAGCATGGCCTTGAGAGAATCTAGCGGCAAAGGATCATAATACTGGAGATTTGTCTTTACCACCATACAGTCCTGGTTTGGTTTCCATCGTACTTTGGTTTCCTTTCCTTCCACAATCTTTTAAAAAAAAAAAACACCCAGCTTAATGTAAATCATTCTGTCAGTAATGAAAAAGTCAACACGGCATGTGACAGCTGGTTTAGTTCAAAAATAGTTTTAGTTTTTTGTTGTTGTGTTCGTTCACAGCCAGGGTAAATAGTTGTGATTTTCCCGTTGCATTTGCTGTTTTTTTTTTGTTTTTTTTTAAATTATTATTGGTCATAACGTACATTTTTAGTGTCACTTTGTATTTCCATTTTCTGCTAGAGTCAAGAATTGTTCCTTTTCAGTCGTTGTCTAGATTAGGAAAAAGTTTTAGCATTACTGCGCCATTGTTATGATAACCCATCATATCCCTCCATTCAGTGTCAGTATATCTATGAGAAGGCAGCATATACTTGATATCTTCTGTTATCTCCTATAGTCCTGAAGGTTTTCAGATCGCCACCTTCTACTGCTGTTGTGTGACTTATTTTACATCTGCCTTCAACTTGCATTTTAGTCTTCATAATGCTGTGCTCTGTTAATTTCTTAATTCCCATCCTAGACAATGGAAAGTAATAAACCAAGTTGTAGTTCTTATGTCGGTGAATCTCATCATCAAGTGCTATCTCCAGATTTCAAGATCGCTTAATGAGTCCCACCACATCTTCTACCCTGGAGTCTTAATAGTGTGTATGTGGTTTTTTTTTTAATTTTTTATTTTGTCGTCCACTCCTTATGAACTAAAGCATATTCCATACTAGTGCTACTACTTCTAGTGCAATTGACTAATTTTCTGCCGTTTGATTAGCTTTTACCCTGTTATTAGTGTCCCTCGCCTCAGGCGAACCCACTCCGACCACTGAGGCTCTTTTATTTACCCGGCCAATTCCAAGTAAGAGAAGCCAATTTTAGTCCAACTTACGGATGTAGGGTTTTGAACACTACCTCGGGATCACACGGAATTTAATGACGACAGCTGTTATCTCATTCGGCCAAGGTTGCCGTCGTAGTCCTCATGGTGTATTCTATATGACTCTTGCCCTGGGATGATGAGAACTGAATACAGAGAGAGGGCAAAATAGAGTCTACTGAGGTGGGGTTCTTCGAAGAAATGTTTAAGAATTCATTGGTTTCATTGGCGGTTGAAGTCAAGTTTCACGTGCTACAAGAGGTTCAACTCACGTAGACTTTGATTACACCACATCCATGCTGGGACACGAGAGGTTTGGAAGAGATTGTGGGACAACATGGAAACAGGGTCAGGAGAAAATTTTGATAACTGGGAAGACAGGTCAGAAAAGTTTGTGACAACATAGAGGAGGACAGGGGAAGATTGTGACATGGGAAGCAGGACCGGGAAGATTGTTGACACAGGAAGGCAGGATAGGGGAAAGATTGTGAAAACCATGGAGACAGGTCAGGAGGAAATTGTGACAAAAGGAAAGACAGGTCAGGAGATATTGTGACAACAGGAAAGACAGGTCGGAGGAGAATTGTGACAACATGAAAGACTGTAAGTAGGAGATTGTGACCACAGGAAAGACAGGTCAGGAGGAGATTGTAATCAAGCAGGAAAAGACAGTAGGATGATATTGTAACACCCAGTAAAGACAGTTAGATGAGATTGTAACAACATGAAGACAGGTCATCAGGAGGAAATTGTAACAACAGGAAAGACGTTAGGAGGAGATTGTCACAACATGGGAGGAGAAAGAATGAAGATTGAACATGGGAGGCAGGACAGGGAAGTATTGTGACACAGGGGGCGGATAGGGGAGATTGGTGAAAACATGGGAGACAGTCAGGAGGGATTGTGCACAACGGAAAGACAGGTCAGGAGGAGATTGTGACAACAGGAAGACAGGTCAGGAGGAGATTGTGAAAACATGGGAGACAGTCCATGTTAAGATTGTGACCACAGGGGAGACAGGTCAGTGAAGATTGTTGACAACAGGGAAGATAGGTCAGGTTAGATTTGTGACAAAGGAAAGACAGGTCAGTAGTAGATTTTAAAAACTGAGACGAGGTCAGGGGAGATGTGACAACAGGGAAGAAGTCAGGAGGAGATTGGACACAGGGAAGATTGGCATGTTAAGA